>CM021103.1:157589457-158189457 GCA_007115665.2 Sequoiadendron giganteum
CGAGACAGGCTAGAGACAGCGATGACAGTTGCACAGATGCGGGGGCAGCCGGAGTCAGCAGGAGGGGGGGAGATGGAGACATTGAGATTGCAGGTGGCAGGATTTCAGGATGAGAGGATGACACTGCAGAAGAGGGCATATATGGTAGAGGCATCTATAGAGGAGATGAGGGTGAGGGCCGAGGCCATAGAGGTTAGACTGGAGATGGTGCAACAGGAGAGAGAGAGTGCACAGGGACAGGTGCAGGCTCTATAGGGAGAGAGAGAGAGTTTACAGGGATAGATGCAGGCACTCCAGGGAGACAGGGACAGTTTATGGAGACAGGTCCAGATTTTGCAGTTCCAGAGAGATGTAGCAGTGGGTCAGGTAGAGAATGCTGAGGGGGATATAGCATAGATGCGGGCATGTCGAGGGCTGAGTGATGAGACTGTGCTAGAGACGATGCGTGCAGAGAGGGACAGATCTGTAAAGCAGATACATTTATTAACAGCGGCACTAGAGACATGGGAGTAGGAGCGACGGGCCATGAATAGAGAGAGGGATAGGTACAGGCATGAGCAGAATGCCGCTCGGTACCAGGCTGGGCAGAGAGATGACTATATGCAGGAGGCAGCGTATCGGAGGTGTGCGTACGAGCAGGCAGTACCAAATCCGGCGCAATGCACAGCGCGGTATGTTAGGAAAACACCTCAGATGCTGGCACCATCACAGTCGTTAGGTACACGGACCAGAGGGTACAGTGAATCCAGTCGGCTCCTTCTCGGTTTGGGACTCCAAGGCGTGAGTCCCAGGGGACTCCGACACACAGGGGACTAGTACCTGAGTCTCCATAGAGGTCAGATGTCGGCAGCTTAGGACATGCAGAGGATAGATGATAGGATGCAGGTGTTTTTGACAGGTACCAGATGGTAGTGGAGTGCACCTTATTTTGAGCATGATATGGAGGTGTATATGTGATGACCATATTTTGGATATGGACAGTGTATTATTATGATGATGATATGTGATGGTCCCATTGATAGTATGTCACACATTTTGGCGATGGATGGTATGCATGTGGTATTGTATGTGATGTTCCTATGATAGTATGTATGTTATGCATATGTATATGATGTTTTATGTGATGTTGATGTTTTACTTATGCATGTGTGATTATGTTAAATGATTTATGAATGGTAATGCAATTGTGTTAACGAGGTGAGTAATAGGGACCTAATGAATTGATGTGAATGCAAATGGATAAATGAATGGATGTATGAATGTTAATGAACTTAATGAATTTAATGCAAATGGATAAATGAATGGATGTAGGAATGTTAATGAACTTAATGAATTTAATGCAAATGGATAAAGGAATGGATTTATGGATGTTAATGAACTTAATGAATTGATGTGAATGCAAATGAATGAATGTTTAATGTAAATGGATAAATGAATGGATGTATGGATGTTAATGAACTTAATGAGTTTAATGCTAATGGATAAATGAATGGATGTAAATGGATAAATGGACCTAATTATTGATGTGAATGCAAATGAATAAATGAATGGATGTATGGATGTTAATGAACTTAATGAATTTAATGCAAATGGACGAATGTTTAATGTAAATGGATAAATGAATGGATGTAAATGGATAAATGAATGGATGTATGGATGTTAATGAACTTAATGAACTTAATGCAAATGGATGAATGTTTAATGTAAATGGATAAATGAATGGACCTAATGATTGTGGACATAAGTATCAATGGGTAGATGATAGGTGTAGGGTGTGGGGGTGGCAGTACTTGTCAAAAACCGTAAGGATCCCGAGAAGAAAAGTTAGTAAGAGTGAATGAGAGTTTGCACAACCAAAACCACAAGTCATAGACGTAGGGGCAAGATAGGATGAAGAGGGAACATGCAACATGAAAATGCAATGAGATGAAATGCAACTTGCCACCCGTTAGAGCACTAATTTTTTCTATAGCATAAGGCATTGGACGTCAGGGTATGCAAACCAAGACGAATTAATGTCAAATGCAGAAAACAAACATGACAAACAAGAAGGATATCCCAATACCCCAAAGTCGCGATGACATTGGTCGGGCCAGGTATTGGAATAACCACAAGCACAAAGAGACGCCCCCACATAACACAGGGTCCGAAAAGAATCCCGGTGGGTACCATGTGGGGCATCCCAACAGACAAAAACAAAAGTCAAGAAATGTCCCTATGGTAACTAGGCAAAACACACCACAATATGAAGGATCATGGCGATCTTGACCAGCGATTATAGGGAGCTCAAATGATAAACAAAATCGAAAAGTACCAAAAGATAGTAATAAATTACAAGCATCCTTTGCCATAAGATCCCAGTGATGGATGGGGTTGATGTGGTCTGTTAGGAAGGATGCATCCTGTTAAGATCGATGATGGATACTAAGCTAAAGTGACCTAGATGACGCAGGATAATTGCCATTGGGCAGATTTCTTGATACGAGGAGACCTTGTTTGTGAAGAATCAATGACGATAGGGATATACCTGACAACGAGAGGATGAGACACAACCTAAAGACCTAGGGGCTCGAGGGTTGATCAAAGATCAACCTTGCCTACGTGAAAGCACAAAGCCCTCGTAGTTCATGATAAAAGAGTGGAAAGTGGACCAATGGAAACCGATGGAAGACCAAGACAGACACAAGCCCCAGGGGAAAATCAAAAGATCAACCTTGCCTACATGCAAGCGCAGGGGAAACATAGTTTGGATATGACAAAAGACCGAAGATGGATAAGATCGGAAAGCGGACCATGAGGGCAGGTGATGAAGGACAAAATGCCTCGGGGGCTGATCCAAAGATTAGCCTTGCCTACGTGCAAGCATAGAGGCGTCGTAGTTCAAGAGGGGATGATGAGAAAAGTGGAAAGAGGGTGATGATGACAAAAGATGGGGGATGAAGACACGGAGAAGCCCCGGGGGCAGATCAAAAGATCAACCTTGCTTACGTGCAAGCGCAGGGGCAACCTAGTTTGGAGGGAGACACGATGAGACCAAGAAGAGATGACACAAGCTCAGATTAGGATAATAAGCTCAAGGTGTTGGATAGCAGATGACAGTCCTCCAATTCTCAACCAAAATATACCAAGCGACAAGGTGATGCAAGCAGATGGGAGGATATGGGGATTGAGGAATCGGTGGGTAAGCCATAGAGTAACCAGGACGCTCGGTAGATAATGATTCAACCCTATACGAGAGGCGCCCGTTGCCAGGTTTTCACCAATCGTACGTATCCAAGGTGCCATGCAGGGGTGGTTTTCACCATAGGACAAATTATTTCTCTTTACTATTTTGGATTTTTTTTGGATTTTTGGATTTTTTTGTATTTTTAACTTTTACTAGGAAGGATACCCCAACTAATCTAAGTGTAGAACTTCTTCAGATGCATGATGTTGATGGGTTCCTCCAAAGGCTCACCTTCAGGGGTGGAGAGCCTGTAGACACCAGAACCATACTTGGAGGTGATGACATAAGGGCCCAACCATTTTGCTTCAAACTTACCCTTCTTCTCTCGATCTTGCTGATTTCGCTGATTTTCTTTTAGGACTAAATCACCAATCTCGAATTGGCGAGGGTGGACTTTCTTATTGTAGCTCCTTTTGAGTCGATGTTGGTAGGCTTGTAGATGGGTATAAGCCTTGACTCTCTTTTCATCGAGCAATTCCAATTGTGCCAAGCGTGCCACCCGGGTGTCTTCATCAGTGATGAGATTCTTGAGGGAGATGCGGAGTCAAGGGATTTCAACTTCGATTGGCAAGATGGCCTCAGCGCCATAGACAAGAGAATATGGAGTGGCTCCAGTAGGGGTGCAGATGGATGTACGGTAGGCCCAAAGAGAAGGATGGATATGGAGGTGCCAATCGCAGCCAGTGCTATTGACCATCTTCTTAATGATTTTGATAAATGTTTTATTTGTTGCTTCTGCCTATCCATTACCTTGGGGGTAATAAGGAGTGGACCAACGATGGTGGATATGATATGTGTCACAAAGGGATTTCATGCACTTATTTTTGAATGGTTTTCCATTGTCAGTGATGATGGCAGAGGGGATACCATACCTGCGGAGAATATGATAGAGGATGAACTTAGAGATCTGAATGCCAGTGATTTGAGTGAGTGGAATGGCTTCCACCCACTTGGTGAAGTATTCAGTGGAGGTGATGATAAAGGTGTGACCATCTGAAGATGGAGGGTAGATCTTGCCAATCAAGTCGAAACCCCATTGTGAAAATGGCCAAGGTGTCGTGATGGGTTGGAGATCTTGTGCTGGAGCATGAATCAGATCTGCATGTTGTTGGCATGGAAGACATTTCTTGACATATTCACAAGCATCATGTTCCATTGTGGGCCAGTAATATCCTGCTCTGAGAATCCGCTTGGCTAGGGCCATACCATTAGAATGGGCCCCACAAATACCGCTATGCACTTCTGTTAATGTTGTGCGGGCTTCAGTTTCATCTAGACAATGGAGGAGAGTTCCATCATACCCACGTCGATAAAGTGTATCACCGATAAGGGTATAACGAGCTATGCGTTGGATAAATGATTTACATTGGTTTCCTGTGAGATCAGGCGGGAGGGTGTTGTCATGAATGTAGGTGTAAATGTCATGGTACCAAGGGGATTCAGGACCTACAATAGCACACACCGTGTCATTCTCAGGGATATCGTATGCTAGGATTAGGAGTTGCTCAACTAGGAACCGACAATTTGTGCAATCTTTCGGCATGTCGAGGAGAGAACCAATGGTAGCCATAGCATCTGCTGCCTTATTCTGGAGTCTCAGGATTTGCTCAAATTGGATGGTAGTGAAATATTTCTTGAAGTCATCCACCATGTGTTTGTAAGGTAACAACTTTTCATCTTTTGTCAGAAACTCATCGTTGACCTGTTTTATGACTAGCTGGGAGTCACCAAAAACTTGCAAGTGGGTGATGTGCCATTGAACTGCAATTCTAAGGCCAGTGAGAAGGGCCTCATATTCAGAGATGTTGTTGGTGCAAGGAAAAGCCAGTCTAAATGATTTTGGTATGTAGTCACCTTGGGGGGTGATAAGCAAGATTCCTGCCCCCGATCCATTATGGGTGTGTGATCCATCAAAGTACAATGTCCAGGTGGTGGTTTCTGAGACTGCAAATACTCCTTCATCTGGGAATTTAGTTTCTATGGGATAAGCATCCACTAATGGGGCATCTACAACTGATCAGCTATTATTTGTCCTTTAATGGCTTTTCTATCCACATATTCTATATCAAACTCACTGAGGAGCATGATCCATTTAGCCATTCGACCAGTCAGGGCTGTCTTGGATAGCAGGTACTTGAGGGGGTTGACTTTGGATATTAATTTTATAGGATGGCTTAGCATATAGTGGCGTAGCTTGTGTGTGCTGAAAACCACAACAAGACAGGCCTTTTCCATTGGTGAATAGTTGAGTTCATACCCGATCAGAGTGCGACTGATGTAATAGATCACCCGTTCCTTTCAAGATTCATCATGTTGTGCCAATAATGTCCCCAATGCTACTGACGTGGCTGATATGTACAACAAGAGGGATTTTGCAGGGATAGGTATCATCAAGATCGGCGGGTGGGCCAAATATCCTTTGAGCATGTCGAAACCCAACTGACACTGTTGATTCCACTTGAAACTGGTGTCTTTCTTGAGAAGGTGGGAAAAGGACTGACATTTATCTGCAAGTTGGGCTATAAAGCGGCAGATGGATTGTAGTTTCCCTTGGAGACTCCTTAATTGTTTCAAGTTTCTTGGAGGAGGCATATCCATGATAGATTTCACCTTAGCTGGGTCAACCTCGATGCCTCTACGGGACACTATGAAGCCCAAGAGTTTCCCTGATGTGACACCAAATACACACTTTTTTGGATTTAGTCGAAGCTTGTATTGTGCTAAGCGCTCAAAGATCCATTTCAAAATGGTAGGGTGTTCTTCCCTGGTTCCAGATTTTTCCAGTAGGTCATCGACATAGTCTTCCATGATAATGTGAATGAGGTCATGGAATATAACTGTCATTGCCCATTGATATGTTGCCCCTGCATTTTTGAGACCAAAGGGCATGACATTATAACAGAACGTACCCCAAGGTGTTGTAAAAGCGGTTTTATGTTGATCATCAGGGGCAATCCGGATCTGATTATAGCCAGAGAAGCCATCCATGAGGTATAGCATCTCGTGTCCCGCAATGATGTCGACTAACATATCGATGTTAGGCAAGGGGAAGTCATCTTTTGGGCAAGCTTTGTTGAGATCCTGGAAACCTGTACAAATCCTGATGTCTCCATTGGGTTTAGCAATAGGTACAATATTAGAGATCCAATCAGAGTAGTCAATGGTCCTGATAAAACCAGCATCCAATAACTTTTCCAGTTCTTTCTTAACCAATAATGCCACTTGTGGGTGCATTTTTCGGAGCTTCTGCTTGACAGGTTTAGTCTCTGGACGGACATCCAGATGGTGGACAACAAGATTGGGATCTAAGCCAGGCATATCAGAGTAAGCCCATGCAAAGTTGATAATCCCTTCACGGAGAATTCGGATAATGGTGGTGTATTCTGCTTCAGATAAAGATTTAGCCACATAGGTTATTCTTGGAATCTCTTCTGTCCCCAGGTTCACCTCTTGTGTTTCTTCAATGAGAATCGAAGATTGCTTAGATAGTCGTGTTCCTACAAGGGGAAGATGAACATCCCCATCTTCCAATACTGTATCAAGGTTTTCATTGTCAGATACATCCTTTGTTTTTACTTTTTCATAGTCAAAAAGCGCCTCGGTGAGGTTTTCGCTTGATGACCCATTCCTCTTTTGTTTCTTTTTACTTTTGCGATTAGGGCGTTCATCTTCCCCCAATCCCATTAGATGTACATAGGTATCTTCTGAGGGAAAAGTGCTAACTGGTGTGCTATCTTGTAGGTCATGATCGATAAGCTCAGGATGGTTAAGGGATAAAGTTATTGTACAAACGGATAAGCATTCAAACATGGCGGGGAGCTCAATGTGATTCAAATCGTCGTATGCGTGTATGATGGATTCCTCCTCTGGTACGTCTTCAAGGGAACTGTTGTCAACACTAACATTGTTAGAGGTGTTAGCGGATATTGTAAGACCCTTCTGTTTGGTATCATAGCCCAAGCCCAAATTCCTTGGTCGGATGGTAGTTGCTTCGATGGGCAGACGTCTTCCTTGCTCTTTTGCACCAAGGCCTCTGCCTTGGTAATGGCAATTTTCGATGAATTTGGAGGCATGTGGATAGGCTTCGTGAAAGTATTCAATAAGGGGCCATGGTGGTTCAGGCTCTTCCCGATAAACCCATTGACTGATATCATCATCCATTAGATCCTGGAGGGATCCCAAATTATTGAATGTTGTGGACCCCACGTTCTTGGAAGTGAGGGTGAGCGTCTTTTCTTCTACTTCTGGTAATGGCAGAGTCGGTTGCCCATATGTGCAGGGGGAAGGTGGCATGGTTTCCACATTGAGTGCGGTGTGCATTTCGTATTCACCACATCCCTTATCTATGATCTGGACCTTGGTGATGGTGGAAGGAGGTGTGGATGATGGTGGAGATGATGTATTTAGAGTATTGGTGGATGGGATAGGATTGGATGTCAGTGGTGCCCCCATTTCAACCCCTGGGCAGTAATGTGAATGTGGAAAAGAGGCCTCCAAGGTGCGACAATATTCAAAGGGTTGAGCGTCGGCTTGTATGGTGACTTCCATTCCTTGAAATGGGAATTTTAGGCATTGGTGATAAGTGGATGGTACGACTTGCATAGAGTGAATCCATGGATGGCCAAGAAGGATGTTGTATGTGAGTTCAAGGTCCAGAATGTGGCACATAGTGTATTGTACAATGGGGCCCACTTGTATAGGGAGGCAAATAATGCCTTTAGAATCTCGCTCTGCATTATCATAAGCTTTGATGGTGATCACTTGATTTCTCAGATCAGCTTGGGTGTATCCGACCTGTTGTATAAACTTTAACGTACATAGATTTAGGGCTGAACCATTATCTATGAATACCCTTTTTACTTTTTGACAGTTGACACCAACCTCGAGATGGAGGGGGCAGTTATGGTTTGAATCGAGATGCGGCATGTCCTTTTGGCTAAAGGCTAGCTGATAGGTCAATGAAAGATTGCCTACCAATGTTTGAAATTGGGTAGGGTCAATATTATCAGGTACTTGTGTGCTTTGCAAAGCCTTAGTTAGGATATCTTGATGTATGGGAGATGAATTGAGCAAATCCAAAATGGATATTTGGGCTGTGGTTTTACCTAGATGGTCTAGGATATTATACTGGGAATTGGTGGATGGTCGTTGGGTGGATGGAGATGCTGCTGGGACTGTGATGCGGTTTCGCCGAGTAGTAACAACACATTGTGGATCTTTTCCCTTAACAAGTATCATGGATACACGGGGCTCCACTTGTTCTACATATGAAACCACACCTTGATAATTGTATGGTACATTTTTGTAGTTGATATTATTGGTACTGTTCCCTGGCTGGTTGTTATTGCTAGGTCCAAGATTTGAGTTGGACGTACTAGGACCCTGATTATGATTAGGAAAGGTGTTTTGGTATATTTGTAATTGAGCATTGGATGAAAATGCTGCATTAGCATCTACATGTATTTCGCCTCGATCAATGAGACCTTGGATGTAGGTTTTTAAGCCTTGACATTTATCCAAGGTATGTCCCTTAATTTTGTGGAATTCACAGTATTCATTGTCTTTAAACCAAGCAAGCTTGGGTTTAGATGTATCGAGGGGTTTGGTGATAGGGTATGTTATGGGGTACTTGGCTTGAAGAAGCTTTTTAAACACTGTGCTAAGTGGTTCCCCCAACTGAGTGAATTGTCATTTATTCCCACCTTGGTTATTTTGATTGGCTTGTTGTTGCGGTGCCCCTTGGGGAATGGATATGGCATTCTGAATGGACGGTTGTTGCTGGGAAGGATATCTTTGTGTGGTGTGGGCCACTTGGACGTGTTTAGTGTCAATGACACCATCATTGACGGCATTTTTGTTTCTATTCCAAAAATGAGGTTTATCCCCGAAGGACTTCTCTCTATCGGAATTGAAATGATTGACTTGTCCTCTTGCAACAAGAGCTCGTTCTAAGATGGGGCCTTTCTTCACAAGTCCCGCAAAAGTAGTGATGCAATGGAGTTGGAAATTGTGCACCATATCCGGGTGAGAGTTTTCGATAAACAACGTTACCATGTCTTTTTCTGTTTGTGGGGATTTCATCCTACTAGCCAAGGCACGCCATCTTTGCAAGTAGCTTGCAAAGGTCTCTCCATCGCGTTGTTTTTCTTTGAGGAGATCAAGTGTGTCAATATCTTTCTCTAAGTTAAAAGAGAAGTGAGTGACAAACTGTTTAGATAGCTGTGCGAAGGTCTTGATAGATCCCTTTTCCAGACCCATAAACTAGTTGAGGGCGACCCCTTGCAGACTTTTAGGGAAAAGTCGGATGAGGTAATTGTCATTGTGCATGACTTCTTGGCAATGAGCGTAAAACTCTTGAAGGTGAGCTCTAGGATCCTTGGTTCCTTTGTATTTGTCAAATTTGGGTATCTCAAAATGTTTAGGAAAAGGAACCAAGGAAATGGAGGGATCAAACGGATAAGGGCATATGTCCTCGAACTTGAAGGATTGTTTTCCTGTTCCAGCTTGTAAGTCTTTTGATGCGGCTTTTACTTCTTCCAAGTCTTTGTCGACGGGAGTCAAAGCGGATTGAGTGTATGGATAATGTTGTGGCTATGATGGGGATGGCCCTCCCATTGTTGGATCATAAATGGGCTGATTCGGGTATGAATGTATTGGTTGATTGTAAGAAGGTTGATGGTGGGATGATTGGTTGTGTTGAGTGGGAGCCACTTGTTGTTGATAGTAAGACACAAGAGAGGGGTCCTGTTGCTGCATAGCATTTTGATAATGTGTAGTGGTAGGGCCTCTTTGTTGGTGTGATGATGTTTGTTGATAATAGGGAGTGTAAGGTGCCCCATGTTGGTGAGTTGGTTGTTGTTGAAAATAGGGTGGGTAGGATTGGTTTTGTTGGGCAATGGTGGTTTGTTGCACGGCATATGGATATGGGTTTAACATTTGTTGATGGGGATTGTGTTGAGGTTGTGTAGGGTTGGTGTAAGGTGGCACTTGGGTACGTGTTTGGTTTTGAACATTCTGAGGAGGGTTTGTATGGGATGGAATAGTGTATGTGCTAGAGGGATGATAAAGGTATTTGGTGAGCGGGTTATGGTGTGTTTGCGTAGGGATGTGCAAATGTTGTTGTGGAGGTTGTTGTTGTTGTTGATGAGGTGGATGAGGTAAGACTTGTTGTTGTTGAGGTGAGTGAGATGGAATGTATTGTTGTTGTTGTGATGGGTTAGGTGGGATGTGTTGTTGTTGTTGAGATGTATGTTGCACCATTTGATGTGGTGGTTGTGTGAGAGCGGAAGGATGTTGCGGATGTTGTTGATGTAAGTGTTGAGATGAAGCTATTGTAGTAGCAACATATTGTGGTGGTGCTGGTGGCGTGGTGGACTAGTGTGGATTATTTGGAGGTTGTTGAAATGCAGGAGGTAGTGTGTTGGTAAGTGGAGGTGTGCCCCCAATATTAGAATATGGGGGAGGAAGCGGCGGAGCAAACGGGATGTATGACGACATGCCATAGATGTGGGGATCATTGGGATCGGGTGGTGGAATGGTAGATGTTGTGGTTGGAAGACGAGGATATTCTTGGACTTGATGGATGACAACATTTCCAAGTTCGGGGTGGTACCAATTTTCAGTTGGTGCACCTTCAGGAATGTAGGAGCTTTCTGGAACATTTTGTGAGGTTTGCGGGTCGACAAATGGGGGAAGGCCATATTGTGATGTATCAAAACCGGATGGTGGTTTGACTCCTTTCATAAGTAAGGTGGCAAGGATCTTATCCCCATGTTTGTTTAGGAGGCGATCCGTCATTTGGACATTGGCGGGATTGCTGAGATATTCGTCAATAGTGACTTTAGGTTGATTGACCATGTTTTCATCACTAGGTGGTGTGATATTCTGGATGTCAGTGTTTGATTGGGATGAAACACCATTATGGGGATCATGTGGAATGTTATTAGGATCTTGAGGGGCATTTGGTTGGGAACCTTGTGTTTGTTGGTCTGCCATTTGCTTTTTTGTTTGTGAGCGGGTTTGAACGGGCATGAACGTGCAAAATGACTAAGTGGTTTCAAGATTCAACTTCTAGATGATGACTTAGGCAATGATGATGATTGATGTTGGTTTGATCGAATCAAATGATGATGTATTGCTATTGATGATTGGATGATGATGTATCAACTTGATGAGATTGGATTTGATTTGGGTCAAGTGATGACGTATCACTTGATGATTGGATGATGATTGGAATTGATTTGGGTCAAGTGATGATGTATCACTTGATGATTGGATGATGATGTGTCAACTTGATGAGATTGGATGATGATTGGATTTAATGATTGGATTGGATCAAATGATGATTTGGATTGATAATTGGATCAAATGATGATTTGGATTGATGATTGGATGGGATTGGATTGGATTGAATGATGGTGTGTCGACTTGGTGATTGGGTGGTGATTTGGATTAAATGATGATTTGGATTGATGATTGGATGATGGAAGGGATCCTAAAACCTGATTTGGAGATCACCCTAGGTGACTTGTAACGTTGGTTGATCAGATTAAATCAATGATTATGATGCCTAATCCACCTTGAGATGGAAGGGGATTGATTTGGGCCAATGATGTTGACTTACAACACAAATCCATTTCAAGATAGGAATGGATTGATTAGGTTGAAGACAAGGATTGATTATGTAGGATAACGATCAACTTAACGCCTTGGTCAATTTGGGAAAATAACTCCTAAAACAAGGTTTTAAAGTTTTTAAAGGGGAGATATGTTGTTGAAGATGTTTAGGTCTTGTGATAAGGTGGATGTTCCAAATGGTGGAATGGTCAAAGACGAATGACATTTTTTGGAAAGGTTAAATGGAGGTTTGGAATGATCAAATGAGTGTTTAGGGTGATCAAATAGTCAAATGGAGGTTTTGGGGATTCAAACAGAGGTTCAAAATGATCAAACGGGTGAAACTGTCTGTTCAGGGGGCGTATTTGCACTTCTGTAGAAAAAGCTGGAATAGAGAGCAAGGTCGCCCCTCTGCAGAAAATGGCTGAAACAGAGGGCAAGGTCGCCCCTCTGCAGAAAATGGCCGAAACAGAGGGCAAGGTCACCCCTCTGCAGTGAAAATTTGAACTTGGTTTGGACAAGGGATTTTGGCAAGGACTTAAAATGGTTTAATGGTAGTTTGACTTACCAAAATTTACTGGTTCTTCACAAAAAGACACTTTGAACAAGCACAATCCTATGATTAATGTTTTAACGGGTATGGTCGGCAAGGGTCTTACTCTAGGATGAAAAAGGTTTCTAAGGAGTCCTCGATATACGCTCGGTACGTGAGGCACAAACCGTGAACACTAGTCTATCACAAGCATGAGTCGGGAGCCCCAACGAGATACTGAAAGGCTCGGACCAACTCTTCACATCTATCTAGGTATCACCCTAGCTTCAACGTTCCGCCAATTATGACGTAACTAGATTGGGGTACAACTTTGGCTCTCCCCCCTTTATATACCCCGCCGGTACGCGTGGTTGGGATCGTCCCTTGGGGTGATGAAATCCCTAAGCAGGTCCTGCTAAGAAGATGACACTAATTGTTTCCAACTACCTCCTTCGGGTCCGCACAACGTGCAAAGGAGGAAAGTGAAAACAAACTAATGCCCCCTTAAGGTAAAATAAGTAAAATAGACACAACAAACAACAAATATTACTTTCCCCTACTTATACTAAGTACCTAGATAAAGTAGCAAGGAAAGACTTTTAAAAATCAAAATAAAAAGGAAGGTCCTGCAAGGAAATGTTAGTTGTTTATCTTCTTGCCCTTCTTTGTGATGTACAACAAATCTGAATTCACTCACCACCAAACGAGATTAGAGGATTAGTGCATGAAATAACAAAAAAAAGAAGACAAACACAAAATTCAAGTGCCCCTTTTTACCCTCTCGAATGTGCTGTTAAGGACAGGTTCGCCCCTCTGCAGAAAACAGTCAGAAATGTTAAAAAGGGAAGGTTCGCCCCTCTGCAAAAAATAGTCAGAAAATAGTCTAAAAGGGCAGGGTCGCCCCTCTGCAGAAATCAGCCTAAAAGGGCAGGGTCGCCCCTCTGCAGAAAACAGTCAGAAATAGCCTAAAAGGGCAGGGTCGCCGCTCTGCAGAAAACAGTCAAAAATCAGCCTAAAAGGGCAGGGTCGCTCCTCTGCAAAAAACAGTCAGAAATAGCCTAAAAGGGTAGGGTCGCCCCTCTGCAGAAAACAGTTAGAAATAGTAAAAGGCAAGTTCGCCCCTCTATAGAAAACAATCAGAAATAGCCTAAAAGGGCAGGGTCGCCCCTCTGTAGAAAACAGTCAAAAATAGTAAAAGGCAGGTTCGCCCCTCTGTAGAAAATAGTCGAAAACAGAGGGCAAGGTCGCCCCTCTGCAGAAAATAGTCAGAAACAGAAGGAAAGGTCGCCCCTTTGTGACGTCCGGGAGGGAAAGTTCGCCTCTCTGCGACTTGAATCTGCAAACAAGCAAACAACAAAAAACGTGAAAGAAAGAGACCCCTATGTGGGTCCCACCGGGCGTGCCAGAAATGGGATCCTAATAAAGTGTTGCTTCCTAAATGTGAGATGTTAGATAAAACTAATAGTGCAATAAAGAGAAACAACAAGATAATAGAGCACCTCAATGATTAGCCTAAGAAAATGAACAATATGAAAGCAAGATGAACAACTAAATTGCTGTTATACCTTCATGTTGTTGCTTCCTTGGTTGGACCTTGATGTTGAAGTCTTGTGTGCTCCTTGGATGGCAATGAAATGAAGTGGATGCAAGATGAATTGATGCAATATGGATGCTAAAATAGGTGAGAGCTTGAATGGCAATTTTGCAAGAGTTTATTTGCAAAAGACTTGATTCCCCCAAAATGAGGGAATTGAAGGGGTATTTATAGGCTAAATTGAATTCTCTAGAGAATTCAACGGTTGGGATTGATCCAACAAAGATCAAGATGAAGGGCTATGGTGAGTCGAGGACTCACAAGCCCTCACATCTTGACATGTGGAGGGTGAGATGTCCTAAGGTGGAGTGATGTGGAAATGAGGTGGAAGAGAAGGACAAGAGGTGGAAGGGAAGTACATGAGGTGGATGAAGGACAAGTACCTTTGAGGTACCTTGGGGAATGAGAAGATTTCCTCAAAAAGGAACTTCTTGTCCCCAAATGAGGATGAAAGAGACTTTTGAGGAATTTTAGAATTCCTTCAAAAATCTCCATGGGAAAAGGGGAAATGTGTGGGAAGAATAAATGTAAATTAAAAATTTACATTTAATGGAGGATTCATTGGATAAAAGGAGATCTCCAAAAAGCTGGAGATTTGTCACATGTGGGAGATGTGACAAGTCCAAGGTTCTAGAAGCCCTTGGCACATGTGAAGTGACAAGGCAAGGCTTCTAGAATCTTGCATGGGGATGGGAAAGACCTTGGAAAGATAAAAGTGAATTAAAAATTCACATGGGGAAGAGAGGAACCTTGGTTGAATAAATGTGAATTAAAAATTCACATGGGGAAGGGAGTCCATACCAAAAATGGTAAGTGGGAAGGTTGACCAGAAAAGGTAAGCCAAATGTGGCTAATGATTCTGATTAAGGTTGTGCAAACACATGATTAAGGTAATTAATGAGAGATTAGAGGCAAGTGGGAGATTATGGAGGATGTGACACTTAATATTGATTAAGTGGTGCACATCCTAATCACAGATTAATTAATTTAATCTGGATTAGGAGAGGGTTTATGGAGAATGTGACAAGGAGAGAGAAAAAGAAAGAATTAAAAATTGATTTTAATTCAAATGGGTTAAAAGACTAAATTAAATAATTTTTCATCTTTATTTAATTTAGAGAAGAACAGGGTGTAAGGTAAAGTATTTAATTTATTTAATTAGATACTTTAGGAACCTTAGGCAGAAAATGAAATAATGATTAAATAGATTATTTAATCACTGTTAATGGAATAGATGAATGTAATAGATGATTTTGATCATATGGAAGTGATCAAATTTGGATGTCTACAGAAGGCTATGGAGTTAAACGTTGGATGGTTTGGAAGCTTTTGTAATAGCCTGTCTCCCTTAGATGCATGTGCATGTTGGTGGTTGTGGAGTTGGCTTGGAACGAGCCTAGTGTTCTTGAACTACTTCTTCCTTTTATGGATGTATTGTACTTGCATAACTCATATTCATGTTCCTTGGATCTGGGGGTTTTATAGGTTTTCGTAAAAATATATGGTGATGCTCATTCATGATAATCCATTATTTTGGTTTAACCATTATGGTGTTTCTTGTTTCAATTTTTTGGTCTTCCAGATGTGAAGTGGTTGTGGATGTGCATGGGTGTTTTTTCAAACATAGTGGTTTTGTAGGTTTTACATGGTCAAGAAAAACTTGTGGTTTTGAGGAGTTGTAGTTAAGCTATTTTCTAGACCCTAGATTTTGGGGTGTTGCTAGAAGAGATAGTTTTAGTTTTGCATGCATGCTTCATGCATAGTGTGAGGAGATGAGATGATTTCTCTGCATGAGAGTGTTGGTACATGATTACTCACTCAAAAATCTTGTGGTGATGCTTGGTGGATTCCTTGACTATGGTGCTCATTGTGGACATGATTGGCGAATCGGATTTGTGTATGATCTAGTGCTTGAGTCATGTTGTTTACATGATTATTCTTTGGAGATCTTAGTTTTGCAATTTCTAGTGTGATAATGGTTTTGCATGATATATTGACTGAATCTACGGGTTGTGCAAGTTGTGGGTTATCTTTACCTACATGTTTGATGTGGGACAACTCAAAAGTGTAATATCTATATCCATGAGGTTTGATTCTATGATGATGCAAATTTGTTAGCTAGCCTTGTCTGTGGTCACTTTTTGCATTGGTGTGGTTGCTTTGGGATGAGAGAATGGATGATAGGAGATTACCTGAATAGTCAGTTATGGGGACCTGTAGCATGTGTATCATGATGTCATGAATAGCTTGGATACATAGTTTTGTGTAAGATTTTGATAGTGATGGTATTTTTTGCTTGGTTTGGAAATCTTGGTGCCACTTGGTATTGGTGTCAGATGGACATGTTGATATGTGGACCTGGAGGATTTTTCAGATTAGGAGATGTTTGGCCATGATGCTTGGAGAGCTCGCTTGTCATGATTTGGTGGGAGCTTTAGCAATGACAATGGGCTCATCACTTAGTGATGGATGATCTTCTTTAGTGTTGCAAATGTTACTAGGAGGAGCTCTTAGATCCTGTTGCTGCAAAAGGGTTCTTTCAAATTTTGCATTAACACTACTTGAAGATGTGTAACATCTTGGATCCATGGAGGACTCTTGGAGTCTTTGGTTGAGGTGTTAGTGGTGCTTGACAGGTGATGTTGGTTTAGAGTTTGTTTTGTTTTATGCCATGATATACTCTTATTTGCGTATTAGATTTTTGGCATGATGCATTGCTCTTGAGACCATGGTATGTTCACTTGGAGCATAGGATCTCTTAAGGGGGATGGTAAGATAATGATGTCATAAAAAGTTCCTGATTAAGATGATTGGAGCTTTGACAGTGGTCTAGTGATTCTCTATGTTTTGGGTGCATTGGTCATATGCTTGAGAACTTCATGATAGTGTTGTGATGCATTTGGAGTTTAGCATGAGATGATTATTTGTAGGTGCTCATGGATACATGGAGAATGAGGTGAGGCTATGTTTCTCTTGAGATGAGAGAAGTGTTGTTGAGATGGTTACTCAAGATGAGTTTTCAGCTGAAAGTCTAAGAAGCCTACACCTTGGTTGGGCATGAGTCCAACAAGTCCTATGAGGAGATTGCTCTTAGAGGAGTCATGAAGGCTTGTATATCTTGAGGAGAATTCTCATTCCCAACTCTTGGTCTACTTAGAGGATTTTCATTTGAGAGGTATTTTCCCATTATATCTTTCAGATGTGTTCAAGGTTTGTGCTTTGTTTCTCATGGGATTGATTTGATTCATGATGATTGATTATGGAGACTCATTTGAGGATGGTTTAGCATGAGTTTACATGATTTATCTTTTATAGATATGGATCTTGAGCTATGTAGTTAGTTCTAGAGGATTCATTTAAGGGATGTTTGAAATAGCTATCTCCTTGTGTATTTGAGTTTGAGATATTATTCATTGATGAGGACTATTGGGAGATGGTTTACAAGCTGATTTCCTGAGATGGGAAATGGAGTAGTTTGATCTTCTTTGTGAAGCTTACATCCTTGCAGATACATGATGGATATGTTAAGTTTTACCTCTTGAGGTTGAATGGCGTTGGATGTTGTTATGTCTTTTATATTGGGGTTGTGAAGGAGATCTTACTTGACATAGTTGGCACTTAGAGGTGTATGTAGGAGGATTTTCTACAGGTATGTGATGTGTAGATTTTCTCTCTGTGTCTCAATTATCTTCCTAGATGGTTTGTTTCACATTAGGTTCGATTGGAGCTATTGTGATCACTAGCTTGTGGTCACATGTTTTCACTTATGTTCTTGGTTGATGACATGGAGTTCCTCTATCTCTTTCCTTTTTTGGGTGTAGAGAACTTGGGAGAGTTTTGAATTGGTGGTGAGAATTGTTCTTGCAGGTTATTAATTTATAGGTTTTGCATATCATTGTGGATGGTTCATGATGTTGCTTACATTTTATATATGTTTCTATTGGTAGACTTAGTATGCCTTGATCTTTTTGAAATTTGCATTACCCATGTAGTGGGAGCTCTTGGATGTGTATGTCATTCTATGACAAGTTTGCACATGGAGTTTATAATTGCAGTTTATGGGTGTACATATATATATATATTTATGGCATTAGTTTACTATGTTTTTGTATACCTTGGAGGTATGGGTGATTGGATGGATTAGCACTTGATATGTGTTCTATTTTCAGTTGCGTGGGTTTTGTTTAGCTAGATGGGAGCAGTTAGTTTTCTGGTTGTTGTTCTAGCTGATGATCTATCTTGTTTTCTGGAGGATGACTTCATGGTTGTGTTTAGGTTGAAGGTTTGAAGTTCATGTTATTGATGCTTTTGTATAGCTTGTGAGCACAGTGGAGTGGTGTTTTATTTATGGAGCCTTTGCTATCAGTTCGATTTGATGCTTGTGTTCTTTATACTGGTGCATATATGCCTTGGCTCGTTCCTTTTGATTTGGTGGATGGATGGAGCTATTGCTTGAGTTGGTGGACATCTCAGATGTCATTGTAGGTGTCTTAGTTGGAGCACAAAAGCATTGTTTAAGATTCTTGAGATTGCATGTATGGTTGTGATGAGTTGATCAGTAAATTCTAGCATTGAAAGGAGCTGGTAAGTTCATCAAGTCAGAGCATGTTGGAAAATGTGACTCAAATTTACTGGCTTGATCTTCTCCTTGAAAATTATGTTTAAATCCTTCATCGACCTGACATTTAAATTTTGGCAGGAAAATTTTTGTAACCTAAGTTGCTGGGTTCCAAGTTTTCCTAACCTAATTCATAGGATTCTAAAGTTTAATGACCTCCTGACTTAGTGACTTTGATGCTCTCTTTGTTTTCCACGAGTCACAAGTTTTCAGAACTTCATAACCTCTGACAAGAGGTTCTAAGTTCGGTTTTTCAGTGACAATGACTTTGAAGCAAAGGATACCAAGCGACACCTGTTGTCTCTTTGGTAGGACCCAGTTTGTACCTGGCGGGGAGTGGGGATCGATGTCAACCATTTGACATGGTTCTATATGGTGATAACGTGGATTTGATGGTTAAACTGTATTGTAACCGTTTGTCTATGGAAGTTATAAAACATTGAATGTTCTGCAATGTGTAAAGAGAGAGACATAGTTTGTGAGGGGCTATCTTTCCAAATTATCTCCAAATGGAATGTGATGTAAATCTCCATGAAGGCTTGGAGCTTGAGTTGTATTTGTAATTGTATTCCATTGTTGAATAATACAATGACAGTCTAGGCTTTTGGAGTGTGTGGTTTTTTTACCCGTAAGGGTTTTCCCCACATAAATTTGTGTGTTCATGTCTTATGTTCCATATTTCATGTTTAATGGTTATGCTTGATTGAATATGTTTTGTGCACATTGTCAAAACTGGTTAAATTTGCATGAGCTTTTCTTAAAAGGATTAATTTGGGAAATGAACTATGTCTGATTCCGCTTTTTGGCATAGTAGTATGTGTTTTTGAGGAATTATGAAATAAAATTTATTGAAGACACCTACTATTCTTAGATGCTCTTTCTAAGATGATCTCATTTTCCTTACAAATTTAGAAGAAAAAGGGCTGGAAAACAAAGGTTAGAGCCATAAGATAACCTTCTCAGAGAGAATATTTCTTCCTTAAATATTATAGATATAAATATCAATAATGGCTAGTATACATGGAATAATAGGAGGTGTGGTAGGGACTCAATCTTAGAGAGGCTTGATAGGTTTTTGGTTTCATGACTTTGGATTGGTAGTAATTTGGAAACCAAATTATCTGAGATATTAGATTGTAGGGGATTTAACCACTAACCAATTAAGCTCTCAAATGATTTGGCGTGAGTCTCTAAGAATCCATCTTTCAAGTTTTAGCTTATGTGGCTATGGGAACCTAATCTTCAAGATCTTATGGTAGATTGGTAGATTCAAGGTAGACTAGTGTATGGCACAGTGATCTATTCTTTTGGAAAGGAATTGCATTTTGTGAAGTAGTAGATCAAGAAGTGGAATAGACAGTGTTTTGATAATATCTTCCATGCTAAGATAGATTCTCATGCTCTTCTAGATGTTATCACCCATGAAATTAGAGAATATGGTCTTTCTGAAGAATCCCTTAAGGAAGAATCAATAGCCTTGAAAGTTCTAGAGGAATGGGAATTGCAGGAGGAGGTCTATTGGAAATAGAAGGCTTAGATTAAGTGGCTCCAAGAAGGAGATAGAAATATATATTCTTCTTTAATTCAATCAAGGCTAGAAGACATTGAAACTTGATCTCTTCTCTTAAGAATTCTAGGGGAAATCATTTGGTCTCCTTCAAGGAGATTTCTAGAGAGGTTTTGTAGTATTATCCTACTTTGTTTAGGGATGACTCACCTGATGCAATTGAAGAAGAAAACCAAATTTTGGCTTGTATTCCTCCTCTTGTTTCTTTGGAAATTAATGTGCACCTTATGATTCCCAATTACTTAGATGAATTGGAGGTTATTGTTTTTCAAATGAAGAAGGGGAAATCTCTTGGCCCAAATGGGTTTCTGATAGAGTTCTTTCAAGAATTCTTGGGATTACAAAAGTGGATTTATTAGAGGTGGTGCAAGAATCTTAGGTGAGAAAATAGATGTTGAAATCTATGAATTATATGTTTCTTTCTCTTATACCCAAATGTTAAGGGGCTAATATTTTGAATTTTTTTAGACCTATAGCCCTTTGTAATGTGGTTTATAAGATTTTGTCTAAGTTGATTGCAAAGAGGCTAAAGTTATGGATTAACAAGATCATCTTTGAAGAATAGGGATGCTTTGTGGAGGATAGATGAATTCTTGATGGAGTGGTCATTGCTATTGAGAAAATGCATTCCATGACAACTTCAAAGGAGAAATCTATGTTTATTAAACTAGACATGGCTAAAGCTTATGACGAGGTCAAGTGGTCCTTTCTCTAGAAGGTGCTTAGTGCTTTTAGTTTTGATGGGGAGTGGATTAAGTGGGTGATGTTCTATGTTACCTCCACTTAATTCTCTATGCTTGTCAATGGTGAGCCTTCTTCCTTGTTTGGAGTGTCTAGAGGCCTTCAGCAAGGAGACCCTTTGTCACCATATTTATTTATTCTTTTGGCGGATGGTCTTGGGAGAGTTATCAAGAGCCATGTTAACCAAGGCTTTATCCAAGGGTGGTATTGGGGTAATGGCTTGCCTTTGTAGACCCATTTACAATGTGTTGATGTTACTGCTTTGATGGGTGTGGCCAAGATTAGAGAAGCTACCAATTTTTGGTGGTTATTAGATATATATCTTATAGTTCCAGCCAACAGATCAATGAAGGTAAATCTTCTATTTTCTTCTTTAACACCCCATTTCTTATTCAACAAAGGATTGCTCACATTCTTAGATTTTAGATTGGATATCTTCCTATGGTCTACCTTGGAATTCATATCTCTATTGGAATCCCTCCTAGGTGAAATTGGAAAAATATTTTGGATAAATTTTAGGTGAGAGTGAATAATTGGACTCATAGATGGTTTTACTTTGTGGGACAAGTTTTGCTTTTGAAATATGTGATTCAAGATTTTCCTAATTACAAGTGTATGCTGTAGGTGGATCCTCCAAGATTTATTGTATTTGGATTCCCTTGCATGCAAATTATTATGGGAAATTAATTTGTCCTCTATGAAGTGGAGTTTGGTTAAGTGTGAGATCACTTGTAGACCAAAACAGGAAGGGCATCTTAGGCTACAACAGGCTAGTCTCATTGGTTAGACATTAGTTTCTAAGTTATATTGGTGATTGTGTAATAATTAGGATTAAGTTTGGTCCAGGATCCTCTCTACCAAATATTTTAAGGGGGTGGTGAAGGATGAGGTTCCTTGGGTTTCTTTGTTGGGTAAAGGCTCTATCATTTGGGGTACTCTCAAGAAGGGTGCCACGTTAATCAAGAGAGGTCTATTTTGGATTTGTAATAGTGGGTTAGAAGCTCTTTTTTTTCATGATTCTTGGGATAGATTTACCCCAATCATGACCATATACTTGCATCATTAAGACCTTTGTCATTGCTTCACGAAGGTTGGTTGGTCTTAGGTTGTGGACTTGAAATCTAATCAGAATTTGGGATAGGTGGGGCTGTCTAGATGGAAGGACTTGATAGAGTAGCCTGAAGGGGAATATGATAAGGCTTATGTAGAGGGGTGATCCCACAATAGTGGTTTATAATTTTTGGCCAAATTGGACACTAAAATAATTTTTTCTAACTAAATCCTCACTTTCGGGCACCTATAGCGGCTACACTATGACGAATTTGAAGATGATGAAAACTAGTGATTTGTGACATTTTGTCTATAGATTCTAAATATTTTTTTTTTCAAAATTTTTGGAATCAGATTGCGCTTCTTTTTCCATCTTCTTTGAAAACTAGTTTTTTTTAGCAAACAACATTTTTAAGGAGTGACGCTCACCGTATACAACATAATTTTTTTTCCATGAAGGATAAAATTCTAATTCTTTCGAATTTAGATTTGTAACTTTGATATCTAGTGCTTCCAATTGGTCTCATAGTTTTTATTGAATATTTTTTCCTCAATCAAGTTTCGAAGTCAAACCAATTACAATTCAGACATAGGCGGACTGTATACAATGTAAATTTTATTGTATGTATCAAAATTCATTTTTTTTGTTGGATCAAGGACTTCAATATCTGGTGCACTCATATTTTTTTAATTTTTTTTTGATAATCTGCTATTTTTCCACATGTGGAAAACATAGAACTTGATTTTCAGTGAAAAACCTATGTTTAATAAAACTAAAAAAACAAATACATAATAAAACCAAAAAATATTAAAATTATATTCGTTGCATAGCTCGTTTCGAGGGCTACCATCATCTAGTTGGGTTTGTGAAGTCTCCTCCATTTTCATCCTCAACTCGAGCTTCAAAGTGCAAAATTTTAGACTTTTTTGGTGCCTAAGGGGGAGAAAGAGGAAAAGGGGGTTTGCTCGAACCAGGGTTCATTCAAACTCCCTTTAAAAACATTTTTTTCTTTGTGTTTTTTGGCGGGAATTGTGGGACCTTGTATTTAACTGGTTTTCTCAAACCAAGGTTCATTCAAACCCTTTTTAAGTTTGCTCGAACCTATGGGTTCATTCGAACCCTGAAAACCATTTTCTTTTGTATGGGTCATTTTTTGCAAGTTTTCCTTCCTCACTCAGATTGTAAACCACTTTTGTGGGTTTACCCAAAGTTAAAAAACATTTTA
Source organism: Sequoiadendron giganteum (assembly GCA_007115665.2). NCBI lineage: Eukaryota > Viridiplantae > Streptophyta > Pinopsida > Cupressales > Cupressaceae > Sequoiadendron > Sequoiadendron giganteum. The sequence continues at coordinate 157,612,628 of CM021103.1, forward strand.
GTGAGTAGAGAGTTAAGAAATTTTTTAGGGAGCGGGATATACTGGCTTAGAGTCAAAATCCCAAGGGGTCTCTTTAGTGGCCATTAGGTATTAGGAGTTGCACCTTCAAAAATATGGGGGGATTGAAGTCTTGTGGTGAAAAAATATTTGGAATAATCTTTCTTGGCCTAAGTGTAATTGGTTCTTATGGATTGTTGCTTGGAATAGGTGTCTAACTTGGGATAACCTTCAGAAGTGTGGTTTTCAAGGACCTTCTACATGTGTTTTGTATGGTAACAATGAAGAGGACTCATCCCATTTATTTTTCCAATGCTCTTTCTTAAGTGCAATATGACATTTATGGTGGAATATTTAGAGCTAGGCTTGTGTTCATGCTTCTTCTCTTATTGATATTTGGAGAAGTCTAAGGTGGCCTCTAACATAGGAAACTTTTCTTCAAATAGTGTGGAACATCAACCCCTCTTTTATCCTCTAGAAGATTTGGCTAGAAAGGAATCATATGATCTTTTGGGGAAGCAAGATGAGGGTTTAATAGGTGTGGCAAAGGGTTTTTAGCATGGCTCAGGAGATCGTGAAAGCTGAATGTGAAGTGTCTTTCCCCTTAGAGAAGGGGGATGAAGAGATAGTGAAGAGACTAGATTTACAAGAAATAGAACTAAGGTCTTCCTGGGTTAGGATATGTTGCTATTCCAAGAAGAAAATATAGACGGAAGGTCCATGGACCCCTCCTCTAGAAGGTAATTTAAATATTAACACATATGGGTCTTCTAGGGGAAATATTGGGCATGTTGGCATTGGAGGAGTTGGAAGAGATAGTATTGGTAATGTCATTTTTCTCTTTTCCATATATAATGGACATCAAACTATAATCTCATGGAAGGTCTAGCTATTCTTTTCACTATAGAAAAATCTTGTGCTCTTGGTTGGCGTAGGATTATTTGTGAGTCAGATTCATAAATTTTAGTTAATATGTTGAATGGAAAGAGGTTGGAAGGAGTCAACTAGAATCTTGCCTCAATTGCTAGGTAGATACCAAGATTGAGATCCTTGCCTCAATTGCTAGGTAGATACCAAGATTGAGCTTCTTGTTAGATTCTGTTTCCTTTCTACATATCATGTGTGAGTGGAACACGGTGGTTGATTGCTTGGCCAAATGGGCTTCTGAGAATGTTGGGGAAAGGCAGGTTGAAGATTGGGAGCATTTATCATTGGGCTATTCCCAAGATATAGATAGGTTTATTATGGAGGATATGGTTGGGTAATGTTATTTAGTTGGTTGGGTCATGAAGGGTTCTTTCCCTTCTATGGATGGTTGGTTGGTGTTGGTAATGTTGGGTTTTGCCTTTGGGTTCTTGATATGGGCCTTGGGATGCTTTGTATGACTACTTATTATTAATTTAATAAATTTTTACCCTCTTACTCAAAAAAAACTTGGAGCTCAATATAAAAGCTTCTTCAACATAGTGTCTTAGTCTCTAGGTTGGACAGGTTCCCTTATGTAAATAATTTATGAATAATAACTAATCTCTCTCTACAATAGTATTTTCCATCTTCCTTGAAGTTGCAACTTCCATACCTACCACTAGAGCTCCCCCTTCCACATCATTATTTGTATTAGTACCCAAGAAAAGGGAGCCATTGAATAAAAATCACATTCTATATTTCTCAACATAAAGTCTACCTCAATATTTCCTAGTTTACCTTGAGAAGAACCATCAAAATTTAACTTAGTACATCCTATAAACACCCAAAATTGATCATCATCATTACCTGACTATTTCCTTTATAATTGATTAAATATAACCATTATTATTCAATTAATCATCCCATTTTCATCCTCTTATTAAATAAATAATATTTTATTATTTAGTTAATATATTCAATATTCATCCACTATTCACCACTATTATCTTGTACCTATTCTCTAGCCTAAATCATTTAATCATAATCATCCTATAGTCCATCTTAGGTAAATAATTCCACTTATTTATTTACTTGTCCCCTATCCTCATCCCAAAAAATTAATAAATACTTTATTATTTAATTTTTCTATTTTCCTATACTTTTTATTTAGTGGGACAATCCAATTAATATCTTAATCACCCACATGGCATCCCTAACATTGGTCAAATCCTCCCAAATCCTTCATATCCCCACTTGTGTACAAAGGCATCAACCTTTTGTACACAAGACATTGGCCTTTGTACATGTGACATGGCCTAGGTACCATGTCACATGGGTCAAGTCCTTGCCTATTATCCCCGATCTAATTTTAAATTCCTTCAAATTACTCTAAAGTACCCTTTCCATCTCATCCCTCCACTTCCTCCAAGTACTATATCCAACCTTTATTCTCCCCTTCATCCCTCTCCCTCCATCTCTTCCACCCAAATGAGGACACTTGTCCTCCCATCCTTTGTCCATGGTTCTCAACCAATATGAGTAATTGATCTCATATTTTGATCATATGCATCCATTGGTTCCTCCCAATTTTTATGTTGGCCTCAACCCAAGCCATTTTTAATCCAACTACTTAAATTCAACCTTTTGCTATTGACAGGAGTACTCACATCCAACCATTCATGATCACAACCACCAGTCCTTATTGAGTGTTGCTTGTGTTTTGAGTAGAGTAGGTTAATATTGCTTTAGTTTACTCTAGTTAGGCTCAAAATTGCATGTACACACACCCATCACAAGGTGGTTATTTGTAATTTTCCAAACCAAAATAATGTTATAAACTAAATTTGAATACTCCACAATGCTTGTTAATTTAATAGCCACACTATTGGATTTTATTATTTAATCAAAACCTTGGAAAAACTCATATTATTTGTATATCAATCAACAACATTACATTTCACTCAAAAAAAAAAAAACATATCATCCAATCTTCTTATTATCATGAACAACACATAACAAAAACAATTCACGATATTTTCTTATTATATTAATGATTGTATTACATGCAAATGGAACTGCAATCTCAATATCTACAACATTAATTAATTCCCACAATTATATCAACAATAATGTCAAATCAGACTAATACAATGTAGTTGGAATTTGCTTCCATTGAAACTCAAATGCAAACCCTATATGAGTTTTCCCTCTAAAATCTCTATGGTTTTTATGCTAGGATTCCTAGGCTCAAACACAAGTGTTCAAAAAACATTCTAAAAGGAATTTAGATTAACTGTAGATGATAATTCATAGTGGTGACATTTACCCTATTGTATCCTTCATACACAAAATAGGTCACCCACCCATAACTTCAAATTTGAATAATAACTTTGGACGAGAAAGATCCCACTTGAAAATTTATGGCACAAAAATAGGCTACTAATAATATTAAGACATATGTTGGGTAGTTGGAAAGAGAACAAAGGAAAAGGCATAAATATTAGGGATCAAGGATTGAGTAATGGGAATTTTGGTAAATATAGGTCTAAAAGTTAAACCAAATATGAAGGGGAAGAAGAGAAGGGGGGATGACATGACTGGACGATAAATTTTAAAACTCTAACAGGAAGAAGGGAAAAGTGGTGTTGGTACAAAAGCATACCCAAGAAAGGAAACACACCACACATTAATATAGGAGAGACACAATAACATACATAATATGTATAGATTTAGATTACTCTAAAAAATGGGACATGACAAGTCCACCCACTCAAAATTGATTATCCTCAAGAAATTGGAAGTTTGGGTGATCACTCATGGGCCTTCCTACACAACATCCTCCATGGAAAGATCTTTCCACTAGATTAAATGCTCTTTGTTGATCTAGTTTCTTAGCTTCCTCTCCCTCACATCTATGACTACTTTATGAATCAAGACAAAATTTCCTTTTTTGATGACTATTTTTGCATGCACAAACTTAGATAAAATACTAGGAAATCTAATAAGGAATTCTAATCACAAAGGCTTTGATTTTCAAGTCTTGACTTACTAAAATAACTCAATGATAATGTATTGTTGTTTTACAAGGGGCCTGACATTTTACTTACCAAGAATTGAATGAGGGCTTTAATAAGATTTGGATTAATATGAAATCCTAAAAGGATCTTCAGATCTAAAATCTAAAAAATAAATTTAATCTTCTATTTTAACAATAGTTTGAAGCTTCTCCTAAAACTAAATTTCTTGTTTCAAAATAAAATTCAAAAGATAGGGTGAGAAAGAGAAAATAGATAAAATTCCCTATGGATAACCATAATAGCAATTCAGTGTATCAGATAGATGGATCTCACAAATAAACCAATTTCTATTTAATCAGATATATACTCACAACACTACATAAATAGTATCTTCAATGGATGTAAAGATTTTAAAATTATAAAAATTCACTCAAATACTTGATATCTAGTGCAATCCAAGATATTCACAAATAAACTTAATTCAAATATAGGTTTAGACTAACCATGCAAAGAAATCACAATCAACACGCCAAAAATGGTATGAACTAGAGATCTAGCAAATATCTTAACACTTCATTTCTAATGCAATTGAAATTTAACTAATTTTTTTAAAGGAACCATGATAAACTATTGGAATAATCCACACAATGCCAAATCAATGCTTCTACTTGTATTGATTTTAAAATAGTCTCAATTACAATAATTCTTGATCTTTCTAACACCTAAAACTAAAAATATATGACCTTTCATGAACTATAACTATTTATGCTAACTAGATCTAACTTTGTACAAGAATGAATTCATTTTATAGAAGAGGCAAGGAAACCTTAGAATACAATCAATACATAGGAATCATCCATCACCAAGGGCCCAAATTACATTTGCATTTGATAATTGGAGAATATTAAATATTTCCTTTTATCCCCAACTAAATTTTGTACAATCTTGTCTTGGGAAAGAAAGTACATCTCAAAAAAACTTTAATAAATGAGGCAGTTGGTACACAACTGGCACAAATTTGACACAATTTCTAATGTAGGCACTATTGGAATCCTCATCCTGATTCAAGAACCCAAAAAATGAGTGACATGATTTCCTAAGAAATTTTCCAATGAAAGGAATATTCTTACATGCAATACATGTATTAACTTATAGGAAATCATCATCAAATTACACTTCAACCCTTTGATTTTTTTCTACATGCATATTTCACAAAGGTAGTCAACACTGGGGTGATCTCATCAAGTTGTGGACCCAAAGTAGTATGAACTCTAAAACATTGTGTATCATAATATGACAGAAATATTATGTGGCTCTCTCCACATATGCTTCCTTTTCTTATATTTTTTATGATAAAAAACAAATTAGCAATTCATCCAAAATATTTTGAGAGAAAGAAACATCTAGTTTCTCTCTATATAAATATGACTTCCATTATTGTTTGACCAATTGACCATCAAAATATATATTCTTATCAATATTATTTCTAGTCAAAATATTCAAAAATTCAACACAGTTCCTCAAAACATCACCTATCTAAGAATTTATGTGGAAAACTTCATGCTTATCCTTCTCAAGAACTTCTCTTCTGAACTTCATAGCAAGAATCCAAAAAATAGGTTCCTTTAGCTTACCCTTTCTCAGATTACCTTCTTTTATTAACACCTCAAAAGATAATTTTATAATGGCTTCCAAGTTTGGGAAGATGTAGCATGAAACTTGTTATTGTCTTCACAATCCTCTAACAGTTTACTCACTTCAATATTTAGAGCTAGTAAATTCCTTTGCACTTGATTTGCATCATTTATTGCTTTATTTCCTTGTTTAATTTTTTTGTCAAGCTAGGCTTGGGTAGTTCGATCCATAGTTTTTATCTTTTCCAGTTGATCTACTTTTGACCTTGAGAAAACTACATAAGGCACAAAATTACCTTCTTCCCTTTGTATGGGACTAATTAAATGCTTGACATATACTTGTAACTATACTGCTTGTGCTTTTAGTTGGACCTAATGTTTTGTTTTTTTTATTTCCAACTAATTCTTGAAATTATCTAAAGAATAGCCAATTCTTATACTCAAAGATCTCAAGGGGTTGACCAATGAACAAGATATTTATTTTCACTTCTCTCTTATACACTTCAAGTTCTGCAAGACCTAGGAGGGTGATCAGTAACAATATCAAATGAAATTGCACTTAATTCATATAAGATATTATTTCAACAGAGATGTTCTCATGAAAAATGTCAAGATTTATAAATAGATCTAGCTTAATGGGCTAAATTCTTGGAGGCTTTTGCACAATTGGCTTTGAGAACATATGCAAAGCTTAAAGAACATACTAAAACATAAATCAAATTTTTTTTTTATAAATGACAATGAATTGTGACCAACATTCTTACTTAGAATAGAATAAGGCAAATGGAGCGAGAAAGGAAGGAAGACGCGGGGGGGGGGGGGGTTTGAAAATTTATGTAGGTGAGGAAGATGGTGAAGTTGATTCAGAGGATGATGTTGAGTCTTTTGGGTTCATTGTTGGACGTCATCATTATTTCAACCCACTTAGCTTGTGGGAGAAGTCAACTCTTCTTGGCTCTGTGTGGGTTGTTACTGTTGCTCGTGTGTCATGCTTTTTCAGTCCCAGGAGACTCTTAGACTGCTTCTGTGGGGTTTCTTTGGGGTGCATGGTGGGAGATGTAGTCAGGGTTTTGGATCTAGATAATGCTTTTGATTCCACCCTCGCTGAGCATTTGGAATATGTTGTTGTCCGTTGTAAGTCTAGATCTGCTTTTGAAGTGTCGGTCCCTAGCCGTCACTTGCCCTTTGTTGAGCACTTTTGTTTCATAAATCTTGGTATTGTACATGACCTTTGCTATGTTCATGCTGTTTGTTTGTTTTGCCTCTCTTTTGAGGTCAATGGTGCTTGTGGGGATATAGGGGTCCCTTCATTTTACTGGCCCCTGATAATCTTATGCTTGGTCTTCTCTCCTGCCTTGGTTCTATGTGCTCTTTCTACTAAGTGTTGCAAAGCCTCTACTGGTTTCCTATTATTGGTCTCCAAAATGTGTATTTTGGTGATCAGGTTCATGCTTAGTTGGTTTTTGGCCCTAATCCCTTGGGAGCTTGAGACCTTTTGGTGGTTTCCTTCTTTTGTTGGTGATTTAGGCATGTTTTCTACCAGTGTTCGTGTGGTGATAGTGGGGGTTCTTTGTAAGTTTCTTTCTCTCCACCCCCTAGATGAATGTCATTGTTTGGTGTTCAGTGTAGGATGCTGGGGGCTTTTCCCTATTTTGAAGAAGCTTGCCTTTCTTTTTTGTGCCTTCAAGTTTGGTGTACTTGTGGTTTACATGTTCTACAAAGATTATGGTTGCTACTTGGTATTTCTATCCTTGAAGGTTTGGGGGTTTGTGTTTCTTTGGGCTTTGTTAGTTGAGTCTTTGGTTGTTCTAGCTTTTGTTGGGACTGTTTTGGAAGCTCTTTTGGGAAAGTTGTACTTGATGTTGGAGGATACCTTTGAGGGTTTCTTTCTTGGAATACTTAAATTGCTTAGGCAAGGCTTGCTAATGTTCATCAAGGGTGATGTGTACTCCCAGGTTTCTTAATCAATGGTCTTGGCTAGATTGCATTCTTTGCTTTTCCTAAAGGCCCTATGGTTTCTATTGCCCATTTCAAGTTCTCTGTTGGTGAGGTTGCTTTGTATTGAAGGCCCGGGTGCTTTTGTTTCTCATGGTTACTATGCGTATTCTCTCTACTGAGGTGTGTGCAATCTTCCTGGCTCTATAGATGACATCTCCTATTGAGGTTGAGTCCTCTCCTTTGAGGTGGAGACCTCTCCTATGGAGGTGGAGAAGGGTTTTGAGGGTGTGGTGGGTTGCTTATGCTTCTTTAGAAAGTTTTCTCCCTTGCAACTCTAATTGAGGTGGAGACCACTCCTATTGAGTTGGAGTTTGGGTATGCTGGAGACTCTTTGGTATAGCGGACAGGGTTCTCATAGAAACTTCTATTATAGAGGTGGAGAGGTAAGTTGGATGACAGGGTTTATCTACCCCTTCAACATTTTTGTTGTGTTCAACTTTGAAATTGGTTCTTTGAGAGATAAGATTGTTGTGAGATGGTTGTATCATGATCTGTTGGTTTCAAGATTTATTGAAATCTACAAGTATTGATTTTAATTTTAGATTGTTTTGTCCACCCTTGGGGTGGTTATTGTGAATAGCCATTGTGATGCTGTGTTGTGGGTGGCTTGTTGGCATATTTTGTTGGTTGTGAGGTGGAATCATGTGGTAGAAGAATTTATGAAGGTCACCAATGGAATCATGTGTCATGCCATGCTGGGTGTAGTCTTAGGACAAACAAAGACCAGGAAGATGCTTAAGAAGATTTGGAAAAGTGAAGACAAGAAGGATCAGGAAGACGAAGTTGACCCTGAGTGGAGGGAGTTTGTGTCCCAATTGGTGAAATTGGGATTTGATTGCAAATGCTTGGTAATGGAATTGCTCCTCTTTTTTGTTATCTTTTTACATTGGTTATATGTTTGCTCTGAAACTATTGGTGCTTAGTTATATTATCTAAGATTGCTATTTCATGATAGCTATGCTATGGTTTCATACCTACTGGTCTTTCATTAATCTCATAAATGGTTTGCGTACCATTTTGTAGATTAATATGGGGATTTTGTTTTTGATTATGCTGATAATGGTTATGTGGTTGTAATTTTGGTTACTTGGCATGTGTAGCATTTTGGCTCTAGATTGTTTTGTCTGATGCTATTTTCTAGTGGTGGTTGGTGTTATTTTTCCCATCCTATTTCTTTGTTCGTTGTTCTGGATTTGTAACCACGAGATCAAGGCCCTTTCCCTGCTTACTTAATCAAAAAAATTATTACTTAGATTGGTGTTGTCCTAGATCATTGGTAACAAATTCAAAAGAATAGGAAAATGTTTACTAAGAAACACACTAAGAAAAAATCAATGAAGTATTACACATCACTAGCTTACAATAATATTGTTTGAATTTAGATTCATAGCCAATTCTTCTTAATAATCATTGAGCATGTTAAAAATATCAATATTTTAGATATAAAAATTTAATCTATTACTTTAATAGAAGCTATATAAGAAACATTCACTTGCACAACAATGCAAAGATGAACATCAAAGATCCTTGATCAATTTTGTTCATAAGAGTAGTAAAATGTAAATTAGAGACAGTTGATTATAAATCTATCACAATATATTCATATATTTTGAAAATGTATATTGATGTATAGAATATTTACACTTGCATTCTCACTCCTTCCCTGGAAAACCTAGACCAAACTAGAATAGACCTAAGATAAAACTTTCCTACTTACAAAATTCTAAGATCCCTTCAAAATGGCTTGAAAATATCTTTGATAGAAACAAGGGAGCAACAAGCTTAAATCCATAGACAAATGTCACATTTTGATTTGACAATCTTGTCTAAAGGATCAAACAAAAACCAATACAATTGCTCTTGAAAAGACAAAAAAATCATTTCTAGAAGACAAAATAGTTGTAGAAACAATTGCAGAAGATAATTTTTGATTTGCATGATGAGACAAAGTGGGGATGGTGCATAATTAGTCAGTTGTAAGTTTCTCCACCCATGCTAAAAATGTATCTTTTGAAGGCCATGGGGATTCCATAATTCTCCTAATATGATTCAAATGAGAGGAATATTTTTTAGAAACCCTAGATCAGACATGCAAACCTAAACACCTTCCACAAAAGAGAAAACATCAAAAAAGCAGAGCTTTGCATGAAATGTGAAAATTGATAATATTCAAAATTAAGAAATTACAATAAGAGAATTGCTTTATAAAAGCAATGTATGCAACCCTAATGTTGACCTAAAAACAACTCAACTAAATAAAGCTTACTTATTGATTAAGTAAACTAATTATTACCTAAGAAAAACCTAAGTAAAGTTATGCAAGTGTAATTAAATATTAATTACACTAACACCCCCCCATAAGTGCAACTTAGGGAGACTAAAAAAGGCATGCACCTAAAACTAAGATGAATGCAAGAAAGCATGAATGGGTCCTGGAAATAAGGCCTGATCAGGTACCCATGTACAAATGCAATGAAAGAGGTAGAGAAGGAAAACCCAGTGGGACAACCCCCCCTACAATGAGATGACTGCTGCAAAGAAGCACTGGAAGAATACCGTGGCGTAACACTGGAACCACAATCCGAAAAGCAAGGAAAGATACTTTTGTCTACAAGAAACCATATTAGAATCACAATAATGCAACAACAGACCTGATGCCACAGAACACTCAAACACACCAAACGGGAACAACCCTGGAATCCATAAAGCAATAGTAGATGATATGAATGATGATAGAATCTAGAAGCCGTGAATCTTGATGCCGATGTCAAAATAAGACTGAAACTCTTGCATGGGAAAAATTACCATAAAGACTCTGGAACATTAACCACAAATGTAGTGGCCCTCAAACTGAGATGGATCCGATGCGGATCATTAACCATAGGCTCTCAATCTAAAGTCTGAACCGATATGAATATAATATGTGTCAAGCTAAGACAAAAATGTGGCTAAAAGAAACTAAGAAACTATATTACAACCCATGCGAGTTTTCATCAATACAATATGAATATTATTATGCAAGAAACCCCCCTGATGGAACTTTATATCAATTCATTTATTACAATACCCAAGATTGAAAAAGAAGATAATGCATAAACATGCATAAAAAAAAAATAAAAAAAGACCTTAGATCTATGTAGAGGACTGAACCAGCTTTCCAATGCCCCAAGAATGGCGAAAAAAGGATCACCGAGTCAAAAGATATGCCCTTCGGAGTGAAAATAACAACTTCTGAGTTCAAGGACCTGCAACATAAAACTAGAATATAGTCAAGAAAAATAACTTGGACCAAAAGAATGGGCTCAGAACTAGCTTTCCAATGATATCTCGTTTGCAAAAAACCAACTCCGTATGCAAAAGTTATGCTTGATATGGTGAAAGTGCTCCAAAATGGCTAATTTGGCCTACAGGCAGCCTAGGGGGCTAAAAAAATTTGGCCCCTGGTCTTGTGCGCAACCAAGGGCTAGCAGACAGGGGGTTGGGGTGGAGCCCCTAGTCACCCATGTGACCGTTGAAGGTGCTAAGGCTGGCTGGGGGCTAGGCACATAGTGCCTGGTCCCCCATAGGACTGGCTGCTCACTGGTCGATGCCCGCGGGGGTTGGTGGAGAGCCGGTAACAGCTTGGAGATGGTGCCGCCCAGGAGCCGCCGCTCGTGGTGGCCACCGGGTGGTGCAGTGGTGGCCCCCATAATTTGTATGGGCATTGCTTGATTTAAAGCATTATTTTAATTATTTTAATTTTTTTTTCAAAAAAATGCCTCAAAACGCGTGTCGGGGAGGCTGTACGGCTTCCCTGGCATTTTTTTTTTGCCTCATAAATCAACTTCTCAAAAATCGATGAAACGAAGGGTGTTCTTAGGGTTTTTGGCCGCTGTGAATGCGATGGTGACCTCTGTTTGTGCCAAAAATGCTCTGAAAAATAGGGTACCTCCAAAGCTTGCAAAAAATCAGTGAGCTTGAAACCCTCATAGATCTGGCAAATGATGACCAAAATCTGTAAAATAAAAATCAATCCTAAATTTTTCTAGTGCTCTGAATCCAATGGTGAAGCTCATTATGATCTAGGACATTGCATAAATGAACTCAAGGCATGATACCCTTGAGGAACCCCGAACTAACTCTGCAATGATTTTCTCTAGAATTTGAGAAGGGGTTGCATGTCAAGGCTCTGATACCATGTTAGAAACCAAGATCAGACATGCAAACCTAAACACCTTCCACAAAAGAGAAAAACAATGAAAAATCAGAGCTTTGCATGAAGATGTGCAAATTGATATATTCAAATTTTAGAAATTACAATAAGAGAATTGCTTTATAAAAGCAATGTATGCAACCCTAATGTTGACCTAAAAATAGCCCAACAAAATAAAGCTTAATTATTAATTAATTAAACTAATTATTACCTAAGCAAAACCTAAGTAAAGTTATGCAAGTGTAATTAAATAACAATATTCTTCCTTAGTCCACTTCTTTATATTATCAAATTTTTTTACTAAACATGTCTCCAATTGTATCAAGCTATCTGAAACAACATTAACTTGTATGTATCTAGATATCTTCCTCTACAAAAATAGAACCTAAGATGGGAGATAAAATATTGCTAAATTTAATCCTTCATACCTTATAACCCTTTATCCCTCCATCTTCAAATAATTTTTTATGCATTATGCCAAGCTCAAGGTCACCAAAAAACTCCAAGGATTGCTCCATAGAAAGTTGATAACTCTCATGTATGAACATGATGTCCTCAATAGTATCAAAAATTCTCCAAGATGATACTTGATTCAATTAGAGCATTAATATCAAAATTTTCCCTTTTATACATTTTTCAATCAAATGTTTCCTTAGGCACCAAACATCTTGGATGTTCTTGAGCTTGGCCTTCAATGGGGCATGAATGGTATGAGAGAAATTCATTGAATTATACCCATTCCAATCATCTTCTAGGTGGATTAAAATGCATGATAACCTATGACCAAAAATGCTATCAACAACTTCTATGAGTTTATTTTTTCTCTCTACCTTTTTCTTCTTCTCAACCTATTTTATCTCTATCAGGTCCTTCAAATTGTTCATCTCCAAGGTAAGAGATTCCTTTTCCTAATTTTCATCATCCCTTGCCATATTTTGAGGAGATGGCAGTAACCTAGTGACAAAATTTACTTGCTATTGTAGCTTTAAATTTAAACCATTTCCTTTTGTAAGGTTTTCTTCCAATTTCCTTATTGTTTCCTTTGTAAACATAGTTGTGTTTACAATTAGTGTTGTTGCTTGAAGAGCACTTATATCCCAATCTCATGAAAATTAGATTTCTAGTTAATTAATTTGTGTCATTTATGACCTACGATTCATTGGTCTCAAGGAAGATTTACCAAATATCCAAGGTCTCATGCCTTGGATTGAAGCTTGATCTAAAATATAATGCATCAACTTGTTCTTTCAATGACAACACAAGGTCATATCCCTCTTGTCTTCTAATGGTATTGAATGCAATTATAACTAATATGTCCCATCCTGGTAGTAGTAGACAACCACTCTTTCTAAAAATCTCCCTCCCCTTTTTTGGGGTCATATTCTCCATGTTTGCATTGACATCTACCCATATCTCTGCTATAATTTCATCTTTATTTTCCTTTATGAATCTTGTTTTGACTTCCTTCATCTTCAATTTGAAATCCTCACCTTTATTTTTTAAGAGGAAGTCTTTAAATTACCAAGTGGTGATGAATCTGTCATTTGACATAAATATTGTGCATGCCAAAGCTTTGAAAACATCAACCACTTACCCTCTAGTCTCAAAATTTATCATCATTTCATTAGAAGGCATCTCAACCATGACCCTTGAAGGGGGTTGCACAACTCCCCTGATATCTGAATCATCAAGAAATACATATGGTTCTAGAGGGTAGTCCACCAAGGACTTTGTTTAAGGAGATATTTGTTGTAGTGGTGTGATTTATTGGGGGCTTGACTAATCCATTTCTTAAGAAGGGGGAATAGGTATATCTATCTGAGATACCTTTAAAGGCACATTAGCCAATAAATTGGTTGCATTGTCTAGTATTGTCATGATTCTAAGGTCTAGGTCTTGAATATTTGTGTGTGCACCTTTATAGGAGGGATCCACTCTCTTTCTCTTTTGTTCTTCTATTTGAATTTTTACCCATTGTTCCATTCTCTTTGTGGCTTCAAATTTAGAGGAGCATTTTCTAATTAGATCCTTAATTGGATCATAATCCTGAACAAATGCAACAAGTTTATATTTGATCATAGCATCATGGATGAAATTTTTAGGATCACATTTCCTTACTTTATCCACCCTCATTCTATAGGGTATCAACTTGTTTAGGAGAAACTCTAATCCCTCTCTGGCTATGACCTAGAATTTTGAAAAAACTAGTGTAGATGGAAAGATTACATGTTTCTTATAATTTCTAAAATGATTTTTATCTAAATCATTCAGCTACTAGATAATTTCAAAAAATACAATTATGTCCAAGAAAAAATTGGGTAAAATGTGGGGTGCCTTTGGGGAACCATAAACCTTGATTACTAAGGCATATGAATAGAAAAACCAATCCCCCTAATTATGATCAAACCCTAATTCTGGATGGAGGTCCTTTAGTCTCAGGAATTTCCTAACACTTTCTAATAGACCCCAATCAATTTTTTAACCCAAATTCCTCAAAAATGTTGTAATTTAAGGTATCACAGTTGCTATCCCATAGATATGTCCATTCCTGCATCAGGAGCAACCTCTTTTGAATATAAAAATCTCTTATTTGAAGATTATGAGACCAAATCTTCATCCCACTATATAGAAGAATGTGGCATAACAAGGAATAACATTTAAAATGGACCATGCTCTCTTTTTTCTTTATGGTACATATGGCCTTATGGATCCCCTCTAAGATAAAAGTTGCATAGTCATAATTCTTATTCACATCTCTATTATGAACATCCATTGCCAATACCATCATTTTGACTAGTATTTGGGTTTTTCAGTCCATGGCCAAAACCTAGCACAAGGCAAAGTAGGTCTCTACAAAACAATCTTCAAATATGTAATAATTGAAGGGCTCCAACTCCCCACTGAAAAATATTTTCAGCTCTCTATTCTTCCCTCTTGGCCTAAAATTAGGTAACCATTTTACTTTATAACTATCTCTTAGTCTCTAGTACTCTTTGGTTAATACCCCTAGGTTAATGGGCAATTGAAAATTTCTATTCAAATTGAAGACATCACAAATGCAATTTCTATCAAGGTTTATTAGAGTAACACCCTTCCCACTAAAAATAATCCTTTTGTATGGGTTTTAAGCCCTAGACATAACTCTAATTAATTCACATTATGAAAACATTAGGGAAAACCAACCTCTCGACTCCCAATCTCTAGATGTTGCAAATTGGCCTATCTACCATAATTTTTTTGAAGCAATATTTGAAAAGGGTAATATCCATGAATTGGGATATTGCATAGATCTACAACATTCATTTTTATCCATTGCACTATTGGATACAATTCCTAGACCTTGACCAAATCCAAGTCTTTTTGACAACCTTGGAAACTAAGCCATTATATCCTCATCCAAACCCCTCTTAACTCCTCTTGAAGTTCTAGGGTTAGGGCTTTTAATTAGGGCCGAGGGTTTTTTGTAATTACTTAAATTTTTGACTCAAATACAACTATCCTAAGATTAATTATCTTTTAAACTTTATAATTCCCCTCTTCAAACTAGAATTGACACTTTCTAGATGCAAGAAAATCCACAAGAAGGATAAAATCACTTACTTTTTATTATAGTTGTAGAGTTTGAAAAAGCCTCAAAAAACCATTGCTAAGCCAAAAATCACCACAACCTTTGCTCTAAAAATCCTCTCATGATTACAATAGAAAAAGTGGATGTAGTTAAGTAGAGATATGGGAAACTTTTGGTAGGTAAAGGCCAAATCCCCTATCAGTTTTCACATGCACAAAGGCGCATCCTGCAAGTAGATGTTTTTCAGTTTGAATGTGGACCCTTGATCCTTGGGGTTATCAATGGTTATGATAGAAATTTGAATATCCTTGTGTGAAATGGGAAACCTTTTTTCATTGCTACCACTTTTGGATACATATTTCCATTTTGGGGCTTTGAGGAGAAATAATTAACAAGTTACTTCCACGAGGATGAATATTTTTGTGAAATCAAAGAATGGAGCAAGGAAAAATATGTGGCATGATTTAAAGAACTCATGATAGAAACACAAGTAACAAATAATTCTCCATAACATAAAGAAGCTTGCATGAAAATAAAATAACCCCTCAACCAAGCACAAACAAAAGCATTTCACTCATTTGTAGAAACATAACTTTCAAAACATAAGGCTCCACAAAGCATATAGCTAGTGCAACTCAATGAAGTGATAATAAATGGTGATGGATGAGATTTAAGTGGAGACCACACGATAGGATCGAGAATTGATAACTTAAGGGTTTTAAAAGCATGTGCAATAACTGGAACAACTTCGGTCACTAGGAAAAGGGGTCGGTAAAACACAGTTTAAGAGACATCATGAGACAAATTAACACATTGGGAACCTAAAGAGTAGGTTACCAACCAAAATGAACCAAATGGATTAAGCCTTATGATTTGAGAGGCAGAGGACCCAACCAATTAAGTAACGAGGGGATGCACATCATTATTTTGTATGTTTGCAAGGAGATAATAACAAAATAAAAAGTATTTTCAAAACAAATAAAGGATATGAAATAACTGCATATATCAAGTGGGGCTTGACAAAGCAAAAATATTAAGCAATAGTTTAAAATCATATAAGGGGACGATGCTTAATAGGTACTTAGGCAAATGGGTTCAATCGTAAAATGAAGTGAGGGCCTTGAAAAGATAACTTAAGGGGCCAAATAACTGAGGTAGACAGTCAACGCTCAAAAAGAAATAAAGTGCAAGGGCCAAGACTAGGGTTTATGATATTTTCATAACCCTAATGAAGTTTACTTATGAACCCTTACAAATAAGAGTAAACTTGGACATTTCAGAGGATTGGAAATTTTAGAAAACCAAAAAATTGACAAGCACTACCAATGGCTTTAGTTGGAGATGATTGTTGTAGGAAAGCAATACGAGGATCTAGATTTCTAGGAAGCAAACCAAAAAAACAAGACAAAGAAAAAATAGAAAAAAATACGGTACAAAAATTTACACATGGTACATTATGCAAGGAAAATACCTACTTAAAGAAAATTTAGGGTTCTAGGAATTATCCATGCACTAGCAATTCCAAAAATTTACCATTTAAGTTATGCAAAAATTATGAATTCTCACCACGGATGTTTGCAACAAGATATGGGCCAACCCAAAGGGAATCAAATTTTCCATGTTTTCCTTTATCTTGGGATTTAGCACTCCATATCGGGACCATATCATTTAGTTCAAACTTTCTAGATGATTCTCTTTTGTCAAGGATATATTTGACCTGATGTTGTTGTTTGATATTTTTTTGTTGTGCCAACCTTCTAGACTAATCCAACTCTATGAATTGATTTATTCTACATGTCATAGCATCACATATATCTTCATCCTTTTCTTGATGAATTTTTAAATGGGTAACAATTTAATTATAGACATTCTTGTTTCTAACCCATATACTAGTTCATATAGAGATTTTATAGTGTCCCTCTTTATGGTTACACTATTAGCCCAAAGTACATATATGAGCTTGGCATCCCAAGAATTTTTATTCTTTCCTATCATTATTTTTATAATTTTCATCAAGGTTTTGTTGCTTGATTATGCATGTCCATTTCCTTGGGGATGATAGGGGATGAATAAGAAAGGTTTATTCCATATTGGAGGCAGAAAGTTGTAAACTCCTTAGATCTAAAGTACATTGTATTATCTATGACTAACTTGATCAATACTCCAAATTTGATGATAATATTTCAAATATAAAATCCATTACAACCTTTCTAGTGGCTTTTGTAGTAGGGGTGACCTCAATCCATTTAGTAAAGTAGTTTGTTGCTACTAGGATCCATCTATGCTAACCACTATATTTTTTTAGGATTTCTCCAATGAAATCAATACCCCACTCCTAAAAATGGGCTTCTATAGAGATCTATCTTAAAGGTAAAGCTCCATAATACTTCAACTTGCTTGAATTTTAATGGCATACTTCACATTTCTTTACCAGATTCTATGTGTCAGCAAACATAGTAGGCCACCAATAACCCGATCTTAAGATCTCGTGGGAAATTTTTTTGGCTATTAAATGTCCTACACAAACTCCACTATGATTTTTCCTCATCCACACACTTGAGCATTATACCATCTAGATTTTTTTAGTATATCTCATCCTTCATAAAAACATATTTGATAGAGTACAGTTTAATATTTCTCTTCTGAATTTCATTCATGTTCTCAAGACATCACATATTATTCAAGTAATGTATAATATCTTTGTATCAGGATGATTACAACTTGCAATCCATTAAGGTTGTTCTTGTCTCTAATTGGTTTACTTGATTCACTTCAAGGGTTAACTCAGCCATAAGCTTAGCCGATTTTTTATTTGTATGTCTATGTTGAATTCATTCACCTGTGCCTCATCCCTGTTACTTCTTGATGAGCGAGTATATCTTTAATTGCAACATTTGGGACATAAGAAATAATTTTAGCCCCTACTAAATAAGGCCTATAATTTTTTACTACCTTAAATAGAGCATAAGCCTATTTCTCCATGATATCGCATTTCAATTCTAAAACTTGAAGAGACTTACTAAAAAATTAAATAGGTTTCTCACACCCTTTATCATTCTTCTATAATAAAAGAACAACTATTATATGAAAAGAAGCAAAAGAAAAAAATTGGAAAGACTTTGAAAAATCAAGAGATTTTAACACAGGAGCCTATTTAATTGCTTCATTAATGCTTCAAATGCTTTGGTTGGATCTTACCCCTTAGGATATGGATTCCTCTTCCTTGAGTATTTTGGATATAGAGTTTGTCAACTTAGAAAAATTTGTGACAAATCTTCTAACAAAATTCACTTACCCAAAGAAAGACTGAATACCTTTGCTGAGGGATCCTTTCCATTGCAACAAAATGTTTAATATATATTCTTATCCCTTACTTTTAACACAATATGACCTAGTAAATTTCCTTTTGTAACCCAAAAAACACATTTATTAGGGTTAAGAGATATGCCATATTCAAGAGCTCTAGAAAAAATCTTTTAAAGATGCATGCAGTGATCTTTCAGTTTCTTAGAAAAAGAAGTCAAGTCATAATTCAATAGAATACCATGATTACATCAGTGAGGTCCACAAATACAACACCTATAGATCTTTGAAATGTTTCTCGAGCATTAGTAAGTTTGAATGACATCCTGACATATACATATGTCCCCTATGGTGTAGTAAAAGAAATTTTATATTGCAATGATTCTCTTACCTTTACCTAGTTTTAACTCAAGAAACCATCAATCATGGGCAATAACTCACAAATAGTCACTTTCTATTACATTGTCTCCATATTTGGTAATGGGATATTTTCCTTCAATAAAGATACACTAAGATTTCTAAAATCTTCGCAAAGTCTAATCTCTCCATTTTTCTTTCTCACTGGCACCAAGTTAGAAACCCAGGTAGAATATCTGAGAGGCTTGATGATGCCTCCATACTTGAGTTTTATCAACTCATGTTTCATTTTAGGTGCCAATGTAGGTTTGATTGGTCTCTTCTTTTTCTTGAAGGGTTTGGCATCATACTTTAGAGGAAATTCATGTTGAAATAAGTCCTCTATGTATGCCTTCGGGTCATTATAAAACCAAGCAATCACATGCTTATATTTATCGTGTAAGGAAATAAACATACCTCTAACTTTTGGGTTCAATATTTTCCCAATATATACCTTTTTGGGTGCATTATCTATTCCCAATTTTATCTCTTACAAGTCTTGTTTATGTGTAGGGGCTGACTTTGCATTATACTTATCTGCATTATCAAAAAATCTTTCTAGATCCATTAGGAATTTAATTGTCTGTAATTTAACAATATCATTCCAAAAAATGGTCTCCTTACCATAAATGACCTCAACAAAACCTTGGAAATCAATTTCCTAGCTATGGTATTCATCTACAGAATGTAGAAATTTCAACAAATCTTGGTTAGTGTTGAATACATGTCAGCTACAAATACTGTCTAGAATTGAAGGTCTCTTAACTTCAACCTTTGGTATTCCAAAAAATGTTATGTCGTTAGGCCTAAAAGCAATATTGGAAAGGAAATTATCCATTATATTTTTAAATATTTCTATCTAATCAATGGAAAAGACATCAAACATTTCAATAGCATCTCAGGCATCAACCTTATATTATTTTTGTATCTTGTATTTAGACACATATTTGGCTCTAATTTGGGATACCACTAACTTAGAGTCCCCTATAACCCTAATTTTCTTAATATTGTGTTTGATAGCCATGTTAAGCCCTAGCAATAATGCCTCATACTCCGTAGCATTATTTATGCATTCAAATTTTAAAGAGAATTTGTATTTGTAGGACTTACCATTTGGTGATATAATAATCACCCCACCATCTTCTCCTTCTTTTGAAAATTCCCCATCAAAATAAATGGACCATAAATCATTTTCTTGAACATGTTCCTTTACTTCTTGAGCTAATGGTGCAAATTTTATTTCTTAGATGAAGAGTCTTCAATTATGAATTTATCTATATCAATATCAATATCAATGAAACAAACTTCTTTATCTGGCTATATATCTTCAACAAGGGTAGAATATTTTTTCTCTCAATTCAATCTTACATTCTTTCCATTGATAGGGATTATGGCATAATATAAGTCTAGCTTCATGCTTCCACTAACAACTACATACCACTTTATTAGAAAGTAACATCCCATGTTGAGGTGGGATGTCTACTACAATCACATTCATCATGAAGTCTTTCTCAAGGAAGTAAGAAAATTTAAATTTTATATCATTCATAATTCCAATTAATATAATCTACCTAGAATTCCTAGAAATTTTTTACCATATGCTTTACTAACTTGCAATCCTAACTCCTTCATGATTGTTAGGGGCATAACATTGGTGGAAGCTCTTGAATCTATCATACAATTCTTTATCAATGTATCATTTATTTATAGAGTAACATTAAAAGGATCAACTTGAGTGGGGAATTTTCCAAAGTTGTGCCCAATTACACCTCAATTCCCTCAATATCTTTCTCTTCTATTTCTACCCCATTTTATTGCCTTTTACCCTTTTTAGGTAGGGTGATAACCTTTTTCTTGTTTGCAAAGACTATAGTTGCACCATTGATAAGGGAAAATTCCTTGTCTTTATGTTCTTCAATCCTCATCATCTCTAGTAAAGTAACATACACCTTGATTTGTGACAAGACCTATGCCATGTCTATAAAAACATATTTAGGAATGCTACAATTCTTAGCAGTTTGTGTGATTGGATTAATGGTATTTTCTTCTTTATTTTCCACACCAACTGTCTGAGTACACCATACATTTTCCTTTTCTTTCTTTGTCCTTATTTCCTCATATTTGGCATTTATTATAGGAAACATAATTTGATTCATCGGCCTCTCAAGACCCTTCCCTTTACTTTTTGTGTTCCTATCTTTCATTTTAGGCTTCTCTTTATTCCCAATGGGAGATTGATCCTTCAACTTATTTTTTCTCTCCTTTATGAGGATGTTTCCTACTCTTCCTTTATCATTATTAATTTCTCTACTCCTCAAGTTATAATTGATTTTTACTTGAGAAATAGTTATAGTTTTTAATTATTTGATATCCTCTTTAGAGGGTCTTCTCAATCTGACATCAGTAGAAGTCTCAATATTATGTACTTCAACATATCCTTCTTCTTCATTATCAAAAAACACTTGTTGATAGTGTTCATATCTTTGATATATTTTTTCATGAACATCTTCTTCAACACATCCTTTATTAGAAGAATATTCTTCATATATAGAGCATAGTCTAGCTGACATCATATTGATCTCATGATTTTCATTATGGGAATTTCTATAGTCATCACAAGGATTAGAATGATCCTCATAATATTTTGCAACCATACACAGACTAGGAGAATGAGGTAATTAACAAGTCATATACCAAGGGTTTTCCTCAAATAGGTTTTTATTAGTTCTCCTTAGTGAATCAAGAGTCTCCTTATTAGGTATTACCTTTTGGTTATCCTAAACAGGTTTACCATTGTGTGAATTTATATTATAAGGTTGGTCAAACAATTTAGGAATTCTTTCATACTTTTGATAATTAGGGTTGTTATGGGACACAACCTTCTCATTTATTTCCACCTTATAACTTAAGTCTTTGAGAGCACTTGTGACCTTATCAATTTTATCTTTAGATGATGGGATGTTTGTTTGATGTCTTTTTGGATTCTGAAATATTTTTACATCATTTCTCTTGCTCATCTTCCCATAGATTTTTCGTTACTTTCAATGTATATAGCTATTTTTAAAGTGTCTCTTAAAGAATGAGGATATTGATCCCTTAGTTCATAGCCTATTTTAGCATCAGAATAATTATAGTATAGGACCAGACACATGGGTTCACTTGGTCTCATGTATTATGGAATTTTGTTCATGACCTTAATAAAGCTAGTGTTAAATTCATACATAGATTCATTACAACCTTTTCTAATTCTAGTGAACTCATTTATGATGAATCTAGGTTTAGTTTCATCATCATAATGTTCCATGAATATCATCTTGAATTCATCTCATGACCCTATTCTTACATCTTGCAATCCTTTATATCAGTATCTTGTATCATCTATTAGAGATTGCATAAAAATATTCATTACCACATCGTCATCCTCTACCTCAAAGTCATCTATTAGATTTAAGAAAGTTATAAGATGGTCTTCCCATAATAATTAATTATTACCAGAGACTTAGATAATACATTTTTAACATCAGGCAAAATATTAGGGTATCTAGGTATACCAGTAAATCCAACTGCCTATATCTTTGTAACTGCAAAGGTCTTCTAGCTTGGAAGTTTCCCACAATAGGATTTCCTTGAGGGTTAATCTAAACATTCTACTGATTTACAATATTTTGACCCCCTAGCATATTATAATTTTTCCCACCCATTTGACCACCCATATTTGGATTATATTGTTGGTAATTGTCATAACCCCACATATTTTATTGTGGTAAACTTATTTGAGATAGTGGGTTAGGTATGGGCATGTCTTGGTTCATTGGGGAATTTTTTGAGGTAGAAGAGGTTTGTACAATTCTTTGTTGAGGAAAAAAAGTGGTAGTATTAATCAATGGTGTAGTTTGGATAGAGCTTATAGGAACATTTTGGAATTAAAAATTTCTAGGAGAGGTTTGGGGATTATAACTAGAGACAGATGGATCTCCTAAACCATAAAAAAGTTTTAGAGAATCTATTATTATTCTCATATCATATATGATTCTAATATTTTCTATCCTTTCCAATTCTACCTTAAGTTCATAACTTCTTTCACCAATTCCTCCTCAGTCTGAGAAGTTGAGGCCTTTTGTCAAGATAAATCAGTTTGTGAATTTCTATAAAACATAGTATGAGAATTAAGGGGAGCTAAACCCAAGGATAATTTTTTTCCTTAGTTTAATGGCTTTCTTGAAAGATTGTATTGAACATATTTTTACAACCACAATAGGATATTGACTTGTGCATATAAACCTTCTCTTAGTCATAATCTCTTTGGAGTTGTTCTCTTTGTCTCTCAAGATTTTCCATAAATGCATCATTCTCTAACATAAATATCTCAACTCTCATGTATTCAAAATTTATAATAGTTATTTGGATATGATCACCTCTTAGAAAAGGTGTTGTTAGTGTAACTTTCTCATTGTTTGCAAAAAATTTAACAAGGGGTTCAGAAGGCTTCCCATGTCTATCTTTCCATGTTTGTCTTCAAGGTTGAAAGTCACCAACTAACTTTTTATCAGGATTAGTATTGAACAAAGATCTTCTTTCATCCATATTTTATGATTATCGTCTTCTTAAAATTTCACTGATAAGGAGATATTTTAGAGTCGTCACCCACAAGGGGGAATAAAGATTTTAACAAATTTTACAAAAAAATTAAGTCACAGACACAACTAATTGTGTACAAGAACTTTTAAACAACAAAAGAATTTCAATACTCTTTCTTAGACTCTACCCAAGAAGAAACTACTAGACTATAAATTTGTATGTATAGTCCCTAGTAGATTCGCCAATTTGTTGGTTTATTTTTTGATTTCCAACTAATTCTTGAAATTATCTAAAGAATAGCCAATTCTTATACTCAAATATTTCAAAAGGTTGACCAACAAATAATAGATTAATTTTCACTTCTCTCATTTACACTTTAGGTTCTCCAAGACCTAGGAGGGTGATCCTTAACAATATTAAATGAAATTTCACTTAATTCATATTGGGATATTGTTTGAACAAAGACATTCTCATGAAAAAATGCCAAGATTTACAAATAGGTCTGGCTTAATGGGTTAAATTCTTGGAGACTTCTACATTACTAGATTTGTGAACATATACAAAGCTTAAAGAACATTTTGAACCACAAATCAAATTTTTTTGTTTATAAATGACCATGGACTTGTAACCAACATTCTTACTTAGAATAGTGCCTTAGATCATTGGTAACAAAGTCAAAATAATATGAAAATATTTTCTAAACAACACACTAAGAACAAATTCAATGAAAGCTTAAAAATTAGTGTCTTATAATAATATGTTTTGAATTTAGATTCCTAACCAATTCTTCTTAACAATCCCTGAGCATGTTAAAGCTATCAATATTTCATATACAACAATTTAATCTATTACTTTAACAAAAGCTACATAAGAAACATTCACTTGCACAAAAATACAAAGATGAACATCAAATATCCTTTATCAATTTTATTCATAAGAGTAGTGAAATGTATATTGGAAGCCATTGATTATAAATCTGTCACATTGTATTGATATCTTTTGAAAATGCATATTTATCTACAAAAGATTTACATTTGCATTCTCATTCCTTCCTTGAAAAACCTAGATTGAAATAGTATTGACCTAAGATAGAACTTTCCTACTTACAAAATTCCAAGATCCCTTCAAAACGGCTCAAAAATTACTTTTATATAAATAAGGGAGAAACAAGCTCTGAAGGATCAAATAAAAACTAGTATAACTACTTTGAAAAAGACAAAAAGTACATCACTAGAAGACAAAATACTTGTAGAAGACGTTGCAAAAGATACTTTCTGATTTGCATGATGATACAATGTGGGGATGACACATGATTAGTCAGTTGTATTACTCCACGCAAGCTAAAAATGTATCTTCTAAAGGCCATGAATATTCTAGAATTGTTCTAATGTGATTCAAATGAGAGGAATATTCTTCTTGAATCCACTTCTTTACATCATATTTTTTTTTTAACTAAACATGCCTCCAATTTTATCAAGCTATCCAAAGAATCATTTAATTTGTATGTATCTATCTCTTCCTCTACAGAATAAGGACCTAATGTGGGAGATAAAATATTACTAAATTCATCCCTCCACACCTTATAATCCTTTACCCCTCCATCATTAGATAAAATTTTAGGCATAATTCCAAGCTCAAGGTCACCAAAAAACTTGAAGGATTTCTCCATAACAAGATGATAGCTCTCATGAATGACCATGTTTTCCTCAATAGTATTAGAATTGTCCAAGTTGATACTTAATTCAATTGGAGCATTAACATCAAAATATTCCCTTTCAAACATCTTGGATGCTCTTGAGCTTGGCCTTCAATGGGACATGAATGGTGTGAGAAGAATTAACTGAATTGTACCCATTCCAATCATATTCTAGGTGGCCTAAAATGCATGATAGTCTATGACCAAAAATGCTATCAACAACTTCTATCAGTTTCTCTTTTCTCTCCACCTTTATCTTTTTCTTTGCCTCATTGCTCTCTGCTAACTCCTTCAAATTATTCATCTCCAAGGTAAGGGATTCCTTTTCTTGATTTTCATTATCCTTCACCATAGTTTGTGGAGATGACAACAATCCAATGATAACATTTACCTACTCTTGAAACTTCAAATCTAAAGAATTTACCCTTGCAAGGTTTGCTTCTAATTTATTTATAGCTACCTTTGTAATCATAGTTGTGTTTATAGTTAGCGTTATTTTCTGAAGAGAAATTGTATCCCCCAATATCTTGACAATCAGATTGCCAATTAATTCATTTATACCATTGATGACCTTGGGTTTGTTGGTCTTAAGGAAGATTAAACAAATATCTAAGGTATCATGCCTTGGATTGAAGCCTGATCCAGAATATAATGCATCAACTTGTTCTTCTGATGATAACACATGATCATCTCCCTCTTGTCTTCTAATGGTATCGAATGCAATTACAGATTATATATCCCATCCTGATAGTAGCGGACACCCACTCTTCCTAACATTCATCCTCCCCTTTTTAGGGGTCATATTCTGCATGTTTGCATTGACATCTTCCCATATCTTTGCTACAATTTCATCTTTATTTTCCTTTTTTATTCTTTTTTTCACTTCCTTCATCTTTAATCTAAAATCCTCACCTTTATCTTTTAAGAGGAAGTCTTTAAATTCCCGAGTGGTATGAATCTGTCATTTGACATAAATTTTGTGCATGTCAAAGCTCCGACATTATCAACCAACTACACTCCAGTCTCAAAACTTATCAACATTCTTTCATTAGAAGGCCTCTCAACCATGACCCTTGAAGGATATTGCATGACTTCCCTTATATTTGAATCATCAAGAAACTCATCTAGATCTAGAGGGTAGTCCACTAGGGACTCTATTGATGGAGCTATCTATTGAAGTGGTGTGATTTTTTGGGGGCTTAACTACTACATTTCTTGAGAAGATGGACCAAGTCTATCTATTTGATATACCTTCAAAGGAACATTAGCCAATAAATTGGTTGTATTATCCAATATATCCATGATTCTAAGTGCATTATCCAACATTACCATGATTCTAAGGACTTGATCCTAAATCTCTATGTGTGCACCTTTGTAGGAGGGATCCACTCCCTTTCACCTTTCTTTTACTATTTTAACTTTTACCCATTGCTACCTTCTCTTTGTGGATTCAAATTTAGAGTTGTTCTTTATTAGATCCTCAATTAGATCATAATATTGAACAAATGAATTTTTTTTACATTTGATCGTAACATCATGGATGAAATGTTCAAGATCATATTACTTGACTTTATCCACCCTCATTCTATGGGGCATAAACTTTCTTAGGATCAACTCTAACCCCTCTCTATATGTGACTTGGAAGTTTTAAAAAACTAATGTGGATGGTAGGATCGCATGTTTCTTATAATTTCTAAAATGAGTTTTTTTGACTCATTCAATCGCTAGATAATTTCCAAAAAAGCAATTATGTTTGAGATAGATTTGGGTAAAATGTGGGGTTCCATTGGGGAAACATAAACCCTTATTACTATGTGTAAGGTAGGGGACCAACCACACCAAGGCTCCAAGTCATGTAGAGCCAAGAGCAAAGGGCTGCCCTAACTTACCTCAAGCTAAGTGGGTGTTTTAAGTTGAGGATAGAGAATGAAGAGAACTCTCAAGTGCTTTTGTCACTCTACTAACTTGAATATCTGGATGGGGCTAAATGAGCCAATTTTTGGAATCTAAACCATACCTTAGACAAATCTCTACTGGAGGACAACAACATGGGTCAGAGACGACAGTGCGAAGTTTTGGCACTCTTTGGGGCACTACCGTCCATATGGCCAGAAAGTGGAAAAGTACAGCGCTGAATACCAAAAAACCTACTTACTTTCTAGCTAATGAGGTTTAACTAATTAAACAGAATAAAAAAGTACAATAAATGACTATAAAGATGATTAAGGAGATGATGAAAATGAAGGTGACGGAGACCAACTCACTAAGAGTCTAGTTCGCCAGCAAGCTCCACATGCACATACACCTACACATAACCAAGAGAGGAAATTTTTTGGGGTTATATAGGGGTTTTCCTCAGTCAAACCCCCACTTTGGTGTTTCCACCTCCATGGTTAGCCAAATAGATAAAGAGAAATAGAAATCCAATAAAGAAAATGTTGGAAAGGAGATTATTGAACACTACAAAAAACAAAATGCTACTCTATCAAACCACAACGAAAGAAGGATAGTGAAGCAATACCACCTCCACCCAAAGGCACTCAAGGCTAATGAAGGGAGAATGCAAGACTACAAGCTTGGAAAAGTTAACACAACCACAACAATGATGAAGGAGGTCTTGCAAGAAACCAAACTCATAGCTTCTATGGTAGCACGACACGTTCTTGATGAAGTTGATGGAGCCAAAAATTGCTAAGAAATGCTCAAGAGATTAAGCTAGCTATGTAGAAAATTGCTAAGAGATTGTAGAAGATGGAATGCATTGCCAAGAAGATCAAGTGATAGTGAAAACAAGTCATTTGAAGATGGAAAGGGAGGGAAAGAGCCATTTTTGGGTCGGTTGGTCGACACAAAGGCATTGCGCTTCATACCTAATGGGAAATGTAATGTCCCCAAAAATTCTAGAGGTAGGAATATGTTAGGGATGGCAGCGTGCCATGTAGACATCCACACACTGTGCTTGCGTCCTTGATAGAAATTCCCCCACCAACACAAAAGAAAGGAGCCAAGTGGATGCATTGCAGATAGGTGATCTAGAATTATCTAATTAGGTTTTATTTTTCTAAAGTATGGGGTGTAAAAGGGGAATTTGTGAGAGAGGTGAAAATTCGCTCCTATACATTTTTCCCCCAATTTAGCGAGAACAAGTGTAAATGAGTTTTCATTAAATTAGATCGAAGATTTTGGAAATGTATACCTAAAGTGTCGAGGAAGCAGACTGCAATCTGGCGAGCTCAAAAGTACAGGGCAAGAAAATAACTCCATGAGTAATCTCTCCTGAGGAGGTTTGAACAAAGGACTTTGTAGATCCTCAGAACTACAAAGTTGATCAAAGTGTACCGAAGGCCCGTAGACCAATGATGGACAAATCCCATAGGATGTAAGTGCTTCATAGGCCTTCAGACCTATAAAGAAGGTGCCCCCTAGGTACTCTCTCCCAAAGGAATCCCAGTGTGAGGGGACTCCTCAGAGTCAGACTGGAAAGCAGTTTCACAAGCGTACCTGCAAAGAAACATGTTAATCCATGGATAAAACATGTTAGAAAATAAAGAGAAGCCACACAAAAAGTCAAAAACTTAAAGGAAGAGCTTTTAAAGGGGTCCCTCGGGGAACCCTTCAAAAAAGAGGGGTCCACTCAAGGGATGTGTTATTTGAAAGTGAGAAAGAATTATTCACAAATCAATTCAACATCACGAAGTCCTTTTGAAATATGATCACTTCATCAAGGAATTCAAAAGGAAGAAAATGTCCCCTCATGAGGGGAAGCTTGAGGCTTCTCTTGTAGGAAAATTTTCTCCCTCTTCAGAGGAAAGTTCTTCAAACTCTTTCTTTGTGAACCCATGATGAAGGAAACATGTTTCGCTAGGGATCCTTGTTGAGAATGTGATTTTTGAAAAATATTTTGAAGGGATTTTTGAGAAAAGATTCATTGGCCACTGAATGCATTTTCTAAAAATTGAAGTGACATGATAGCCCCCCTTAGGATGGTGCATGTTGAATGCAAAGGCATGTGACATCCTAAGGAGAGAAAATCAAGAATGAAAAATGTGATGTTGTGGCCCGCAAAATATAGCAAGATGTAACTATGGTAATGTTTCCACACACACGAGGGACAACACATGAGAACCACAACATCACAAAGCAAGCACAAAAGATAAGAGGGAAAACAAATAAGTTAGAATAACAATATTATGAACAAGGGACGGGGGTGGTCTGATATTTTGGGATTAGAGCTGCTCATAATATATATAAGTATAATAGTATATTAATGAACTATCATCAACACCCTACTATATCAGACCATATGGAGAATGCATGAGAATACAAAGTAAAAATAAAAAATTAGGTCAGCATGGAAGGGAAGCCTAAATTCCCTCAACACTTTGCATCATCCCCAATTATCGAAAATCAATACACATAATAGAGGAATAATGTTGCAACAAATAGAGGAAGTTTTACGACACAAAAATACTCTTGTTACCTTGTATCCAAGAACCTACAAAGGTGACAAGGGTCATCCAAGAACACATAATGCAAGCATGGGGGAACGCATCACACACACAAGATCTACTCTATAGATAAAGAAGAGGCACCCCCTAGACCTCATCAACCAAGAGGTCGTTGACCTCCCAATCTAGATCATTATAAGTGGAAGGTGGACGAGCCTAGAAGGGAAAAATGTCAAGGGGAGAACCCTCCAACCCTCCTGCAACAAGAGCCAAGGAAGGAGACCCCTCGAGGTCTTCTCCACTCAGTTATTGTGGGGTGAAAGTCAACGACTTCATGAAGATTTTTGAAAGGTTCGGTACCTCATCCAAAGAATTAAACATGCACTTCACAAGAGTGCCATGTTTTAACTCAATAGGTGAGTGAGGCAACACTCGAGATTCACTGCTAGGCTTGCCATGGGACTTGAGAGTAGTAACAAACTCAGGGGACACTAAGACTTCTTCTATCACTAGGATGACACATGCTAACACATAACCACCCTCCGAAGAAGGTGAACCTCTCTTACGACCCCCATTGCTATCAGGTTTTTCCTCCATCTTTCGCTTCGTCAGAGGATGCGAGATCCCCACATATAAAGCAAAAGGCATAGAGAAGGAGGAAAAAACTGCTGCAGACACCACTGAGGTATTTGACATGTCCATGGTCTTTGAAAATCATGATATGTTTGGGAGGGATATCAAGAGAGGCGGCTCAACCGAGGGAGCAATAATCACTCGCACCCTCTTTGGGTGAGGTTCCTTTCCACTCATAGTAGGAGTCTGAAGTAGCACTGAAGCTGATGGAACTAAAGTAGAGGGGATGAGAGAGGAGTTTATAGCAGAAGGTGACAAGGTAAAAATTGTTGGCTCCTCTTCCCTCCTCTATAGAGTGGCCTACTCAGTGGCTAGAGCCTTTTGCCAATGCTTGTTCCCACACACAAGGAAATTCCCATGACTCTAGGAGCTAGAGGCTCGGAGTTGAGATGGAATAGAGGACTCCTGCTTGGCCATCAAAGTATCCATCACAATCATTTCTGGAAGAGGGAGAGACTCTTGGATGGGAACATGAGGGAGAGGCTGAGAAGAGGGAATGACAACAGGGGATCAGGCTCTAATGCCTCAATGGCGAGCCTCTTCCCATTCACCAGCTTATAGGAAAGAGCAGTGGGAGGCTGAGACACAGAGGACTCCTCATAAGGACCCTTCCCTTTACCATACAAAGTGGGCCGATGTAATGTCTCTTACCCAATTTTCCCTAGAATTCGCTTGTAGATTAGGTTTAGGGGTTCTTCTTTTCAAAAGGAATGTATTTCTCTAATTAAATAACCCTGAATTGAAATCTGCATTCACCAATTTAATAACATTTCCACATACACATATAACTGTTAGCAATAATATCTAGATAGATCCAAAATATAAGCATAATAATAAACACAGTTTAACAAGCAAGAGGAGTGTCATGAGTGGATCTTCCCTGAAGCCCTCATGCTAGGCACATGAGGTTGTTCACCACAACCCTCCTTTCCTACCAACTTAGTACCTACATTATCCACTCATGGCAACACCTCAAAAGAAACTTGCCCTATTAGGGGAAAGGAACCATAAGCACGTAAGTGGCCTCAAGGCCTACCACCTCTCCATGGTCGCAACAAAATCATAAGGGGGGTTTTTGGGCACCACTCACCCATGGTTCGCCCTCCCTAATAGAGTACAAGCACGAAGAAGAAAATCTTTTAGCAATCAAATACATTTGAATTTATTCAAGATTTATTT
This sequence comes from Sequoiadendron giganteum, assembly GCA_007115665.2. Classification (NCBI taxonomy): domain Eukaryota; kingdom Viridiplantae; phylum Streptophyta; class Pinopsida; order Cupressales; family Cupressaceae; genus Sequoiadendron; species Sequoiadendron giganteum. Next base: position 157,644,173 of record CM021103.1, read on the forward strand.
CATGCCTATCATCAAATATATTTTTTAAGTTTATTATTTCCTAGAGTAATTTTCATTATGATAAGATCAAAGAAAGCATTAGATATCAATAATCAGATTAGCAATATCTATTTCTTATATTCAAAATATGCTAAACATTATTGCCAAGTGAGTACATCACCTGATCAATTGTGTCTTCCCATGAATCTATTATTCCTTAATCGCCTTCCTTCAATCTTACATTTGATTGATTATAGGATAAAAACATATATAAATAAATATTAATCTATCCAATTTTATATAAAAGATCGTAATTACTCTATAAGGCTCAATAATATATTATTATATAATTATTTCAATCTTCCAATAATCACTAGTTATGAGTATATATATATTTATTTCTCTAATAATAATATATTAATATATTTACAGCTATATTCATAAATATCCATTTTATTTCTCTCTTTATTTCTTATTCAGATTTCTACCTTTAAAAATCCTTTAATCAACAATATATTTATTTTCCATTCGATGAAGATTTGCTCTTAATATTTCTGAATATCCTCCTATTGTCGCATCCACCAATGCCTTGGTATTTCTTTCCTTGCTTCCCCCACCCGATGATGTTCTTTGAAGTTTCTTGAGTGTCTATTAAAATACCCACGATTTGGTGGAAGATCACATCCTTCCCAAACCGTGGGTCTTTGAATGGTCATGTCTTTCCTTGTGCCGACTTTTGACTTTTGTTATTCTTAATGCTATGTTGGCCCACCAATGCTTAATGCTTTTGGTTTATTGATAATAACACATAGTATAATTATAATTGTGTGGATATTCATTTGTGTGTTTGTTCTTTACTACTTCATATGTCAATTTCTTTATATTTAATATTTGTTTATATATTTTCTTATTTTATATTTGATATTTAGTCTATGAGTTGGGCTAGGGTTATTTTATATTTATTATTTATATTGTATTGATATTATAATATTTATGGTAGTCATTTATGCTCATAATTATAATATTATTTTGGGTAATCATAATTGAAATGGAATTGTCATATTTATATGTATTTTCTATTTATTTGTATTTCATGGTTTCTATATTTAAATGTTACAATTTTGGGGACATGACAGTCCTCCCCACCCAAGATTGCTTGTCCTCAAGCAATCACAACTCCAAAAAACTTTTTCACATTAGGGGTTACGTCCTTTCATGCCTCCCCCCACTATTCTTGGGAGCCTCATTCAATTCTCGTGCAAGGTTAACTAAGGTTCCAAATTGGATTTTCCCATTGTATCACAAATTTGAGGGAGTCAAAAATAGTCACAAATCTTTATTATTGCATTTGGATAATAATTTAGTTTAGATAAGTTAATCTGTCAGTGCCTCCCAACTCCAAATAGTTTCATAACTTTAAAGCATTAAGTAAACACAATGATGAACTCCATATGAATCATAAATTAAAGAAGACAACCAAGTAGCTCAACCAAGCAAGCAAGTAGCTCAACTAGGGAAACAAGTAGCTCAAGTAGGCAAGAAAATAACTTAAGCACATAGGCAAGTAGCTCAAGCAAGCAAACAAGTAGCTCAAGTAGACAAGCATGTAGCTCAAGCACACAAGAAACTAGCTCAAGTTGACAATCAGGTAGCTTAAGCACACAAGCAACTATCTCAAGCACACAAGCAACCAACTCAAGAAAGTAGGCAACCAGCTCAAGCACACAAGCAACCAACTCAAGAAAGTAAGCAACCAGCTCAAACACACAAGCAACTAGCTCAAGTAAGTAGGAAACTAAATCAATAAGGAAAGCATGTAGCTCAAGCATGCAAGAAACCAACTCAAGCAAGTAGACAACCAACTCAAGCACACAAGAAACCAGCTCAAGGAAGTAGGTAACTAGCTCAAATAAGAAAGCAACTAGTTGAAGTAGGCAAGTAGTAGCTCAAGTACGCAATCAACCAGCTCAACTAGCTCAAGTAGGAAAGTAGGTAGCTCAATCACACACACAAGTAGCTCAAGTACACAAGAAACCAAATCAAGTAGGCAAGTAGGTAGCTCAAGCACACACAAGATAACAGGAAAGATGCTCTGATACCACTATAATGTCCTATACCTGATTTTCCCTAGAATTCACTTATAGATTAGGTTTAGGGGTTCTTCTTTTCAAAAAGAATGTATTTCTCTAATGAAATAACCCTAAATTGAAATTTGCATTCACCAATTTAATAAAATTTCCACACACATATAACTATTAGCAATAATATCTAGATATCCAAAATATAAGCATAAGCATAAATGTAGTTTAACAAGCAAGAGGAGTGCCATGGATGGATTTGTCCTGAAGCCCTGATGCTAGGCATGAGAGGTTGTTCACCACAATCCTCATTTCCCAACGATTTAGTACCTGCATTCTCCACTCGTGGAAACACCTCAAAAGACACTCACCCTATTTGTGGAAAGGAACCATGAGGCCCATAGTGGCCTCAAGGCCTACCACCCCTCCATGGCCGCAACAGAATCATAAGTGGGACCCCCACCCCTCCATGGCCGCAGTGGAATCATGAGTGGGATTTTTAGGCACCACTCACCCATGGATCACCCTCCCTAATAGAGTACAAGCACGAAGAAAATATTTTAGCAATCAAATATATTTGCATTTATTCAAGATTTATTTCATGCCTATCATCAAATATATTTTTTAAGTTCATCATTTCCTAGAGTAATTTTCATTATGATAAGATCAAAGAAAGCATTCTATAGATAATCAAATTGGCAATATCTATTTCTTATATTCAAAATATGCTAAACATTATTTCCAAGTGAGTGCATCACCTGATCGTTTGTGTCTTCCCATGACTATTATTCCTTAATCACCTTCTTACATTTGATTGATCATAGGATAAAATACATATAAATAAATATTAATCTATCCATTCTTATATTAAGATTGTAATTACTTTATAAGGCTCAATAATATATTATTACCTAATTATTTCGATCTTCCCATAATCACTAGTTATGAGTATATATATATTTATTTCTCTAATAATAATATATTAATATATTTACTGCTATATTTAAAAATATCCATTTTATTTCTATCTTTAAAACTCCTTTAATCAACAATATATTTCAGATTATATTTATTTTCCATTCTATTCCATTCGATGAAGATCTACTCTTAATATTTATGAATATTCTTCCATTGTCTCATCCACCAATACCTTGGTCTTTCTTTCCTTTCTTCCCCCACCCGATGATGTTCTTTAAATTTTCTTGAGTGTCTATTAAAATACCCCACGATTTGGTGGAAGATCATGTCCTTCCCAAACCGTGGGTCTTTGAATGGTCATGTCTTTCCTTGTGTTGACTTTTGGCTTTTGTTTTAGTTGTTATTTTGACTTTTGTTATTCTTAATGCTATGTTGGCTCATCGATGCTTTTAGCTTTTGGTTTATTGATAATAAAACATAGTATAATTATAATGATGTTTTAGATTACATTCATTTGTGTGTTTGTTCTTTACTACTTCATATGTCAATTTCTTTATATTTAATATTTGTTTATATTTGCTTATTTTAGATTTGATATTTAGTCTATGAATTGGGCTAGGTTTATTTTATATTTGTTATTTATTGTATTGATATTATAATATTTATGGTAGACATTTATGCTCATAATTATAATATAATTTTGGGTAATCATAATTGAAATGGAATTGTCATATTTATATGTATTTCACGGTTTCTATATTTCAATGTTACAATTTCAGAGACATGATAGCCTAAGACCCCTAGGTAAGATAAGAAGGTTGGATACTTGAATCTTAGCTTTACACCAAGCAAGTACCATCAAACTTCTTATGTGAAAACCAAGATTAGTTACCCAAAGCTCCTCTTCAGGAAGGGAGGTAGGGGCAGTTCCTTGAGCATGAGAAGGCTTCTCCTTTTCCTTTTGAGAGGAAGAGGTAGCTTGTCGTTGCACTACCAGGTTCCAGTTGTCCTTCACCCCCAATTTTATACTTCACATAACTTCAATAAATCAGGTCCATTCTAGGAGGGAGCAAACCAATTGGGGTGGGCCAAAAATGATCCAAGGAATAACCCCCACAAGATGCCAATGGTTGATATCCAGTGTCATGTACAACATGTACGACACCTTCATTAGATAAATTTAAAAGTTTGTGAATAATGAAAGTGATTCCATTCATGGAAGCTAGCCACAAGATGCCCAACTTCACCCTAAACAAATCAGATTCTGAGATGACATCGAAATTTGTATCTATAGCTCTAGGTCTGACTAGGATGGAAAGATTTATAGAGCCATATGGATTAAGAGAGAGACTACCATGTGTATGTACGATAGATTTCATTTTCTCATATTCCTCCATCTATAATGAATTTAGCTATAATGTCTCCTCTATAATAACATTTACTCGGCTCATGGGGTCAACTAGGACTCCTGTCACAATGTTTTCATTGAGGTGAGCAAGAATGTATAGAGGAAAGGGCTTATTATTCAAAGGAAAGTCCTACGAGGTGAAAGTCACATCTAGTGAACCAATCGTAGGCTACGGGAGGGGAGTAACCAAAACCATATTAACATACGCCGAAGGCTTAGGAGAATCGTCAAATGGGTTGATAATCAAGTTAGCAAAGTGGGACAAGAATGAGTCCATGTAAATTTGCAACTCGCTATTGTCCTTTGCTACTAACTTATTTGTGTTTTTCCTTTTCCCATCAAGACAGATGGTATCGTTGTCGATGTGATCCTGTATCTCATGACGTAGGTGCATGCAACACTTGGTATCATGCCTATTGACACGATGGTATTAAAAAAAAGAATTCCCATCGTACCAATCATTATAAGGATCTTTCAAAGGTTGGGGGTTTTCCAAGGTTATGATTTTATCTTTTAATAACTTTTGTAAAATAGAAGAATAAGATTCAGCTAACCTCATAAACTTTATGTTGCATCTAAGGCCATGATCGTTAGTCATGGCAACTACATTCATAAAAAATTTCCCTTTCCATGAAATAGACACAATAGATTTTCCTTTAGAATGGGAGCGCGAGGAGAATCCCCTGAACTAAACCATCATTTGCTAGTATTCTCACAATGTAGCACATAGATGTGCAAAGGAAGGGTATTTCATTAAGTTGAATTTTTCCTTCCAGGCTTGCTACAAGTTTCCTATGAATACCTTTTGCACATCCGAGTTGGGTAGCGGGTATGAAATTTGTGAAAAGAGCACTTGGTATCACATTATTAAGTTAGTCATCTTCTCATTTTCTCCCTGATTACATCATATGAGATCCAAGAAGGTCATCTTCGGTTCGATGTTAGCCTAGGATTTATGGAGAAACTGATTGACGAGCTGATAAAATGAAAATATAGAATTGTCAGGAAAGGAACAGTACCACTCAAGTGTTGTGTCCTTAAGAGATTGAGGAAAGGGTTTCAGAATTAGGGCATTGTGATGAAATAAATCTACACACATGGTGTTAAAATTTGATACATGCATCCGCGAATATCCCTTACCACTCTATTTTTTGAATTTAGGAATCTCTATTTCTTGCAGGAAAGGAGTACTGAAAATTTCCACCGATAGTGGGCTATGTTGGAAGAAAAGGTTGAAAATAGGTTGGGCAAAGGCTTGAGAAAGTATTTACAACTAGTTTTGCATCTGAACCATGTTTTGAAGAAGAGCATTCAGAACAAGTTCAGAGGATGACAAAGGCCCAGTGGAACCTCCCCTAGAACCACTACCACCAGAACCACCTACGGAGCCACCTCTGGATCCATTGCCATGACCACTGCCAAAGCCACCACTAGGACCACCAGTGTGAATCCCGTTGGAGCCATCGTTATGACCTCCACCAGAGTCACCACTACTAGTGCCAATGTAGCTACAAAATCCACCAGCACTCATCCCACCGAAGCCCCCACCACTAGGGGTAGTAGGAGGGGTGAAACTGAAGCCAAGAGTTATCCTACTTGCCTTGACAGTGTTAGGATTTTGATAAGTAGAGGAGATACTGATCGAGGGGCCCATTTCAGTCATGTATACAAATGTGGTAGGAATTGGGACATCTATTTATTTTTCATAGGTGTCGAGCACTTCCCCTTAGGTAGTACTTGATCTAGTGTTATACGATGCGATGTATGCTTCGGTTAGATTAGTGAGGCCGCGTAAGAACTCTATACCTATTTGATCCTTACCTAACATGTATCTCACCTCACTAGCTAGTCTAGTAGCTCTCACCATGTTCAGTGCTTTCTCCAAATGATTCACGAGGTCCAACAACCTTTTATCTAACACCAAAATATTTTCTATAGGAATATGAATAACATCATCCTCATCTATAAAAAATTTTGTAGGGGATGCTGGAGGAGTGGGTACATGAGTGGCCTCATCAATTTAGCGCATCTCATCTATAAAACCTATGGAAAAACCAGTAGTAAAGCCAGAAGTGACCTTTTTCATTTCCATTGGTAAGTGTCGTAGACTGAGTTTTGATGCTCATAAACCCTCACAACACCCAAGTCTAGTTTGGCTACCATGTGCATGGGGAAATCTTTTGACACAAAGGAATGGATCGACGTTGATTCACATTGGCTTCACCGAAATGTAAGGTAGGGGGACCAACCACACCAAGGCTTCAAGTCACAGAGAGACGAGAGCGGAGGCCTACCCTAACTTACCTCAAGCTAAGCGAGTGTTGTAAGTGGAGGATAGAGAATGAAGAGCACTCTCAAGTGATTTTGTCACTCTACTAACTTGAATGTTTGGATGGGGCTAAACGAGCCAGTTTCTAGAATCTGAATTGTACCTCAGACAACTCTCTACCCAAGGATAGAAGCACTGGTTAGGGACGATAGTGAGACATGCTGACATCTCTCTAGGGTGTTGGCGTTCATATAGACAAAAAGTGGAAAAGTACAATTTTGAATACCAAAAAATCTACTTACAATCTAGCTAATGAGGTTTAACTAATTAAACATAATAACAAAGTACAAGAAATGACTATAAAGATGATTAAGGAGATGATGAAAATGAAGTTGACGAAGACCAACTCACTGAGAGTCTAGTTCACTAGCAAGCTCAACATGGATGTACACATACACACAACTAAGAGAGGAAATTTTTTGGGGTTGTATAGGGCTTTGCCTCAGTCAAACGCCCACTTTGGTGTTTCCACCTCCACAGACAACCAGATAGATAAAGAGAAATAGAAATACGATAAAGGAAATGATGGAAAGGAGAATATTGAACACCAAAAAAAACACAATGCTACTCTATCAAACCATAATGAAAGAAGGGTAGTGAAGCAATACCACCTCCACTCAAAGGAACTCAAGGCCAATGAAGGGAGAATGCAAGACTACAAGCTTGGAAAAGTCGACACGATTGCAGTAGTGACGAAGGAGGTATCGCAAGACACCAAACTTGTAGCTTCTATGGTAGCACAACATGTTTTTGATGAAGTTGATGGAGCCACAAATTGCTAAAAAATTCTCAAGAGATTAAGCTAGCTGTGTAGAAAATTGCTAAGCCTGGGTGATCCCACAATAGTGGTTTACAATTTTTGGTCAAACTGGACACTGCAATTATTATTTTTAACTAAATCTTCATATTTGGGAACCTATAGTGGCTAAACCGCGAGGAATTTGAAGATGATGAAAACTAGAGTCTCATCACATTTTGTCTGTAGATTCTAAAAATATATTTTTTAAAATTTTTGGAATCAGATTGCACTTTTTTTCCATCTCCCATGAAAACTGGTTTTCTTCAGAAAACATTTTAAAAAAGTGACGCTCACCATATACAACATAACTTTTTTGTATAAAGGATAAAATTATATTTTTTTCAAATTTAGATTTGTAACTACGATATCTAGCACTTGCATTTGGTCTCATATTTTTTTATTGAATATATTTTCCTTAATCAAGTTTCGAAGTCAAACCAATTGCAATTTAGACATAGGCGGACTGTATACAACATAACTTTTTCTGTATGTATCGAAATTCAATTTTTTTTTTTTTAATGGATCAAGGAAATAAATACCCAGCCTCAATGTATTTTTAAATTTTTTATTTTGATAATCTGCTATTTTTCCACATGTGCAAAACAGAGAGCTTGAATTTCGGTGAAAAACCTATGTTTAATAAAACTAAAAAAACACATACATAATAAAACCAAAACATATTAAAATTTAATTTGTTGGATAGCTTGTTCTGAGGACTACCATCTTCTAGTTGGGTTTGTGAAGTATCCTCCATTTTCATACTCAACCCGAGCTTCGAAGGGCAGAATTCTGCTAAAATTTGGTGGAAGAGGGGGAGAAGGGCAAATTGAACCCCCCTTCGAACGAACCCCCCTTTGCTCAAAAGGGTGAAGGGGGGTTCGCATGAATCCCCCATTTTTTTGAATTCCCCATAAGGGAACGTGGCATCATAGGGTTCGAGCGAACCCACCATGCAAAAGGGGGTTGGCTCGAACTAGGGGTTTGACCGAACCCCTCTTTTGGGTTCGTGCGAACCCCCTAGTTCGAACGAACCCTTTAAAACATGAAATTTTCAATGCGTGAGAATTTTCTCAAATTTCCTTCCTCATAAAAATTGTACACCACTATTATGGGTTTACCCAACCTGGGTAAAAGCACGAAGTTGTGTCACACTTTCAACCAATATATCAGTGCATCTGAATTTAAGTATTTCTAACTAAAAATCAATTTTGGTCAAACATATAATCTAGTAAGATTCATTCTAGCTAGGCTAGATACTCCCATAATTTTTTCAACTAAAATTGTTGGCTAAAAATATATTGAGCACCACTTTGAGTCCAATTTACCAAAAAAATAGAATTATTTGAAAAACTTGAAGTTTCAATAACTCTTGCTAATATAAATAATTTTTTTTGTAAAATATTAAAAATACCCTTTTGTAGATCCATAAGTTTAGTTTTCAAAAATATATTTAGTTTAATAGTTTAATTATTATTTATATATATATTTTTTTATCTATACTAAAAGTAGGTTATCAACAAAAAATATTAGGTTGATTACCATGCCAAGGAACAATACTAAAACTTATTAAAAAAAATTGAAAAAAATATGATGCATTAGATTAAAGAATCTATTTCAAGATGGTATATTTTTTTTTCCATTTTAGATAAATATTTAATATGAAAGTTGACGTGTGATGGAAACAATTATTTTTTGATTCACACACATTTTAATATTTATCAAAATTGGAAAAAACTATATATATGCACTAAAGTTTCAAGTTATAAATACACACAAAAAATTTGAAAAAAAAAATTACTATAAAAAGTTTGACGTCCCATGCAACTTCATTTTTCAACATTTTATCAACAACTAAATTATAGTGTTAATTTAATAGAAACTAGTTTTAAATTTTTTTTTTTTTTTGTATAAATACAAACATAAAATATACTAAAAAAATACATATTTTACTAGTTTACATCATTTCAAAATTCAAAACATATATGCCACTTTTTAGTGATTCAAAATTAAAAGTTGGATCAACATTAGTCATTTCCTTTATAAAGTGTGACACAACTTTTTGCTTTTACCCTAAGAGATTGTAGAAGATGGAATGAATTTCTATGAAGATCAAGTGATAGTGAAAACAAGTCATTTGAAAATGGAAAGGGAGGGAAAGAGCCATTTTCGGGTCGGCTGGTCGACACAAAGGCATTACGCTTCATCCCTAATGGGAAATGTAACGTCCCTATGGATTCTAGAGGTAAGAATTTTTCAGGGATAGTAGCGCACCATGCAGACATTTGCATGCCCATGCTCGCATCCCCGACATAAATTCTCCCACCGACACAAAAGACAAGCACCAAGTGGATGCATTGTAGATAGGTGATGTGGAATTATCTAGTCAGGTTTGATTTTTCTAACTTGTAGGGGGTGTAAAAGTGGAATTTGTAAGAGGGGTGCAAATTCGCTCCTATACATTTTGTCTCCACTTTAGTGAGCATAAGTGCCAATGAGTTTTCGTTAAAGTAGATCGAAGAGTTTAGAAATGTATACTTGAACCATCGAGGAAGTAGACTGCAATCTAGCGAGCTGGAAAGTGTAGGGCAAGAAAATAACTCCATAGGTACTCTATCCTAAGGAGGTTTAAACAAAGGAATTTGTAGATCCTCAAAATGATGGAAAACTCACATGATGTAAGCACTTAACAAACCCTTAGACCTACAAAGAAGGCACCCCTAGGTACTCTCTCCTGAAGGAAGCCCAATGTGAGGGGACTGCACAGAGTTGGACTAGAAAGCAGCTTCACAGGCGCACATGCAAAGCAACTTGTTAATCCATAGATAAAACATGTTAGAAAACAAAGAGCAGTCACACAGGAAAAAAAGAAGACAGTCACGTAGACAGTTGAAAAATTGAAGGAAGAGCTTTCAAAGGGGTCCCTTGGGGAACCCTTCAAAAGAAGAGGGGTCCACTCAAGGGATGCACTGTTTGAAAGTGAGAAATCATTCTTCGCAAATCAATTCAAGATTAAGGAATCCTTTCGAAAGATGTTCAGTTCATCAAATAATTGGAAAGGAAGAAAATGCCCCATCAACCACATACCCTCTAGTCTCAAAATTTATCAACATTATTTCATTAGAAGGCATCTCAACCATGACCTTTGAAGGGGGCTGCACAACTTTCCTCATATCTAAATAATCAAGAAACTCATTTTGATCTAGATGGTAGTCCACTAGGGACTTTGTTGAAGGAGCTATCTATTGTAGTAGTGTGACTTGTTGGGGGCTTGACTGCTCCATTGCTTGAGAAGAGGGACCAAGTCTATTTATCTAAGATACCTTCAAAGGCACATTAGCTAATACATCGGTTGCATGTTGTCCAAATTGTAATGATTCTAAGGACCTAGTCCTAAATCTTTTTGTGTGCACCTTTGTAGGAGGGATCCAGTCCCTTTTTGTAAGACCCCACCATGCATGTGATTAGTAAAACCCTAATCTATTTTATGTTGTCCTAAATAGATGATAAGATGTATTGTGGATGAAGAATAGTGTGATTATGCGACAATATTCTTGTAGTTTATTCTTGCATTTTTGTTGACACTGCCATGAAGGAGTTGGGATTCATAAATTGTGAATATGAGTTGAACTTGTAAATGAAATTGTTGTATAATTAAATCTTATTTCAGCCATGAGATTAATGGGATATACGACTATTAATTATGGTTTCATTGGTGAGTGTTAGTAAGTGAAGGGAAGACCATCTAGAACACATTGAAAAGACATCTCCTTTGTGGTCATGAATTTGACCCCCTTTTTGGATCTTAGAAATAAATAAAGTTAATATGTGGACAAATTAAGGTGGTGAGGGTTGATATAAAAGGGATAATTGATTATGTATTATGTGGGTGCAAGTGAGGCTAGGGGTTAGAAACCCTTATCCAAGTGTGAAACTCGGATGGATCCTTAAGTGGGTCTTTAAAGAGGGTAGTTGGTCAATTTCCTTGGTTGGGATGGAAAAATAAACCCCCTAGGGTTTATACCATAATGGTAGGGTTCAAGTGGCCATGCAATAGGGCCCCAGGGACATGATCTAACCTTTGAAAAGTCCTCGTAATAGAGTGTGACGAGTTTTGAGGGGAGGATGAGATTAAAAGATGGAGGGGTTGTCCAAGTGCATGTTCCCTCTTTAATAAGGAAAATACTCTCATTGATGGAAGTAGGTATACTTCACACCTCCCCACCCAAAGGTTGCAAGTTGAAACTCCTATATATTTTGGAGGAAAAGGAGTGGGGTGTTACCCACTTCTCCTTTTGGAGAACTTTAGTGCAGATGGTAGGAAGAATGAGAAGATGGGAGGAGGAGTCCTGTTGGGGAGAGAATGATTAGGATGGCTTGGTTGGAGAGGGAAGAAGGATGATAGAGTTAAAGTCCAAAACCTTAAGAGACAAGTTTCACTATTCCCATCTTCCTTTGTTATTTGTTGTATGATATGTTGTGTGGATCTTTGTTGAATATGGTGAGTGGGGAGTCTATATGTATGTAATATGAATCTTGTGCTATTTACATTTCTTTTGTAAAATTTTGAGAAGAATCCATTTATCATCTTGGGGTTGAAATATTTCTTTCTCGGGGTATGGCTAGAGCCCACGGGGCTCCATGATGTCACAACGATGGGGTGGAGAGCAAGCCTTAATCAATTGTGTGTGTTCATTGTATTTAAAAATACATAAATTGTTGTGATATGGAAAGCTAGTATTATGATGCACATGATGCACATGAGAGAGAATGTAAAGAGCAAGGGTTCTTTGATTTGCATGTAAGTTGCTTCATCCTTGAGTATCAATTGAATCATGAGTAATTTACGAGAGGAAATTTTAAGGGATTGGAAATTTCCTTTGGACCTATCTTGTAACCTGAAAGGGGATGTATATGTGATTAGACCTCAAACTCTCTGGTGTTGCAAGACCAATGGATAGTTAAAACAAACTTTTATGTATCATTTCTACAAGATCAATTAGCTTCTACCAGACTGATCAAGTCTAAAGTAAACATTGTTTATAGTTAGTGTTGAAATAAATGGGTCTTGATTGATTTTTTATTGTAGCTTGTTTGGAAATAAGTGGGTATGAGTTGAATAGTGCTTATGTTGTAATAGTGATGCAAACGAAATTACTTATGTTCCAAGACAAAAAGCAGAAATGCCATTATCCAAGTTTATTATCAGAATAATAAAAGGCGATAAATCAATTGGGGGTGTATACACATATTCCCTTTTTGTTCGTAGAAATAATGTTTAGTATACTCTTTTCGTTCAAAGATTTGTTGTTAGGCAGAGGAAGAAAGAAAAGATAAAATAGACTTATTGCTTTTTCTTACTTCAATCTTGCTATCTGTGTAGCTTGAAAGAAAATAAAAGGAAAACAAGAATAGTTGTATGTTGATTAGTAATCTGGAGATTTAAGGTGGGTTGAGTTGGATGTAGAAGCAACCTTGTAATAGGAGGCTTTCATCTAAAAATGAATCCCTCAAAATTCTTGTAAAACCTACACAAAAAGAAAATAAGAATAACAAAAAAAATTATTGTAAAATGTTTAACCAGACCAAGTCGACCTTGTGCACATGAGTATCCCACAATAACAAAATGAAAATAAAGAAATGAAATAATACCTATAAGACTCTACACAGCTAGTAACCACCTCCCATGCAGGGGTACGACCCTCCACATAGTGTAATAGGCTTAACACACCTCAAGCAACCAGCTAGAAGAAACAAAATAAAAATGAAAACGTTGAGGTAATACAAAGTAAATCTATCAAAATAAAAATATAGCTAGCAAAACAGTGAGATCTGCCTCTGTTGGCAAGCTTCCCCCTGTAAGAATGGGATCTTTTACATCATCCAACTTTTTTCTTCTTGCCATGCATCCTCTATTGCAGGTTTCAACCCTAATGCGCCACCTCTAATGAATTGATAGCGAGGAAGCTTAGTAATAACTAGGATAAACAAACTATAGGTGAGCATGTTATCTAAGTTGAGGTTCAGAACCATGCCTCCCTGATCGCTCCCAAAATGTTAGATCTATTCTAGCCAGTGTAAAATTGTCTCACAACAATGTATGAAATAACATAAAGAGAAAAGGAAAACAAATCATAGCAGTCACAGAATAATACAAACACTTACTTTACCAAGTTGACACAGAGAAGAGTTTGGTTCACTCTTTTGCAAAAAAAAACTTGAACTATTAGTTGGTTGGATCAATATTTTACTTAGAACTTTGATAAATTCTACTAAAATTGAATAGGAAAGGGAATCGTATCATTTATGTTGGTCTACTCACCCATACCCAGCTGCCAAACTTTGATAGCTCTTGGATCGAGGGGTTGATGGATGATGATGGCTCTAGGGAGGGGGTTTTAATAGTTGTGGTTGTAGTTGTTTCATTCTGAGCCAAGAATTGTCAAATTGGATGAGTTGGTTCCCAAGTAATAAGAGTTCTTCCACCCTCTTAAGAACCAGATTGACTCATCCTTATCAAGATTAATATTATATTCAACGTACCATGTAAAATATTGATGTTTTTTGTTCATTGAAATTTTGGCCTTCGCAAGATCTCCAGTGCTCTTTACTGCCAATTCCCACCTTGATGCCGTGTGACTTAAAAGCCTGCAGCAACAACCAACTTGCCAATTGAAGTCCTTTTCACTGTCAAAAGAAAATGAGTTAATTCCTAAGTACTTCTTGCAACTAGACAACCTTTTGGAATTACAAGTGATTACATTTTATGCATTAGATAAATAGTGAAATTTTATGGATCAAATGAAATAATATTAATAAAATATTTTCATCCATGAAGTAAGAGTATTCCTATTATTAATCGTGCTAGTAATAACACCATTATTATTATTGTCTTTTTGGAGTTAACGAGGTAAACTGTAATAAAAAAATATCCTTATCCAATTGGAAAGTTATGTAATGGTACTGCCATTTCTAAGACGTGGTTATCAAACCAATATGAACATTATTATTAATTGAAAATAAATAAATAATAGAAATAGAATACAAATAAAATAAACTAATATAAAGGGAAAATCACTAATCAAGCAATAAAGGAATAAATAAGAATAAATTGTTGATTGAACTATTATTATTGAGAGAGGTTTAGATATCATGATTTTGGTGAAATGATAATAATATGGTCAATGGTAAATTGGGTATTACATATTAATACTATCATTTTGATTAAAGAATAATCATATTAATATTATTAATCTATTATTAAATATTAATGCTATTAATTAATGATAATTAGAGGAAAATGGTAGTTCTAGCAATTCAATTTGGATTGAAATGAGACCATTGTTTTAACATTATAATGGAAATGTTGTATCCTTAGGGATATGGTGTTGATTAAGTTATAATAATGCTATTAATGTGCAGATGAATGATCGAATCGTGCACTCTTATTACCTTGGGAGATAATTGTTGATTCATAAATAATATGGCAAGAATTAAGTGGTGAGTTTTACAAATAGCAATAATAATAATATTACTATGTGCCCCTTCACCAAAGGTTAATTTTTTTAATTGGTGGCTGAGTAATAGTAGTTGTAAGCGTGGTTAAGGTGTAAAGCACAAAACACACTTCTTAATACGACATTATATCAAAGACAAAGCTAAATGAATCAATTCAAAACAATAATCTACTGAAAGCATCATATTGTTCTTTATCTCCAAAGATTTATTAAACCACTATTGCTCTCAGATCGTGAGTGCACTATGATTGTTAAAATGATAATTCAAAGAATGAGATGGATGCTAATGCAATGATATGGAGCTTAATGTGAGAATACTAGATGACAAATAAACTAAACTAGCATGAATTGACATGGAAACCGATAAATGCAACTATAGGAGGCAACCATGATGTGAAAACTTGATTTGTTGGATGCTGGATACTTGGATGCTTGATGCTTGAATTCCTGCAGAGTAAGAGTGCATAAGTTAGATTATCTGGATCCTTTTCTTGGTTCAATGAGGTTGTATTTATAGATTTCCTGGCTGTAGAAATGCACAGGGATGGTATTGAGAGGCTTGGATTCAATCTAGAGGATTGAAATGTGAAAGATTGAGGAGATTGAGAGAAATTTGGATATTGTCTCTACCCATGAAAACACCAGGCAAGAGAAGATGAAGGATTGATGGAGGAGGATTGAGAGAAGAATTTGAAATTTGTCTCCAATTTGTCTCCAAAACTTCACGTGAAGTTTCAAAGCATTAATTGTGACATATTTTAGACATAAATTAGACATAGGATATCTAATTCATTTTTGAGGAGATATCGATGGAATATTCCTTATGCTTTTATTCAAATATTTCGATTTATTTAAATTAGCAAAAGAGGAATAAATAATATAATAAAACGAACTATAGAAGTTGTTTATTAAATTAAACATAAGAATATGGCAATTAATCAATAAAGTGTTTTAATCTTTATTTAATTAATTTAAGATTGATGTGATAGAATAAAATAGGGATTTGATAATTAAATCAAACAAAGTATTTAATTTTGTTTATTTAATTAAGATGAATTTAAATGTGACGTGAACGTGAACGTGAACTATATAAATAAATATTTTTATGTATTCAAACAGTAGAGGAATTTAGGATAATTAATCAGATTCTTTGTATTTAATTAATCGGATGCTCTAGACCAATTTTAGGTGTATAAATTTTTCCCCTCTTTGAAGTGATGTGTTTACGCGTTGCTTCAGAGAATTTTTTTGCTACTATTTCCAGGATTGATGATAAATAAGAAAAATAATTCTCTATGCCTCAGACATTGATTTTCAGATGACTGTCAATAATATGCCCCCTCGGGAGATAAATTAATGATTTGATGATTTTTAGATTTTTTTCGATTTTTTTATGATTTTCTGATGATTTGATGAAGTTACGATGATGAAATAATTTATCTCCCGACAAATGATGAAGAATATAGTCCGCAAATGAATTTCAATTGATTTCACGAATAAAATTAGTCAAAATATAATAAAACCCCTAAAAAATCCCTTTTCAAAAGTTATATATAGTCCAAAAGGTCATTTTCAAAGTCATTTGCACTTTTGAGTTTGAAAAATCCTTGTGATAGAGACATTTCAGCCAGCTGGAGCAAGATGCCAATCCCTTACCACACTCACCATTTTGAGTGCGTTTGACGTCACCGATGGCCGACCACGTATGGACCTCCGGTATGTACCCCTTATCCTCCTCATTTTTCGTGAAATTCTATTTTTGATGCATTTTATAGCTTTAGGTGTTTTTTCTCTATTTTAGAGCTTTCAAGCCGCACTGTAGCGCTTTCACTCTGATGTAGCGCTTTCAGTAAGTAGATTAGCGCTTTGAGATTTAGTGCATGTGTTAAATTCTCTAGCGCTTCCATAGGATAATGTAGCACTTTCAATGATATAGCACTTAGGTAGTGAATTTTAGTGCTTTGATGCCGGATTTTAGCACTTAGAGAGTTCTAGCACTTTGATTTGGTAGATTAGCGCTTTCATGGTCTGTCTTAGTGCTTCTGGTAAAGCGGCACTTTGATGGACTATTTTAGTGCTTTGATGCGATAAAACAACGCTTAAGGTAAAATAGTGCTTCAGATGCCTGTTGTAGCGTATCGAAGTGTTGAAGTAGCGCTTTCGAGATTTAGCGCTTTGGGTGCCTGATTTAGCGCTTGCATGTCAGAATTGGAGATTTTGACTTAGGTAACCTTGATTTCGTCAATTCTAATCATGTCCATTCTTCAGATTGGTATGATTGATAATCCAAATTCTTGATGTTGGAGTTTGATGATTTAAATAAGACTAATTCTCATGATAGGAGAGAAGATTTTTTTTTTTTTGTGATGATCCTCATGATAGGTGAGGAAATGATTCAATATCTGGTAAATCTCATGATAGGTGAGATTAGATAATGTTTGATGAACCTCATGATAGGTGAGGTTTTTTTGATGTTCACCCATGAATTTTGATCGAAAATTCATACCAAATTTTTGGAATAGACTTGATAGTAGAATGACTTTTGATTTCTTGGCATAGCTCACTGATTATGGATTTTTTATTATGATGATAAGAGGATTTGGGTACTCTATAGATGTGAGAGAGGTTTCCTTAGACCACAAACTTGATACCTCATCTGACACCAGATGAGCTTCAAATTATAGGTTGATGTGGCTTGACTAGTTTGCTTGATATGCCCCAGATTAGGATTAATCGGGGTCTGTTGACTACTTTGGCTAAGAGGTGGCATAATGACCACAACACCTTTCATCTACCCACTGGCGAGATGACGGTCACACCCGAGGATGTGTGGCAGATTTTGTGCATTCCGTTCATGGGGGAGATTGTAGCGTATGATTCTCATGGGGTTGGTGGTAGAGATGCTCTTCGCATAGTATTCCAAGATCAGGATATTGAGGGTCCAAGCGTCCGATGGAGGAGGATCGCCTACTCATATGCGACACTACCAGCAATGCTTGCTGGATTTATTGGAGGTTTCATTTGCCCTGATCACAGGTCAAAGGGGTTCCTCGTGGGTTGGGGCAAGACCTTAGAGAGCATGATGGTACACAATACTAGATATGCATGGGGGATGTGCATGCTAGCACATATTTATCATGATCTTCACTCAGTGGTGTACCTAGGGGCATGCAGCTTATCAGCAAGCATGACCCTGTTACAGGTGTGGGCATGGGAGTATTTCTCTATTGTTCAGCCATTTCCAGTGGAAGATAGACCAACAAGTAGACCCTATATGGTCAGATACAAAAGTTGGCTTACCCAGGCCCAAATGGGTAAGTTAGAGCACTGGAGGCGGGTTTTTGATGACATAGAGACTGTTACCTAGCGTCCATACTTAGATTGTGAGTAGTGGGATGAGGATGATGCAGTGTTAGGATACCTCTGTGATTCTATGTATTTGAACGACCAAATACTTTTTGTTTTAGAGAGATTTTTGTTGCGCCGAGTGTACAGACAGTATGGCATCATGCAGTGCATGCCAAAGGGGTAGCTCACTATGCTAGGTGGCAAAGTGAGATTCCTGATTGGGGGCCTTGTCTATCGTATGATGCTTTAGTGGAGGGATACAAGGCATTAAAACCATCACCTTGGGACATGCAGAGAGAGATTGTAGAGGCACTAGTTACAGAGGAGTATGTTGCATGCCTAGCCTTGGTTCCACATCCTCACATTTCTATTCCAGATCAGCCAGCACCGTTACTAGTAGAGGAGGATGTGGCAGAGGGTTCTGCAGATAGTGAGGGTGGTACTCCGTCGGGTAGTAGCACAGAGAGGGGTGGTGATGACAACAACAACGATGAAAACAATGGTGGCAGTGGAGGGGACAGAGGAGTAGGGCTAGTCAACAGTGGTCCATCATCCAGTAGGCCTCGCAAGAGGTGAGCAGTGACAGTACCATCTATAGACCATTAGAGACAGATTGCAGGTCTCCAGACACACGTCCAGACATTGCAGGGACAGTTGGTATAGGCCAGGGGTTTCCTCGTTCAGACCCAGACTCAGATGCCGGCCCAAGCTCAGGCTCATGCTCAGGCTTTAGCGCAAGTTCAGGGACAGTTGGAAGTTGTGTAGATGAAAGTTTCCACATTGACAATCGAGCGAGACAGTGCTCATCAGATTGCCAAGAGGGCACAGGAGACAGCAGAGACCCTACAGAGAGTGGCTAATGGTACCTCGGTGGGAGACTACATGAGAGAGGTCCTATGGGCTAATCGAGAGGTTGAGTTTTATAGGGGCAGATATCATGATGCAGTGCCTGCTGATCGTAGAGTCAACTATGCCCCATCGAGATATGGGCGAACGACTACTCAGACAGTGAGTGAGGGGGTGACACAACCTCCATGCAGACATCCCAGAGATCCTAGTTCTTCCGAGGGTGGTGGTGGTACTGGTCCCGTTGGGCCCGCATAGTCTGGCAGTAGTAGATCGTAGATGTCATTGAGATTTGTCTTTTTGAGACATGATGTATATTACAATGTACCTCATTTTTTATGATGTATCTTTATGCTTAGACTTCATTATATACTTGATACTAATGATATATATATATATGAGATGCAGTTGATGTGATTTTATGATGGTTTATGATTTCTATGTGATGGATGCATTTATTATGTTGATCTATGCAATATGTGATGATTTTATTTCAAATGTGATGATGTAATGATAAATGCTTTTATTTCATGTAATGATTCAATGATAAATGTATTTGTAGAATATATGATATATGGATGTATGATGTGATATATGAATTTCTAAATGATGATCTATATGGATGTTCAAAAATGTGATAAAATGTATGGATGGATGGATAAATGCTTTTTATTTTTAAATGCGAGGATGATAAAAATGATGATCTTATGATGAATGATAATGGATGGACGTAATGAGAATAATGACATGAATTGCATTTATTTTATATGTGATAAAATGTATGAATGGTAAATGATGAAACTAAATGATGAGATGATGACTCCTACATGTTTTTGATGATTTTTGGATTTATGTCAAGTATACTCAATCTTATTTGTAGATAATATAATCATTGATTAGAATCCTTTATGCAAACAATACTCTTCGGATAATGAATATGATGAATGCAATCTAATTTTAACATGCAACTATATGCAAAACGATTGTCACTTTAACAGTACTTTCGTGCTTTTTGTCATCATAGAGATTTATTGGATGTTGAAAGTGAGTAAAAATGCCAATGGTATGTGTTAGACCAATGACGACCTGAGTACTTCTTTCATGATTTTTAATATTGCAAGTGAACATAAGCATCTAGGCATGATTTAACTGAGATGACCTGAGCATTCATTGTGTAAACAAGCAGTGATTAATCATTTCAATGTGTGAATTCTGAATGTCATCGGTGATACATTTGCATAGCACATCCCCCGATAATTCATACATTTATATGATTAACTTTCAGACATCAGATAATAAAAACATCATTCTTCTTCCTTGTTTCTCTAGTTCAATACATCATTGAGTTACTCCAAAGAAATGATAATAAAAAATACAATTTATCGATTGTTTACTTAGAGTGTTTCATTCATTATTGAGATTTTAGATCATCCATCCTGATTTTGTGATGTTTTTGGATTTTCGAGATTTTTAACCAAAGACCTAACCTACTAACCTATCTTAGGGGTCTCAGGGGCTAATCAAAGATTAGCCTTGCCTACGTTAGACACACAAA
Organism: Sequoiadendron giganteum; assembly: GCA_007115665.2. Taxonomy (NCBI): domain Eukaryota; kingdom Viridiplantae; phylum Streptophyta; class Pinopsida; order Cupressales; family Cupressaceae; genus Sequoiadendron; species Sequoiadendron giganteum. Next base: position 157,664,947 of record CM021103.1, read on the forward strand.
GACCATGTAGTTTGACTAACACAGACCTATGTTTTTGGATTTTTCTTTTCAGATTTAACTTTTTGACATATTTTTGGATTTTCGAATATGATACTAATGGTTGATGCCTTTCTGATGATGATTGATGTTGCGCTTTGATCTTTGTTTTTTTTTTCTGCTATACTATTATTTTCCCTTTGGTGAAATTGATGTTTTTGTTGCCCCTAGTGATATCCAGATGTTGCCCCCAAGCTTTGGAGTGAGACTTTGACTATTTGAGAATGATTTCGATATGGATGCAAAGATGGCAAGACTACTGACATGATATGAAACGATACTGATTGTCAGACTAATGATCCTGATATATATCAAAATAGATGGGAAATTTGATCTTAGAATCACATACGATGCCTGTTTGTAGGTTTTCACCATATGTTTTGATTACACTCTTTGTTTTGTGTATTTTTCTCCTTTTTCACTTTTTTTTCTTTCTTTTTGTATTTTCTATTTTTTTTTGTATTTTTGCATTGCCAAGATGCCTGTTTGCTAGGTTTTCATCAAGGAAACCATTTTCAAAAGTTTGACCTGTGCACTAGGGGATTCAAGCATAGAACTTTCGAAGATGAATATTGTTGATAGGTTCATCAAACAAATCCCCTTCTGACGTTGATAGTTGATATGCCCTTGATCCATATACCGATATGACAACAAAAGGACCAAGCCATTTAGGCTCAAATTTCCCTTTCTTCTCCCTATCCTACTGACTCCTAGGGTTTTCATTGAGTACCAAGTCACCAACTTGAAAGACCCTCAGTTTTACCCTGTGGTTGTAACTTCTTGACATCCTCTGTTGATAAGTCGTTAGATGATTAACAGCCTATTGACAACGCTCACCCAACAACTCCAGTTCCTATAGTCTAGATACCCTATAGTCTTCATCTGAAATGATACCTTTGAGTGATACATGAAGGGATGGAATTTCAACTTCAATGGGCAATATGGCTTCTGACCCATATGCCAAGGCATATGGAGTAGCTCCTGTTGGTGTTCTAATACTTGTTTTGTAGGCCCATAGTGCAGGATTGAGTTGGATATGCCAATCACGTCCAACATCGTTAACTGTCTTTTTGAGAATTTTGAGTATTGTTTTGTTTGAGTCCTTTGCTTGGCCATTCCCTTGAGGATAGTACGGTGTTGAAAAATGATGTTGGATATGAAACTTTTCACATAGCTCCTAGACATCTTGATTCTTGAAAGGTCGTCCATTATCAGTGATAATAGATTAAGGGATTCCATACCGACATATTATGTAATTCAAAATGAAAGAGGAGATCTGCTTCCCAGTGATGGTTGTAAGAGGTACTGCTTCAATCCATTTTGTGAAATATTCTGTAGCTGTTATGATAAACTTGTGTCCATTGGATGAAGATGGATTTATCTTTCCTACCAGATCCAGGCCCCATTGACAAAAAGGCCATGTCGATGTGAAGGGATGCAGTTCTTGTGCTAGTGTATGAATTAGATTGCTATGAATCTGACACTTTTGAAATTTCTTAACAAATAGATAGGATTCTTTCTCCATGCATGGCCAATAATATCCCAAACGAAGGAGTTTCTTAGCTAGAGTTATCCCACTCGAATGAGTGCCACAAATACCCTCATGAACCTCGTGTAGGGCCATTTCAAATTCGTCGTGTTCTAGACATCAGAGTAAATTACTATCAAGACCTTGACGATAAAGTATGTCGGCGATTAAAGTATGTTGTGCAGATTGGCGGATAAAGTTTCATTTTTGGTTCCTGGATAGATCAAGAGGAAGGATATCGTCTTTTAGGTAAGCATATGTATTTTCATAGATGGAGGCTTCAATGGTTTCTAGATGGCAGATGGTAGCAGATTCTGAATTATTATGGGAAGGGCATGATACTTGTTCTACCATAAACTCATAACAAACACGCTTCTCAGGCAATTGAAGTAATGAAGCAATTGTAGCCATAATGTCCGCAGCTTTATTCTTTGCCCTTGGAATTTGATCAAACTTGATACTAACAAAAGATTGTTTCAGATTATCTATTTTTTGCTTGTAGGGCATCAAATTTTCATCTTTTGTTTGATACTTATCATTGACTTCATAAATGACTAGTTGAGAGTCCCCATATACCTGTAAGTCTGTGATTTTCCATTGAATTGTTATTTTGACCCCAATTATCAATGCTTCATATTCTGCCACATTATTTGTACACTGAAACATTAATCTATATGATTTTGGAATGGTGTGTCCTTGTGGAGAGATGAACAAAATCCCTTCTCCTGATCCGTGTTGTGTGTATGATCCATCAAAATATAATACCCATTATTGGGGCATCACTGTCAAAATGTTTGCATCTGGAAACTCCATTGTCATTGGCCAATCATCTAGTAAAGGAGCCTCTGCTAATTGTTCAATGATTTCCTGAACCTTGATTTCCTTTCTCTCTACATATTGAATGTTAAATTCACTTAATAGCATGACCCACTTTGCCAGTCTACCTGTTAAGGCAGATTTACTGAGTAGATATTTTAAAGGATCGATCTTTGCTATTAGCTTGATTGTATGAGTTAGCATATAGTGTCTCAGTTGTTGAGTAGCGAATACCACCATCAAGAAAGATTTTTCTATGAAATTTTAATTGATTTCATACCCATTTAATGTCCAGCTGATATAGTAGATGGCATGTTCTTTTCCTTCATAATCCTCTTGCGCTAATAGTGCCCCTAAAGAGATATTTTTCATAGCAATGTACAATATCAAAGGTCTTCCTTCTGTTGGTGGCATGAGAATGGGTGGTGACATTAGATACTATTTGATTTTATTGAACGTTGTTTCACACCCCTCATCCCACTTGAAAACTATATTCTTATGTAATAAATGATTAAAAGGATGAATTTTGTCCGCCAATTGGGAGATAAATCTTCTGATCAATTGGAGCCTTCCCTATAGTGATCTGAGTTGACTGATATTCTTAGGAGGTGGCATCTCCATTATTGCTTTTACTTTCACTAGATCCACTTCAATGCCTTTTTCTAAGACAATGTACCCTAATAGTTTTGCTGATGTGACCTTGAAGACACACTTCTTGGGGTTTAACCTGACATTGAATTTCTCCATCTGTGTGAAGATTTTGTTGAGGATATGCAGATGTCCTTCCCTAGTACTAGATTTTTCCAAGATGTCATCCACATAATCCTCCATGAAGGTGTGCATCATATCATGGAAGATTGTTGTCATTGCTCTTTGATAAGTGGCTCCTGCATTTTTTAGACCGAATGGCATGACGTTCCAGTAGAAGGTTCCCCATGGAAATGTAAAAGCCCTGTTTTCTTGATCTTCTAGAGCTATTTTTATTTTATTGTACCCAGAGAAACCATCCATGATTGACAATATGGCATGCCCTGCCGTCAAATCCATGATGATGTCTATATTTGGTAGTGGAAAATCATCCTTCGGGCATGCTTTATTTAGGTCTCCGAAATCTGTACATATTCTAATGCTATTGTTTGTCTTTGAAATAGGCACAATGTTTGATATCCACTCGGCGTAGTCTATAGACCTTATGAATCCAACATCCAATAATTTCTTTAGCTCTATCTTTACCATCAATGCGATATGGGGATGCATTTTTCTCAATTTTTGCTTGACAGGCTTGATTCCTGGGGGCAAAGACAAGTGATGCATGAGCAGATTTGGGTCTAAGCCTGGCATATCGGAATATGACCAAGAAAAGTTGATGCTTCTTTCTTTAAATAATTTGATGAATTCTGGTCTTTCTTGATCTATCATGGATTCTGCCAGATTTAGGATTCTTGTCTTTTCTTCAATATCGATATTCACAGACTGTGTTGGTTCTACCAGGACTGATGATCGCTCATGATAATGTTCTGGAAGAGTGTCAAATCTTCCATCCTTCAGTGCCTTAGAAAGGTTTTCACTGTTACATGCGTTCTTTATTTTTTATTTTTCCTGATCTAATGCTGCCATAGAATGGTTTTCACCATTAGATCTATTTTCCCTGTTTTCATTTTTACAACTAGAAGATTTGACACCCTCCTGCCGAGTCATTTTGTTATGAGTATTAATAATAGAAATTGTACCAGATTCGCTATGACATAGGAAATTTATGATGGCATCATCATTTGCAAATATTGGTATAGTCAAAGGTTCGACAGGTTCCCAGTCAATGAGTTCAGGATGGATTAATGGCATGAGGTCATCAGATTCATTTGTGTTGATGGATGTAAGGGTTCAGACAGCCATTTCATCATATTTGTTTATGGTAATGTCGAGGTCAATGATGGTACTTTCTTCAAGATCGTCTAGCTCACTCGAGGTCTGTTGGTCCCCACTTGAATCATCGATATTTAGTGACGTTGCCACGATTGGTCTTGACCCAGAGCCTTAGCCCTCCTCATGTGTAGGTGTATATTGTTGGATGACATCAATATGAATATCTATGAAAGATACATCAGAACATGAATCCCATTCATATTCATTTGAATCTGTCTCAAAGCTATTTCTAAGTTGAAGAATTCTTTCTACAACCTTCTTTTCTAGTTCTTGTTTTTCTTCATTAGAGTATCCTAGTCCCGACTTCTCCTTTCAGTGGAGAGTGAGGGGTGTAATAGGCTCTATGATTCCATCCTTTATTAATCCAATAGTTCATTGTCCTTCATACCCCATTTTTTTCTAAAATAGCTTTTCCTTTTCCATATTTATCAGTGTTAATATTGACATTTTTGATACTGATATCTGATGTAGAGGGTTCCTCATCTTTGTATAGCCAATCTAGGATTGCTTTGTTGTCTGATTCATCCTCTATTGTGCCTTTTTTGACAAACCTTTCGTCAAGAGTTGTGATTGGTAATGATGTTTGAGATTGGATCATAGATGGTTGACCATATGTCCTAGGAGATGGCATTAACTATGATAGGTTAAGTATTGCTCCATAGAATATGTTCCCATTCCCTTGTCCGTCAGTTGGACTTTCTCTTGGAATTTTTGTGATAAAGAAGTTTATTGGTCTAGATTATTTATTGATTGAGTTTCAACAGGACTTGTCTCTTTTTCTTTACCCTTCTTTTCTACCCACTTGGTGGTAATACTTGGATGTTGTTCTTCTTTGGATGATTTTGAACATGATGCTTCCCTGTTGTGTGGTATAAAGGTATCTTGAGAGATCCTAATGGTGTCACAACATTGAGGATGATTGTAATCAGAAAATATAGTCACCTCTCGTCCATTTATTGGAAACTTCAAACATTGATGATATGTCGAAGGTACAACCTACATTTCATGGATCCATGGTCATCCTAAGAGAATGTTGTATGTTAACTCTTTCTCCAACACTTGACATGCTATATGTTTCATCATTGGCCCCACTTGAATGGGTAGCACAATCAAGCCTTTAGACGATCTTTCTTCCTCATCATATGCTTTGATAGTCATTTTTCTTCGAGAATTAATAGCATCATATGAATACCCTAGTGCATGGATTGACTTGAGAGTGCAAATGTTCAGACCAGCCCCCCCATCTATTAAGACTCTCTTGATGCAATGATTGTGGGATTAAGACTTCAATATGGAGTGAGTATTATGGGGATGGTTTAGTGAGATATCATCCTGTTCAGAGAATGATAGACAATGTGGGGAAGCCAAAAGTCCCACCATAGCTTGGAATTGACAAACATCTAGATTCTTTGGTACTGTAGTGGCAACTAAAGCTTGTTCTAGAACCTCCTTATGTAATGGTGATATTTTAAGGAGTTCTAGTATTGATATATGTGCCGAAATATTTTGCAGTTGATCGACAATGTTATAATGAGATGGAGGTGGAACTCCATGTGTAGATCCAACTCCCTTTAACATGACCTTGGCTTGCTCCCTAGTCATTACATTTGCTAGTTGATGTTCTTGACGGTCTCTGATTTTTAAGACATTGATTTGATTATCAGAGTTTTGTATGCTGGGGAGCAAGTCCAAAGGGGTAGTGTTGTTGATTTTGGGTTTGTCAATGTTGTGACTAAGTGTATGATCACTCTCTATTTCAGAAAGACAAAGGATTGTTGTTTCAAATACATGGTTGACATTCTTCCCTTTGTTGTCTGAAGATGATGGTGCTCCTTTGTCATAGTTTGGCAAAGGGTCCTTGAAGGCCGAATGATCATTATTGTTTTGGGGTGTTTTTTTCTCATATGCTTTATTGTTGTCGATCAAATCTTGTATTGGGTGCTTCAACTCCATACAGTCGTTGGTCTTGTGGCCTTTGTTATTATGGAAGTTGCAGTAATCAGCACCATTCCACCATGGTGGTTTGACCTTTGGATCCTAGAATCGGGCTTCTCGTGTAGTGATAAGGCCACTAGTGACTAATTTTTTCATTGTTGATTCTATCGTTTGGCCTAAAGGTGTGAACCTACGCTGATTTGATGGTTTCTGATATGACTATGTTTTTACGATCTCATTGTTTTGTATGACATTTGATTTGACAATTTGATCATTGTTTTGATTCTTTGATGTAGATGTTGTCAAGTTAAAAATCGGTTTGACATTTTGGGAATCATTTGTTGTTTCCTTGGTAGTCGTGCTTCGATTCTTTTGCCAAAATTTTGGCTTATCACTGCTTGAGTATTGATTGGAGGAGTTATTTGTGTTATTTGTTTTATCATTGAAATGTTTGATAACTCCTCTTTTGACTAATGCCTCCTCGATTTTATGACCGTTTTCTATTACTTTTTCAAATTTGGTAGGACATTGCAATTCAAGCCTATAACTCATTTCCTTCGTCAAGTTGTCAATGAACAACTCTATCTTTTCTTCCTCAGGAATGGATCGAGGATATCTAGCAAACAATCATTGCCATCTTTGTAGAAAAGACAAGAATGTTTCCCCTTTGTTTTGCTTTAGGTTATAAAGATCCTTTATTGTAACATCGTGTTGGATGTTAAAGGAATACTGGGAAATGAACCTGTTGACTAGTTCCTCAAAAGTTTCGATACCTAGTTGTAGTTTTGAAAACCACTCCATACATGATCCTCCCAAGCTCCTTGGGAATAACCTCATTAAGTAAGTTTCCTCCTGGGCAAACTCGAGACTCATTGTTTTGAATTCCCTAATATGATCTATTGGATCCGTTCTTCCATTATACTTGTCACACTTTGTGATCTAAAAGTGTCTAGGAAAAGGTATCAGACCGACTATTGCATCGAAAGGATAAGGACAAATGTCCTATATCGCATATCTTTTGGTACTCCCTTTCGTCATATCCTGTATCTATTGTCGTAACAATTGCATTTGAGATGTCAAAGCGGCAACTGGATCTATTATTTGTGTAGGTTGCAGTATTTTAGTCTCACTTGTTCCAGGTTCTTCCTTTAGATGGTTCACGTCAAAGTCCTTGGGAAGTTTAGCACCCGATTCAGCCAACATCAAAAGATAATTTTCCATATCTTGTTCTAAAATTGTTTCCATAAATTTATGGAACTTGGGATCTTGTTGAGTTGTTTGAATATCCTCTGGAGTTATTTCGTTCTTATCATTTTGGTTCAGATTGTTCCAGGGATTCTCTTTTGCCATTGTTTGGGATGTTTCATGTTCTTGCTCTAAGAGTCTCTATTTTTGGGACCTAGTGAAGATTGGCATACAAATTTTTACCCTTTCTTCTGAAATGTTGATCTTTTATGCTGGGAAAATGTCAATTGAACTTTTAACAAAGTCAAATAAGATGACTGATCTTATTGATAAGACTATGTTAAAATTTTGATTACTATACTTGGTTTCATGATAAAGGATCATAGTATCCTGATGATGAAACTTCAGTGTAGTAATCAATTTTGTGTTTGATTTTGACACTTGTGATTTGCAAGATCTTGTTTTAGTTGATAAGATTGGAAATTTGTATAAACCTATCTACTTTTGGTCTCTAGATAATGATTCTGATAAAAAGAAAACTTGGTTATGATAAAAACTGTGGATAAAATGACAGTGGCTGATTGGTAGGATTTTTGAACTCTCTATTTTGAAAGCGCTAAAACAAAGGACAGAGGCACTATTTCACATAAGCGCTAGAATAGAGTTCCGAAGCGCTGAAACAGGTGACAAAAGCGCTATCTTGATAGAAGCACTAAAACAGTGCACGAAAGCGCTACAAAAATTGATGGAAGCTCTATCTTGACAAAAGCGTTGAAATAGTGCCCGAAAGCACTGGAAAATATGATGAAAGCATTGTTTAATGAAAGCGCTAAAATAAAGACTATAAGCACTAAAACAGTGCCCGAAAGCGCTATTTCATGGAAGCGCTAAAATAGTGACCCGAAGCATTTAAACTGGTTTCCAGAGTGCTAAAAATAGAACTTTAAGACTCTCTATTGTAAAATCTGATATGGCCTTGTGGCATACTGTATCATGGATTGTGGAAGATAAGAACGATGTATGCGGTGACTACGGTTGTGATACTAAGTGAGAGCTCTTCTTTAGAAGAAGGCTCGTGAATAGAGTGGTTCTACTGCGTAATCTAAAGTGTGACCCCTAGCAAAATCGTGATATATGTGGATGAATGTTCTATGTTGTAAAAAGAGTTTCTGATTTTGATATAGAAAACGTTGTCTTCTTAATTTATCTCGATAACCGAAAGGTTTCTTGGGTTTTGTGATTTTGATTTTTCTCTTGACAAACATGGTGGACTTCCACTTTCGCAGTATGGATTTTCTAATCTAACTTGACTTTGTTGTTTTTCAGGATGATCTTTAATCTGATTTTAATGAATTTGCGAAAACACAACAAGCAATTGTGAATAATTGTTTTAATTGAATAGATCGTGTATGTTCAAGAGCCACTAATGGTCTTTATTGATTTTGACGAGTTGTTTTGACAATTGTACACAAATAAGATAGACTCACACTTAAGGAAAAATAGGTCATCATTATACTCACAACCCACATCTTGAATTGCGTTGACGCACATAGCCTTGTCACCCCCTAGAGGGCGCCCGTGTTTTTGTCATTTCCAAGCGCGTACTCAAAGTTGGATTTCTCATTCTCTGAGCAAACAGTTTGTGGCAATTATATGGTGAGTGTCTTGGGGGCAGATTCTTCTCTCCCCTTGCACTGTGAGTATGATAATGTATGGATACTGACTCGGCGGGATACTACTCTATGGTTCATAGATAGGGCTTCCGTGCAGTGCGACAATTGATAAACTCCATCAAGAGACCTCCCAATCTTTAGAACAAAGATTTTGGGGATGGTTATCTTGCTCACTACTGTCAAGTTGGAATTTCATCAACAACTTGCATTTTTATTATAGTGGGTTGGAATCCTTGGCTTTAGGCGTTCCCACTTAGGTCGTTCCAGTAGGGTGAGTATTTTTTCCCACTACGACAAGCCTTCTAAAGGATTTAATAAAGCATAAATAGCATGAAGTGAAAGTGAATCTGGCACTTTGGTGAATCTGGCACTTTGGTCACCCATTTAAGGGGAGAGAATAAGCCTAATCACCACAAGCACAACATATAAGTTGCTATGTTTTAAGCCCAAAAAGAAATTTTCTAATCTATGTGAAGGTGTTGCTTCACAGAAATCATGTTGTTCTTTTTAACTTATACTGAAAAAAAATGTGATGACTATCCTAGGATTGATAAATTTGCTTTTAAGAAAACAAAAAAGTGGCTACCCTAGGATTGATATATTTTAGAAACCAAGAAGTGACTATCCTAAGATTGATAAATTTTAGAAAACCAAAAATGACTATCCTAGGATTGATAAATTTTAGTCCAACTGTGAAAAAAATAAAATCTAGTTGCGGCCGCATCGAATCCAGATTGATTTTACAAAAGCGCTGGAATAGTCCACCGAAGCACTAAAACTTTTACGTGATGCGCTATAACACGAAAGCGCCGAAGTTTGCCACAGAAGTGCTAAATCACCTATGCACTGAAACAGGTCATAGAAGCGCTAAATTTTTTGACGGATGCGTTGTAGTAACACGAAAGCACCGAAACAGAGCACGAAAGCGTTGTATTTTGCCATGAAAGTGCTATAGTATTTGACGAAAGCGCTAAAACAAAACACGTCGGGAACCTACGTGACACTTTCCAGAAAAATTGATAAAATTGGGGTCAATGCCCCATGGTGGGTGCCAAATTGTAAGCGTGGTTAAGGTATAAATCACAAAACACACTTCTTAATATGACATTATATCAAAGACAAAGCTAAATGAATCAATTCAAAGCAATAATCTACTAAAAGCGTCATATTGTTCTCTATCTCCAAAGATTTATTAAACCACTGTTGCTCTCAAATCGTGAGTGCACTATGATTGTTAAAATGAAAATTCAAAGAATGAGATGGATGCTAATGCAATGATATGGAGCTTAATGTGAGAATACTAGATGATAAATAAACTAAACTAGCATGAATTGACATGGAAACAGATAAATGCAGCTACAAGAGGCAGCCATGATGTGAAAACTTGATTTGTTGGAGGCTTGATGCTTGAATTCCTACAGAGTAAGAGTGCATAAGTTAGATTATCTAGATCCTTTTCTTGGTTCAATGAGGTTGTATTTATAGATTTCCTAGTTGTAGAAATGCACGGGGATGGTATTGAGAGGCTTGGATTCAATCTAGAGGATTGAATGGTGAAAGATGGAGGAGATTGAGAGAAATTTGGAGATTGTCTCTACCCATGGAAACACCAGGCACGAGAAGATGAAGGATTGATGGAGGAGGATTGAGAGAAGAATTTGGAATTTGTCTCCAAAACTTCTCGTGAAGTTTCAAAGCATTAATTGTAACATATTTTAGACATAAATTAGACATAGGATATCTAATTCATTTTTGAGGAGATATAGATGGAATATTCCTTATGCTTTTATTCAAATATTTTGATTTATTTAAATTAGCAAAAGAGGAATAAATAATATAATAAAACGAACTATAGAAGTTGTTTATTAAATTAAAAAGAAGAATATGGAAATTAATCAATAAAGTGTTTTAATCTTTATTTAATTAATTTAAGATTGATGTGATAGAATAAAATAGGGATTTGATAATTAAATCAAACAAAGTATTTAATTTTATTTATTTAATTAAGATGAATTTAAATGTGACGTGAATGTGAACTATATAAATAAATATTTCTATGTATTTAAACAATAGAGGAATTTAGGATAATAATCAAATACTTTTTATTTAATTAATCGGATTCTCCGGACCAGTTTTAGGTGTATACAACAGTATCGTTGCAGCCCAAACATCAGTTAAAGATAAGCAATATTAGTTTTAAAAAATAAATCTGAATGAAGATTATAATCAAGGTGTATATGCAAATATAAGCCTAAAAGGATAATGTTAACCAAAGAAAATGATAGGATCATCTTTAATGTATTGGTAATAGAGTATTAAAATGTTATTATGAAACAAGAAATATATAGTCTTTGTGAATCTAAATGATGATAATTAGTGGGAAAAGGGGGGGTTGAGCTAGATGGTAAAGTCCTTTGCTTTATATTGTATTAATTAATCAAGTATTACTAACCCGAAAGTATTAAAAAATCATACATGTTTACTTTATTGCTTGTTTACAATTTTAGGGGATGTGTCTTACCTTGTAATAAAATAAACCTTCCCAATGATGATGATACCCTTGTATTCCATGTAAATGTAGAGATACAATGCTCATGCTAGCCAAATAATAATAATGATAGTTATAGGAGTCTCATTAATAAAGTCTAATCAACTAAATTTTCTTAGGGGTCAATCGACAAATTTATATTGTTTTTGAGCCGCAATGGTTGTGCTGGATGAATAACATTATAATTAAAACATAGGGATGTGGAATTTTTTTTTATTCAAAGAGGAGTATTAAAGGAGCATACTTAGAACTATAGGTATGTTGATAATAATATCATTGGTAATGTTTATAGTGTTGAACTACGACCACTTAGAACCTTAGTTAGCTTAATGGTTGAAATAAAATAAAAATAGTTGGGTTTTTCTAACGAAAATTATGGGCATGAAACTTTCTCATTTGTTTTGCTATTTGATTTTTTAGCCTTCCTCCCTTCTCTTTGTGGCTTCAAATTTAGAGGAGAAATTTATGATTAGATCCTCAATTGGATTATAATCATGAACAAATGCAACAAGTTTATATTTGATCCTAGCATCATGGATGAAATGTATAAGATCACATTTCCTTACTTTATTCACCCTCATTCTATAATGTATCAACTTTTTTAGGAAAAAATATAAACGTGAACACCCTTTCATTATATGTGAATGTAAGAAAGAGGAACATAACCACCATGCAAAAGGATCAAATATATCCAAGTCACCATCATTCAAGGAGAAAACACATGACCAACTCCACACAAAAAATCTTCTACCATGAGCTTCCATCACCCACCATATATCCCACTGAGAGTATCCATCAAGAGTTATATTTCATGGCTTTCAATTTCATAGATCGAAAAAATAATGTTAACACACAAAACATCCACTATAGTCCACAAGCCTATAGTAACTCCTTATACAAATCTAGCTCTAATACTAAATATGAGAGAAAAGGAAAAACTCTTATCCAATTGTTAATAATCTTGAGGCTCCATTCAAGTTATGATAAAAATTAGTGAAATACAAGGCCTAGACTACTATGAAATGAAAATCTAAAAATTGTTTGCAAATTTTTCATTTTGTTGCCTTTATACGAAATTATCATGTAGAGATTCAACCTATTTTTGATGCTTAAATCATCCACTTTAATATGCTTAATACAACCACCTTAGATGAAATTAAAATAATAATAGAAATAAAATAAAATCACCATAATATAGAAGCAACAAAGAGGCAAAAATCAACAACATTAGAGGACAAGAAACTCAAGAAGACCATCTCACAATACAATATTTATGTGGATAAACCCTTTTAGGAAAAAACCTTGAAGCCAAGCATGTATTATCTTTGAATGCAATATTACAGTACATTCACTTCCATCACTCCTTCTGTGTCTTCAATTCAACAAAAACTTGTGTACAAAGATTTTCCTTGCATCTCATACACTCCCTCAAGCACTTGCAAAGAAAATTTTCTTATTTACTAATTTACTCTACTTACTACTACCGTAAAAATCTCTTAAATAGTGTTTTCATCCCCTAAATGGGATGTTCAAGTTGGTTTCACGTCCCAACAACCCTCCTAGGAAATCTACAAGCTTGCTTAACATAGTCCAATATAGGTTGCAACTAAATTAATAACCTACTCCATTTGAGCACCTAGTTTGTTGTTAGTTCCAAGGTGATTAAATTTTTTTAATAACCATCCTAAAATTGATTTCAAGTATCTAAACAACCTCAAGGGAATTTGGACACCCAAAACCACTATAACAACAAAAGTGATTTACCTCAATAAATAAAAATAGCTTATGGTAAATATTTTTTATTGGCCCCCAATAAATAAGTTACTACTCTAGTAAAACTATGATAGTAAAAACTAATTACCATTGTTAGTAAAATCTTCATCTGTTATGAGTGATTTAAAAATAATATTAGGAGTAATTAATATATATGATTTATAAGGTTGATGGGACCTGAATCATAAAATGAAGCCCTTTTCAAGGCCAAAAAGATAGCTAAAGGCACAACTCTCCTAGGAGAAGCCTACACATCCTAATGAATATTTGAATTAATTCTACTCATTAATTTATCTAATTTCTAAATTGAATTATAATGTGGCCTTTGCTAATTATTAAAAAAAATCACTCTATCAACTATTAGGGTCCATAAGTTGCCATATTGGGGTCTATAATTTTTTGGAGGAACTCAAATACCTTATAAATCACTTGTATGTGGTATATAGTTTATAAATTTATATGTTATGTTGTTAAGTGACAATTATTTACAAATGGATATTGTACATTTTATTCTAAAAGGCCCCATTATGTCAAGTAAATTATTAATAAGACTTATAGTTATTAGAGTTTTTCTTTGTTTTGCATAAATAAGGTTTATCATCTTTTTTAATCTAAGAATCATTCATGCAATTAATGCAAAAAATTGGTATATTGTATCTTCTACCAATGAAGTGTAGGTGCATTCTATCTCAAATTTGTAGGTGTCACAAACTTCTATTTTGTTAAATTGACTATGGAATTCTATAATACAATCAATTATTGGTAGCTTTCTAATACATTAAAATTTACAAAAAATGTTCTTACTATTTTCTTTACTTTTGTGACCACCAATAAAACAAATTTAATTTGTTTAGAAATAATATTTGAAGTTGGCATTATTTCCTATTATTAGAAATTATACTTTGCCGTCATGATTTTATCTCACAACAAGGTTGGATTTATTTTTCTATGGATTGACAATTGAGAGGTTAATTGAATTAACATTAAAAACTCCTTTCAAATATATCCAAGATAGATGATCTCATTGATGAATTTCACTATGCTAGACTTGCCTTTAAAATTGATTTTTGGTCTAGCCATCACCAAACTCCCACTTGGCCACAAAATATTACGAGGAAAATTGCCCCAACTGTGAGAAGACGACCCAAGATTGCATGACTCTTATGACTAGGGTTGAAACTTTGGAAAGGAAGCTCAATAGCCTTTCTAGTTTTACCCTTAAGGTCATACACCATTCTATTGTCACTCTTGCCTCTGTGTTATAGGATGATATAAAGAAGCATGGCAATACAATAGACCCCAACTCGAGCTAGTAAAATCAAGATGCTTTCAAATTCCTCATGGAGGAATGGGAAAATATTCAAAAGTAGGGTGTCCTTGTTGTTTATTTTATTTCTAGTTATTACTATGTTGTAGTTTTGTTGTTTGTTTGGTGTCACTAGTCTATTTGTGCCCTATGACCCTGGACTTTTTTTTGCTTTAAACTCTCTACCCTTGGGGCCTTTTGTGTATGTGTACAATGCCTTGTAAATTTTGCTTATCTTATCAAAAATATTCATCAAGTTCACTAGTAATATACGGTTTGTGTCTTTTGAATTCTATAGCACAATTGCAACTTTTCAAGCTTTTATGAGTAGGGTATTTAACAAGCACTTATAGAAGTTTATCATAATCTCATTTTTTGTGTTATCCTTTTGTGTAGCAAAGATTATTCTTGAGATTTTTATCTCATTTCTTTGAAAAATTTGGGTACAAGGCATGGAATCCAAATGTGTATTTAAATCCACATTTTTCTACTAAATGTGCTTCAAACTAATCCCATTAAAATCATGACTATTCAAAAGATGCTTTTTTCAGTCACCACTTGTAAGAAAGCTCATGAATTCCTTAGACCTAAATTTCTATTGTGTTTTTAGAAATTTTCCTTTGTTTCTCTTTTCCTAACCATTTTTTTTAATAATAATTTTAAATGATTGAAATCATTCCAACGGATTTCACTCTTTTTACTTTTTATCAGGTAATCATAATTATTTCAATCTTCATCCTTAATATAAAACTTTTCTATCTAGCCTCTTGATAATACTCACATTTAGCCTCTTACAAAATTTTCTTTTCAATAAAACACTTGATTAAAAACACATCTACATCATGTATCTACCATATCCATTGATTTTTTTATACATAGACAACCATATTATATAGAAAAAAAATTAATTAAAAAAGTGTACTTCATAAACTATCATATGATAATTGATGAAACACCATCAACATTATATTACATTTTATGATGTAATACAATTTGACAATATTTATTAAAATCTATTTAATTTAGTGAAAGCAAAAGAAAGTGATGTATATTATTACCATTTAGGTGATGTGTAAGTCTAACTTAAAAAAATCATCACTTAAAACTTTAGTCTATTTTTTCATACATAATTTGCAAGTGAGGGTTTCTAGATGAAAACAATTCATACATTTATTTCCAAATATTTTGGGAAAGGAATGAAAACTATAATAATGAGTTGAAATATAGTTAAAAATGAGTGTTATTAACTTCAATCGACTACAATAGTTGACCACTACAAAGACGTGCTCAATTTGCAACATTTAATAAATTTCTTTAATATTTTTGTTAGTCCTTGGTGTTCTTTATCTCTAACAAATTGAATATTTACTCTTCCTCCATTATATTTTAACAATTGAAATTAATAGTTACAAATATTCTATAATTTTGCCAACTGTTGTAAATAATAGAAATAATCCCTTGGTAAAAGCACAGATTTTGATTGATGAGCGGGATCAATTAATATTTAACCACTGATCCTACGCAGTAAAGAGAATGGAAGAAAATATGTATTTCCTTATCGCCTCAACCAAGGAGAGAAAACAAAACAAAGACTTGCATTCGTGAGAGAAAATTATGCATAAAGTAAGAAAAATAGGAAGCAGAAGAACAAAATAATGGCCACACAACTGAATCAGGGCGTCCACGTATATGCCTCCTCCTTCTTCTTCGGGCAGCATCTTTTGTCTGGAATGTCACCGCCGCAGCTCGGGCTTGATGGACAAGGTGACTCTGTCTTCTCCACATTTGAGATGAGCTTAGCACGGTAGTTCTTATGTGCATGGAGATTGTCCCTGCCGGAGACATGGACAATGCAAATAACGTGAAGGAGGAGGAAAGCTATAGTCAATTTCAGAAGTGCCGAGCTACCCATTATATTCGCACTTCGCCCCTTGGAGGAGAAATACAGATATGTGCTGTAAATAATTCAATCTCTCTCTCTTTCAGCTTCTCAACTGATGCGTTAATTGCAACTTGATAGTTATATAGAAGAATAACTACAGATATGTACTGTAATTGTTCAATCTATCTCTTTCACCTTCACACAGAGTAATGTTGCAACTTGATATTTATAGAGAAGAATAGCACTGATACCGTAATAGAGATGAATGGGCAGTGATTGAGAGAGGAAAGTACAGGGATTCAAAGAAGGAAGAACACATATATACCCAGAAAGTCAGATAGCGTAATAGAGATGAATGAATACTTATTCAGAGAAGAAAGAACAGAGATATACAGTGAAAGTCAGATACCTTAATACTTATTCAGAGAAGAAAGAGCAGAGATATACACTGTAATTCATTTTGAGCTTCGTTTTAGACGGCGGGTACTTTCTTCGAAAGTCAGTATCTTTCTACGTACGTCCAAAGCTAAATTTACCGCGGTTTTGACGTCGTAGAAGATATCTAACTTTCGAAGAAAGTACCCGCCGTCTAAAACGAAGCTCAAAATGAATTACAGTGTATATCTCTGCTCTTTCTTCTGTACACATATGTGTTATTCTTGTATATTAAGGTATCTGACTTTCACTGTATATCTATGTTCTTTCTTCTCTGAATCAGTATTCATTCATCTCTATTACGCTATCTGACTTTCTGGGTATATATGTGTTCTTCCTTCTTTGAATCCCTGTACTTTCCTCTCTCAATCACTGCCCATTCATCTCTGTTACGGTATCTGACTTTCTGTCTTCTTTCTTTGAATCTTTAGAGCACACATCGGTGTTCATTCTTCTCTATAGATATCAAGTTGCAATATTACTGTGTGTGAAGGTGAAATAGATTGAATGATTACAGTACATATCTATAACTGCACTAGTTGTAAGTAACTGTAATGTTTTAATAAATAATAATTTCTGTATTTTATGAATAGGATCTTGTTGCTCGTAAAAATTGAGGAAGAGCAAGTATTCAATAATTTGGTGATAAAAATTTACAATTATGTAAATTTCATGATTAAATTTGGTGTTTTTCTTATTGTGATGTTTTTTTTTTGTTTGTCTAAGTATCTTGTTCAAGTTGTATCTTTTTCTCTTTCTAGAATTTAATTAAATACACATTCTTTCACTTACAATACTGTGTTATTTTTCTATCTTTGCTTGCCTTCCTTGCTCCTTGTGATGCCCTTAGCACCTTCTTATGTCTCTTTGTCACCTTCCCATGCTTGTTTTTGTTACTACATGTTCTAAATTAACATGTTCATTATCACTACAAAGGCATAAGGGGCATCACAAAAGCCATGGTTACAAATTTATAACATGTTAAGATAGTACGACATTTTCTTACAAGTAGGTTTTCTTTATAAAATATATGCAGTGTCTTCATGAGAAAGAGGCATAGATCCATATATCTTTTCACACCACCACATCTTGATATACAACTTCGTGGCACAATCTAATAGATTGGTAAAGTGGTAGAATACAAACTTTGTGATAGCAAAGTCACCACCTCACAAAATTCAAAAATATTTGGAGTAGGAGATGCCTTGAGAAAAAATATCTTATGGGTTATCTTTCATTAGTGGATTTTTTAATGAACATTAAAATTATTTAATATATCCCTTACAATGGCATTATTTTGTGAATTTATGTAAATGGGTTATCAATTACAAACAAACAACTAACAACTAGAAATAACTCCAAGTTGAAGGATCTTAAAGATCATTCCTATATTGACATGTCCTCATCAATGCGCCATTGTGTTGGTGCTCAAACATGTGGCTCCATATTTCCTAAAGCCTTGTGCCAACACCTAAGGGTAGGGAGCATCAAACTAAGTGATGGGAAAGACTTATATAAATAGAATGTGGCATTAATGGACCAATGATTATGAGTAGATAGGTTCATCTTCAACTTTGTGTGTAACTAAACTCTAGAGAATTTTTCCTAAAGGTATACTCAATAAGAATTCTATTGGCAATGATGAACAAGACTAAACCAATTGTAGCCCTACCCAATGTACACTTGACCCCACAATTTGTCACTAGGCAAAAGACTAGCCACATGGAACATAAGAAAGACCATTACAAAATAGTTTGAAAAAAATTATAATTTGTCACACATCCATCTATTTTTAGTTACATCCATACCATTAATTGTGACAAGGGACAATCCACAACTAGGCTCAAGAAGCCCTCTAAATAGTCATAGACTACCATGGAGACATTTGTTCATAAGCATTGTGCTTAGGATATAACCTTCCTAAGAGTTACTAAGAGTATCTGAACCCTTTGTAGACCAAATTTACATCATTTGATTCCTAATAATAATAATCTAAGACACCAATGCAACTAGAAAATTATCTCAAAGACCCACAAAATATATCACATGGTTATGTATATATATATAACATCCAACACTAGGGATATTGGAGGGGTATTTCACATATATATAAAATCATATTCAGCCTCTAAAATTCTTACATGATTGTTTTAGAGGAATGGGACCATCAAGAAGAGAGATACAACTAGGATCACACAAGATATGACCCACAAAGGTAAACACCCCATACCCTCATTAGTGCAAGTAAGCAAAGACATCTAGCTTTAAGGAGAAAAATAACCACTAGGACTAACTATCAATTAAATTAGAAGTGAATAAAATGGTAGGTCAAGGAAGATAGGTCCACATGGATTGAAATGAATCATTTGAATCACATCCTATATTAATAAACCTACAAACATCCCAAGGATCAATATTGAGTTTGAGAAGACATATCAATTACATGAACTAGTCATACCCTTCATATTTCAAATGAGCACATATTATATTTTCATTCCCTTTTTCGATGCTAGATAGCTATTCTTGAAGTATGAAATAGTGAGTTAAGGGAAAATATATTAGTATTTATTACAAGAGGTATAACCTTTGTGTTTTATAGATTAAGTGGTATTTAAATTATATCAAATCTTCAAATTAGATTAGCGAATATTTTTATACAATCCAATCAGTCTATTTAACAATAGTGACTTAGCAAATGAATACATTATTATTGATTATAACATGTATATAACCTTTGTTTTTTATAGATTGATTGGTATGAAATATATATCAAATATTCTAATTGGAGTACATTGAATATTTTACATCATCCAATTGATCTAGTGGAAGTGAAAATATAACTCCATGTGAACCTGAGGTTTGAACAAGAGAGTGGATAAGATATAGAAGAGAAAAGGCAAGAAATGAAGAATATGGATAGTTCTATTTCAAATGGATGGAAGATGAGGTATCTAGGATATTAAGTGTAAGTTGTAAGATCAATAGGCACCTAGATGCAATGAGTGCTAAGTGGACCATTCATTATCATGAGAGATGGGTTATTGTGAACCACTACTCATGAAACATGGGTCAATGAGTTTGACTCAAAACTACATAGTTGAATCCTGATAGCAATATCATAGGTTGAAAATAACTATACTAGCTCTAACTCAGAAAATTGGAATGCAAATTGTTCATGAGGAGGAAAATGAACAAGAGAAGGTTGATTAATGTTATTAGTTTTCCACAATCCATGAAGTATTGTTATTGTTTCTAGATTTGATTGTATAAGATTTTTAGCATCAAAATTTTGGATCACACTTTGTGTTCCATCATGAAGATGCTAGAGAGTTCAAGGAGATTTTATAGAAAAGGTTGAGTTCAAACATGGAGAAGATTCATTTCATAGTGGGAATTTCTTCAAGGTTGAAGCAAAGATTGCATATAGTCCTATGAAAAAAAGATAATTGATAAGAAACTCATCCATTGTATCCCTCAAATGGAAACCTATACTTGAGTCTTATAAATATCAACCTTCATCATGAAACTTTATTTACTAGACTTAAACTAGTTTTTCATGCCATGATTAATGTCCTTGGAATGTAGAGAGGTACCTTAGATTTTCAATAGATAATAATTCAAAAGTTTGTTAAAAAATATTTTTTTATTTAATATGTTAGGAGGAGGACCCTATTATTCAATGAAAATAGAGAACAAGATAAAAAATCATAACAGTAGAGAAACACATTCAACAAAAACCTAACAAGGAAAGAGAAAACTAATTATATTATATCTAGAGAAGGATTACAATACAAACATATGAAACGTGGAAAAATGGATTCACCAGAATAAGATTGATGAATCACTATTTTTCTAAGAGGCGTTTCACTCAATTATGTGTAAGATATGATGCTAATAATAAACATAAATGCAACCTAATTTTTATAGAAACTATGAGGGAAGTTTTTAGAAAATAAAAAGCTATGTACCTGGCCAGAAAGTTGTTATTTTTGAGTTGTGGAGGACTCACTCGCCTTTAGTGGCCAATGGGTCCTTTTAGGGTTTTGAAAAACTAATTTCAGGATCTTCTATCCTTATGTATGCACTCTTTAAATCCTGGTTATCAAGTTCTAGAAGCCTGTAGCTAATTTTGTAGAGCTCTTTTCGTGATCTTGCATTTTGAATGACAACTTTTGCAACTTTGGCAATCTTGCTCGAAATCTTGAGCTCAACTTGATCTTCAACTTGTAAAATCTACAATCACACACTCAAGGGCATTAAAATTATTGATTTTTTATTAAATAAGGGTTTGCCTCAATCAAACCCCATGTAGGTAATTAAACCAAATGATGAAATAAGGAAATGAAGCATGAAAGGGCGGGTGCAAAAAGATGGGGGGCCAAATTGTGGCCAAATTTTAAAAAAATTTATGATAGCTCATTACGCATTCGTGTTATGGCTTGGTGTGCCGAGATTAAGGATCTGCCACACTGAGCCTAAGGCTCAGTCACATCGAGCCTATTTTGTGCCCGCATTATAACATGAGCACGAAATGATGTGCTCGCCTTATGAGCCATTAAAACCAAAAAAAAATGAAATCTATCTCATTTGTGTTGTGACTACTTTTTTTTGCCCACAACCAAAAGCCCTTCTTTTGTGTGCTTGTGTTCTGGGAGGAGTGAACCTTACAATTTTTTCATCAATTTATTATTATTTTTTCACCAAGATGCCACCACCTTGACGGGGAGGTCGAAGAGGTAAGGATCTTGTTTGTTTCTTGTTGTGAATTTGATAGTTTTAGGTTGTTTTTTATATTCATTTGTTGAATTTATAGGAGATGATAATGATCCTGGAAGTTACCCTCCTGAAAATCCTCAACAACCAGAGCAACAACAATATGAACAAAATCGTCAAGTTGAACAACCACAACAACAATCTCCTCCACCAATCCCTCAACATCCTCTTGGCACTCAACAAAATTTAATGAGTGAAATTGAAAACAATTAAAAACAAATTGAAGAGTTAATCACGAGGTTAAACGATCCAAATGGTTCAACCATGGATTAAAAAAAACTTGCAAATTCACTCAAAGAAATGTTAAAACATTTAGATGCAATCAACAAACAATTAAGTGGTTGGTAAGAAAGGAGGTAGGCGGCTAGGAATTTTCACCAATATAAAATATCATATAAAAATATTAAAGATCTAAAAATTACAAAATTAGATTTGTGCTCATTATTTATCGGCCCACACACAAATCAAAATCTTAGCCTCAATGCAAAGAGGTTTCCTATTCATTGGTGCCACCACCAATAGATTAGGAACTTTTGTTGGGATAGGTGGTACATGGTGTTTGATTACCCACCATGCAACAATTGCGCAGTCCCATAATATTTCCTGAGGAAACTATATAGTGAGTTCATCCTTAAGAAAATCCCAAATTCATTTAATATGAGGGACTTCCAGGGGAGAGGTGGGGGGTTGGCTCAAGATAGACCCGGTGTACAACAAGATCCTAGGTGGCAAGCAAGATGACCTCTCACTAGGCCACCTCATGAGCACATCGTTATCCCTTCCATCATGAAGGAGAGTGTCGAGGTAGACACTTTGCAAACCATCAACTCTTTGACCTAGAGTGTCATCCAACATGTCAGCCCAATACTATAGTGCCATCCAAGGGAGTCTTCGAGTGGCAAGCTTTGATCCCATTTGTGTTAGCCTTGCGGGGTGACTTGTTCATATGACCCCACTAACACTCAGGAGGCTGCTATGTAGGATAAGTTTGCAACTATAGAGATGGCGAGGGTAGATGACATTTTGAATGAGGCTTATGGCATCGATACTCAAGTAAATGTTAGCATGTTCATTGAATTTAATTTATTAAATTTCAATTTTGAAATGCAAGACTAACTCATTTAGTTATATGATTTTAATAAAAATTTAGGGTCACAGTGTCGATACTAGATACATCGGCCCTACACCTGCTTATTACTCCACTCCATCTACCGTTGAGGTATGTAACTAGTAAACAATTATAAATTTATGACATGTTAATAGCATTGTTATATGAATGTGTGTCACCAAAAAGTGTACCCTTTGACACTTTTCGCTCATTTGGACCCTTGCCTATGGATTTTGGACCTTTCTCAGCCTCTTTTTACCCCATTACCAAGCCTTGTGCCAAATTTTTGTAACGTGTTGTAAAACATTTTCACACTTTCTTAGGCTTGTCTTCACTAAATCGACCCTTTATGATGATATAATGACCCCTTCATGCACATACATACCTTACTTTAGTGTGTATTGTGAGACAATCCTGATAAGCAATAATAATATGTCAATCCTTGAAAACCAATAAAAATGCCCAGGTGGACTAGGTTGCCACCTTGGGTGACCTAGTCCCATGTGGCATAAAATTCAAATTTAACTTAATATTCTTACAGGATTTTGTCTCTAAATCCCTAAGGTCGGCTTGTATGGTGTTATTTCAGGAAAATCAGGGCACAACCTCTATAAATAAGGGTTTTTCCCTCATTTTTGGGGCTCCTAAGCTTCATTTTTCTTCTATCAATCTCTCATCTCTCCTTCTCAAGCAAGCTAGGGTGTGAGTAGTCTAAGTCATCAAGATATCTCTCAAGAAGCATCCAAGGGTTGAATCCTCCATTGTTGCAACTCAAGATCAATCATCAAGGCAAGGTAAGCTCCATCACTCCTTTGTTCCATGCTTCATTACATCATTTCTCTATTTTGGTTTGATTACTCAAAAAGGGTTTGACTAAGGAAAACCCCTAATCCCTAACAATCAACAAGTTTTCTCTTTGTGTGATTTGCAGGTCTTGTAAGAAGATCTGGCAAAGAACCAAGGTGGAAGGATATTCAACAAATTTTCCAAGCTCTTCAAGGTTGAAGAAACCCTAGTTAGAGCTTGAAAGACATTTGTAGATCAAAATCTTCACTTTCAGGGCTGGATACCTGAAGGAGCAGAAAACACAAATCAAGGGCTTCCACTTCCAATTTTTGATCTTCAGAAATTCAGAAGAGGACTAATTTTCCAACAATAGTGAACTAGTCCCCCTGAACCTATTTTTAGAGATTTTTAGAGATCTGGATACCCTTTTAGCTAAAATGGGCTCCAGTGCAGTTTTCCAGAAATAAAAAGACTAGGTCGTCCAAAATGGCGTAAATATCCCGATAGGCTTAAACTCCAAATTCAACAACATTTCCAAATTCTACAAGTTTCTAGGTGCACACCCCTTTTCATCTCTAGATTTCTATCTTATTTTAATGTATATTTCTCAAGTTATGTTGTACATATTTGCATATCTCAATGTGTTTTCTAGCATCTTTTACATTCCAATAGTTTGCATCCAATATTTAGTTTATTTCATTAGTTTCCAGCATTTAGGGCATCCCACACACATCACTTTAATCCCATAATATCCCTTTGAATTAACTCACGCAAAAATAATATCATTAGGTGAAAGAGAGTCATTCTTCCATCCAAGCTCCTAGGTGAAAAAACCTAGGGGCCTATTTGGGGAATCCTCTTTCCCTTTTAGCATATCATCTTTTTGGTGGTTCATTTTGGTGAACCTGATTGTCCTACACCCTTTTGTTTGATATAGAGTCCATCATTGTCCTAGAAGTAACTTGCATTGCATATTACATTAGTGAAGTTGCATTCTAGGGTTCCCGAATTTGTATTAGTGAAAAGTGCATATAGATTGCATTTTTGCATCTTAAATCATTATTCCTGTATGAAATTCTGCATTTTCTTCTTAGATCTGCATTTTACAACACAAAAGCCACCTAAATCCATCAAAAATTTCTGCAAAATCTCAAAAAAATCACTAGGAGGACTAGGTCGCCACCCTAGGCGACCTAGTCCCTTCAGGCTTCTGCAACTATCGTTTATAGAGCTAAAAACCCAATTTTTAAGCTTTTGTTTTGTGCCATTCCCTACCTATATCAACTGGTTGTGTTTCTGTTACATGTATTTTATTAAAATTAGCTTAAATTAGCTCATTTCATGTATTGCTTACTTTCAATTTTATATATACTATATTTCTTTTTCAGATTGTTGCATAGTGTAATTAGAAAATTACCTTGTTTTCCATCTGAAATGTTGCATTTCAACATTTAACTTTAAATTATTTCATTGCATTCTCCTTCCCTTCTCTTCATACCATGTTTTATTTTAAAAGACGTGGCTTTGATTTGGTTTCAAATGGATTGCATAAATTCAACATTCCTTCTTATGAGTTTAATGTAGATTATAATAATGAATTCATTAAAGAACATGTTAATAACCATACCATTGACATAATTCTTAACATTGCATTACCCCTTGATGAGGATGTTAGTGTTTAGAATCATAACAATCCTACTTTTTCTTCTCCCTATACCTCTCCTATTAGTGACGAAGGTACTTTGGTGACAGAAGCTACAAGCATTGAAGGTCTTGATTGTCCCTCTCCTCATCCCTCTTGTCAAACATTAAACAACAAAAATTTCTTGACATCACCTTACCTAGTCCCCTTAACCATGATGATCACACTTGTCCTTCCTTGGTGTTAGAATATCCTTCTCCTAATGGTCATGAGACTCTTGACCCTCCCTTTCCTAATGCTCCTCCCCTTTGGGATAATCTATTTGACACTCATAGTGATCCTTCTCTTGATGCCCCCCCATGTGATGAAGCATGTGATGAACCTCTTCCATGCTCTCCTACTAGGACCTAGATAATATGGAACAAGAGAAAGATACCTTAGAGCAACAAGATAATCAAATAGACCCTTCTCCTAATCCTTCCACCAATGCTCATCCCATCATTGATCATAACCCTACTTGTGACGAAGTCATTTTAGAAGAACCAATCCTTGAATGTCATGAACATGAGGCCTGTAGTTCTCCTAAAATATCTCCTCCTATGGAGGATATCATGATGCAAGACATTGCCAATAATAATATTATGCCCTTACAAGAAGATACATAGCCTATGTTAGACTCTCCTTCCCTAAAGGATGTTAATATTATTCAACCTCAACTCATCCTTTACCCACCTTCAAACAAACCCAAACCTAAATTCATACACTACCCACCTAAGAATAATGTGTTGCTACAACTGAGTCATAACACCGTTGCTCATACACATTACACAAGAAACAACCCATGCTCACAACAGCCATCAACCTCAACACTCTTACCTTCATCCCCTCCTATCTTACATGTTGCCCTTCACCTAAATTCATTCCTTAGGGAGTATGACCTTGTTGCTCAACTATGAAATACTCCCACTAAGATATCTCTATGGGACCTTATTCAAGCTTCCCCTCACTATCACAACATGATGCAGGAAGCATTACAAAAAATTCCTGTCCCTTCTAATGCATAAAAAAATTACATAGCAGATACGATTCAAGGCTTGAATGTTGACATTGTTTTCCACCGAAGTGAGCTCCCTCCTTTGGATGTGCAAAAAAAAGTAAAAGCCTTCATGATCATATCTCAATACAAATGCATAGGGATCAAGCAAACCCTTGTTGACAATAGCTTCGTTGTTAATGTGTGTGGTGTAAATCTATTGGATAGGCTCCATATCAATAAATCAACCATTCAACATACCTCCTTATCTCTTAGTCGATTTGACAGTAAAGGAAAAAATCTGCTTGGTGTGATCACTTTGCCTCTCACAGTTGGAATGGCCACATTAGACACACTAATCCATATTATGCCCAATGATGTTTCATCCAACCTCATTTTGGGTAGGCCATGGATTCATGCAAAGAATGGGGTGCCTTCCACTCTTCATCGCAATATAAAGTACATCTACAGTAAAAAAGTGTACACACTTGATGTTGATCTTGAACCTTACAATGTCATACAAATTGAGCAAAAAAAATTCCAACCCTTCACCAGTTCAACACCCACCAAACAGGTGGAACCCCTACAACCACCACCCTTAGATGATGATTGGGGTGCCTTAAACTTCACACCTCCTTTACTAGGAGAATCCAACCCTACAAACAAAGACTCTGACAAGGGAAATGTAGTCTTGTCAACACAAGACTCGGCTGATCCTTCACAAGCATCCACCTCAACTACTTTAGACAAAGAAGCCAACAACGAACCCTCACCCAATCCAAATTTTTTGAAAAATCTCTATGGAGAAGGTTATGAGCTTATGAAACAATTTGGCTATAGTGGAAAAGGATGTGGTGCTAATGAACAAGGTATCCACAACCCTCTCGATCCTCCTACAAAAACAACTCACCATGGTCTTGGTTATTGTCCTTCAATTGAAATCATCAAACCTTCCTCCAACATCAACACTATCTCATCTCACCCTTCTAAACCAACCTTAGAAAGTGATCCTTTGAAACCAACAAAGGACTCTTTTCTTAATGAAAATATCATCTTGCAACCCACTACTGATTCAGATTTTACACTCCTCCAAAAGAGTATATAAAATCTCACAATATCTAGCGCCTTGTGTACGTATGACATCCTCTACTAAGCAAGACCCTCCTTTGTTACATAATAAAGGACCAACCTCTCCCCTCGATCAAGAGGGTATCTTGTTGGGACTCCTCCAAGATCACTTGATCTCCTTTCCTCCTCGAACTCAAAAGAAATGTTACAACAAACATTCCTTTTGTGCTTACCATCGAGTTCATGGTCATCACACTAATGACTGTAAGGCCTTGAGTAGCAAAATCCAATATCTTAAGGAGTTAGGTATTCTCTCTTATCTTGAGGCACCTCATTCCTCTAATCGATACTAATTTCCACTCTACCTTACATTTCCTCAATCCTTTCGGCTCACTCTTTTCCTGCACTAAGTGGGGGCAAGGGGTTAGGTAGCCTCTTCCCTCGTATGTCACTTGTCGTTGTCTCTTTCAACTTATCGTTCACCTTTCATGAACATATAAGAGAAATCTTGGGATGTGGACGACATGTCTTAAGTTGACTCGCATGTGACATACTACCTTTTTCATGACGTAGCTTATCGGAAACATATGACTCGGCATAGGGATTTTCGAACAAGCTCCCATGTCCTCTTCCTCTTCTTCTACTTTAAATAAATTTCTCATAGTACGATGTTTATCAATTCCTTTAAAGTGGGGGCATACAACACCACTCACATTTCATTGTGCGATTTTATTTTTCTTGTGATTCCCTCTCTTGGAAACATTGCGTACAATGTTGCTCAGGATGAGACATTTTCATTTTTCCTCTTTTGCATACAAGATGAGTTTTTCCTCTCTTGGATACAAGATGAGACCATTTGCACTCTTCCTCTCTTGGACACATTACGCATAATGTTCCCTAAGATGAGACCTCGCATGAATAAAATAAAAATCCCTTTGAACAAAATCATTACAAAAATCATTGTCTTTTATGGCGCCTTATCAAAGTTATCAGGAGGTATAACTTTGGTATGGTTTGAGCGGGAAGCCCAACCAACGACACGACTTTCCCCATAGCCACCTATGTGTGTGTGAGTACATACCAACTGTGTGTATATTCCTTGCCTTTTGGGATAACTCACCCCGCAGATGACCTGATGTTTTGTGGCCCCAGAGTGAGTGCATCTTTTCCACCTCGTTCTTCTTTCCTTTTAGTTCTTGTCACTGCATGCTCATGCATCTCATTTTGCTGCAATTCGTTCACCCTTGAATGTCTCTTGCATTGATGTTGACTTGACTTAGAATCTCAAATCCTTGGGGGCTTGACCACCTCCTTCATCTTTGTCATTCTTTTCCATCTCCATTGGGATACTTTAGTGTGAGTGTGAATCAAGTTCATCCTCTCACTAAAGTGGGGGCTAAATGTGTCACCAAAAACTGTAGCCTTTCACACTTTTCGCTCATTTGGACCCTTTCTTATGGATTTTAGACCTTTTTCAGCCTCTTTTTACACCATTTCCAAACCTTGTGCCAAAGTGTTGTAGGGTGCTGTAAAAAAATTTCACACTTTCCTAGGCTTGTCTTCACTAAATCAACCCTTTCTTATGCTATAATGACCCCTTAATGCAAATACATACCTTACTTTAGTGTGTTTTGTGAGATAATCCTGACAAGCAATAATAATCACATGTTAATCCCCGAAAACCAATGAAAAATGTCCAAGTGGACTAGGTCGCCACCTTGGGTGACCTAGTCCCATGTGACATAAAACCTCAAATTTAACTTAATATTCTTTCGGGATTTTGTCTCTAAAACCCTAAGGTCGACTTGTATGGTGTTATTTCAGGGATATTAGAGCACAACTTGTATAAATAAGGGTTTTTCCTTCATTTTTGAGGCTCCTAAGCTTCATTTTTCTTCTATCAATCTCTCACCTCTCCTCCTTCTCAAGCAAGATAGTGTTTTAGTAGTCTAAGACATCTCTCAAGAAGCATCCAAGTCCTCCATTGCTGCAATTCAAGATCAATCATCAAGGCAAGGTAAGCTCCATCACTCCTTTGTTTCATGCTTCATTACATCATTTCTCTATTTTGGTTTGATTACTCAAAAGGGGTTTGACTAAACGAAACCCCTAATCCCTAACAATCAACAAGTTTTCTATTTGTGTGATTTGCAAGTCTTGTAGGCAGATTTGGCAAAGAACCAAGGTGGAAGAACATTCAAAAAATATTCCAAGCTCTTCAAGGTTGAAGAAACCCTAGTTAGAGCTTGGAAGGCATTTGCAGATCAGAATCTTCACTTTCGATACCAAATACCTAGAGGACTAGAAAACACAAACCAAGGGCTTCCATTTTTCATTTCTGATCTTCAAAATTTCATAAGAGGACTAAGTTACCAACAATGGTGACCTAGTCCCTCTGAACCTATTTTTCAAATATTTTTAGAGATCTGGATACCCTTTTGGCTGAAACGGGCTTCAATGCAGTTTTCTAGTCATCCAAAATGGCATAAATGTCCCAATAGGCTTAAACTCCATATTCAACAACATTTCCAGCTTCTGCAAGTTTCCAGGTGGACACCCCTTTCATCTCCAACTTTATGTCTTAGTTTAATGTATATTTCTTAGGTTGTCTTGCACATATTTGCATATCTCAATGTGGTTTCCAACATCTTTTACATTCCAATAGTTTGCATCAAATAGTTAGTTTATTTCATTAGTTTCTAGCATTTAGGGCATCCCACACACATCACTTTAAGCCCCTAATCCCCCTTTGAATGAACTCACCCAAAAATCATATCATTAGGTGAAAGAGAGTCATTCTTCCATCCAAGCTCCTAGGTGAAAAACCCTAGGGGCCTATTTGGGGAATTCTCTTTCCCTTTTAGCATATCATCTTTTTGGTGGATCAGAATGGTGTTCTAATATCCAATTTTTGGATGTTGAATAGAATAATATTGGAGGTTTTGTGGGAACACCTCCCAATGCCAGTGGATTTAGACAAACCTACACATAGGTAATAGAATAAAGAGTTTAACTAATGAATTGTACTTAATATATTTGTGTCTTTTATATTCATATCATTGATTACATTGCATTGCACATCTTTCAAACTCAAATAATTACTTGGAATTTGATAACTAATAACTAGATGTTGATAGATGACAAAATTTCAACTACAATATAGTTGTTTAGAAATTCAACATAAGTAGTGGTGCAATTACTTCACATAGCATAAGTAATAAGTAAGCGTAGCTTCCAATTACATTTTCTTGTCATGGCATTCCATGAGACCACTTTTTATTGAGGCATCTTTTCAAACAAATCACTACCTTACATCTATGTTATGGATGTTTGGAAGAAATTTATGAAAGAATAATAGTAAGCAATAGCATAGACAAGGCAATGAGTTTTTTGAAAAAATACCTCAAAGAAATGTGGTCTCATGGTGATGTCTATCACTATGAGACCCAATTTCTTTGAGGCATTTTTTCAAACAGCTCACCACCTTTTCTATGCTACCACATTCTCCATACATGTCTACCAAAGCATTTTATCAAATAGTTCATTTCCTTGGTGCTATGGCTAAAAGCCTAAAAAAGGTACTTTCCAAAAAACTATGGATGCTTGGAAAAAATATATCAAAGCATAATAGTAAGCAATAGCATAGACAATGTAGTGTGTAGTTTGAAAAAATGCCTCAAATAAATTTTGTCTCATGGTGATGGAATGTCATTCCATCAACATGAGACCACATTTCTTCGAGGCATTTTTTCAAACAGCTCACCACCTTTCTATGCTACCACATTTTCCATACTTGTTTACCAAATCATTTTATCAAACTACTCACTTCCTTGCTGCTATGGCTAAAAGCCTAAATAAAATAGGTGCTTTCCAACAAATTATGGATGCTTGGAAAAAATCTATCAAACCATAATAGTAAGAAATATTATAGTCAAGGCAGTGAGTGGTATGAAAAAATGCCTTGAAGAAATGTGGTCTCATGGTGATGGAATTTCATTCCATCACCATGAGACCACATTTCTCTTAGGCATTTTTTCAAAAAACTCACTACTTGAAGAATAGAAACCAACCCTTTAGCCAAAATTCCCCTCAAAATTATTTTCAAGGTCCTCATCCTCATCCTCAATTTACCAATCCATGGAACCTTCCACCTTTTATTCCACTTGTTCATGTCCCCACCCCTCCCTCTTCATGTCATGATCACCCTCCATCTCATAACCAAGACCACACTATACCATCCACCCCATCCCAGCATAATACCATAGATAAGGCAATGAACTGTTTGAAAAAATGCCTCAAAGAAATGTGGTCTTATGGTGATGGAATTCCATGACACATTTGTTTGTAATGAAATTCCATCGCCATGAGACCCCATTTCTTTAAGGTATTTTTTCAAATAGTTCACTGCCTTCTCTATGCTACCACAATTATTATAAATATCTACGAAAGTATTTTATCAAACAGTTCACTGCCTTGCTGCTATGGGTAAAAACCTACAAACAGGTGCTTTTGAACAAGCTATGGATAGGGAAAATAGTAAGCATGATAGTCAGAAATATATAGTTTAATAAGTACTCAAAATTTTGTTCATTATCTCATACATTATAAGCTATGACATGGATCACTATTGTAGTTTTCGTGATTGAATTTTTTAATTTTTTTTCAGATGTTGGAAGCAGATACACCTCCAAATGTTCATAGGGAAATGGACCTCAGTGTTTCATCTACTATAGAATCCTTGTTGGCTCTCACAGAGGAGGTATGATGCAGATTACTTAATTTCAATTTACATTCGTTGTTATAGTTTTTAGTTAGTGAAAAGTAAAGCCATTATTGATTAGTGGCTTAATTTCTCTTTGGATGGTTTCTATTGGGCTTTAGCATGGGCATGTAAATATTTTCCTTGAGGAGAGAGATCGTCTACTAGTGGTAAGTGATTATTTTATTAAATATATCATTTTTTATAATGTAATTTCTATATATTAATGTCTTTACTTCCTATTGTAATAGATAAAGCTTGACCAAGAACTAAACCCTAGGAGGAGCACCAGGAGCACTCCTCGGCCTCAAAATAAATGAGTGATAGACTTATCACCATTCGGCCGACAAGCAAAGGGCAATAATTTATTTCAAGAGGATGCAGAGCAATGACTTTTGATTCTATAGACCTTTGTTGTATGCCTATATGGTATTTTTGTACATATTTTCTATTGGCTTTATTTGAAATTGTATGCCTATATGGCATCTCGTAATCCTATGTTGCTATTTTGTATATATTTTATACTTATATCGACATATATTGATGTATGCCTACATGGCTATTTGGTTAATACAAATCTTTTTTATCGATGGTGTCCATATTTGCATTATAAATCCATGGTTCAATAGATATGAGTTATTACTTGTATTCAAGTGTATACTTTACAGCTTACGTGTATACTTTGTGACTTACTTATATTCCAATGTATACTTTATGACTTATGTGTTTTCATGTGTATACCTTGTATTCATGCATATTCTTTGTATTAATTTGCGTATACTATATATTTATGTGTATACTTCAAGGCTTACATGTTTTTGAGTACTTGTGCTTCCCTTATTCACATGTATGCTTGACTTATTCACGTGTATACTTATTAATTGGTTAGCCCTAGCATTGATCATTATTTTCCTTCATGGTTTGTCTTAAATATTTATTGATTGATGCTAAACAACTTTATTAGTTGATGCTAAACAACATCAATTTTTGTAGGAATACTAGTAGAGTTACAAATTACAAAAATTGCACAAATTGGAAAGAAAAGATTAACTGTAAATAAATGCACTGGTTATTAACTTGATGTTTGATTAAGAATGAGTATAATATATATCAAGAGATGAGCCTTCTAGAATGACAATTGCCAACTAGAAAATAGGCAAAGCATTCCCAATATTTTAAAAGCAATAATCCACCCAAAATTGCAATAGGAGAGAAGGCTTATTTAAGATTTGTTGGTGATTTTTTAAGAACCAACCAGATCCCACCAAATACCTATGCCAAATACCTATGAGTTTGCCACACTCAATTCTCAAATATTTGTGAGATAGTTGGCCAACAAATGAGATGAAGTATTAATGCTTCCTCTCCCGCACTTTGGGCTTTGCAAAACCCAGGAGGTTAATCCCACATCATATCTATTACAACTTATTTATCATATTTTCCTTATACGTTTTCTATTGAAGAAGATATATTCTCATCAAAAGCTTAAGAATGAAATCCTTCAAGAAATGTGCAATTTCTCTAAAGGACCAAATACTACAAGCCGAGAATATGACAAAACAAAATAAAAATCGATCAATTAGGACGTATTTATAAAAGATGTTCTCAAATAAAAAATCAGACAATAAGAGATGCATTCTATAAATTAAGATTAGTGCCTTATCTCAGGGTATAGAGTCTTCACAAAGTAAACTGAATTTTAAGGTGAATTTAATCTCAAGCATTCATGATCTTAGTAAACAAAATTGCAATTCACATACTAACAATCAAATCCACCGACTACTTACATAATCCATCCAACATTTACATAGACCTGCACTTTAATTAAAGCATTCTATCTGGTTCATTAAACCAGAGCCATAATCAAAACACAACTCATTGCAAGGAAAAAATGAAAACCAACAAAGTGATTCTTGACCATATTTTCATTGATTATCCACGTAAAATGTAGCAACAGAGAGACGAAGGAGTTAAAATATTCTCATATTTGCTCCTGACATGCCTGAGAACCATACAATTGAAAAAGTTAACTTTCCTATCTCAGAACCTAAGACCTGACTCAAAACATGATATCACTCTATTTTCCTATTTTGCATCGCTCTTGTCTAACATTCAACAAAAGATCCTCACATATGGCCATGAATTCCCTTTTATAAGAACAATGGAGCAAAACAAGCTTCGGGCCAATATGTACACATGTCCATTTTCAATTGGACCACTAAAACATATTCCCATTTTAGTTACAATTTCAAACGCAGGGAAACTCATGAGACAAAAATATTCGTAGCAACATTTATAACCATCTCTCAAAAGGCATCCGGAAAAATGATGACAACTCTCGTACCATTGTAACATCTTTTTTCTTTATGAGCAATCCAAAGGAGAGAAGATGAGTGACCATCTCGATCAGCATCAGCATTAATCCATGTCAACACCAGTAAGCATTTACATCTTGAGCCGAGGAGAAAACATAACTTTATACAATGTAATTTCTAAGGCTAGACCTGTACTATAATTGACCAAGCATATGCATTCTCCTATTCCAAATCACCGATGAAAATAATTTTCCATGACTCATACTCTGCATCTGAAGGCCAACCAAACCCGATAATTTGATCCATCTTCTTTCTGTAGGGGGCATACTTTATCATTACAGAAGTAGCCTCTTTTTCAAAATCCTGGAAGAAACCAAAGATGAAAGACAACTTCTCAAGAGTGTTTTTCAATATATTAATGTCTAATACTTTACAAATATATGATGCTTGGGAAGCAATAGTTGCCCCGATTTGATCTCTCCATTCCTGTAGAGGTTTAATTCCATCATGGGCACCTTAAATTTCAGGCAGCAATGAGATATCTACCTCATCAAACTTGGCCTTCAATTCTTTTATTCTGGCATCCATAGGAGTAGCAAAACCTTGAAAACTCTTCTCTATAATCTCACCAATAAATCTATAGGTTGGGATAACATTTGGATACATATCTTCCTTCTGGCTTGCCCCAACTACCATAATCTTCAGATTTTCAACCCTTGGGATCCATTTATCCAATAATGGAGTAGCCAACTCTATATCTCTTTCAAACAATTTAATTGCCTGAATCATTGAAGCATAGATTGAATGAATGCTATTAAATGTACCTTGGATTCTCTTATTCATATGCTTCAACATTGTGTGAACAATTTCAGAGTTAGTTTCATACACAACATTTTGAGCCTATTGAAGAAATTTCTTATATTCATCAATCTGGAGCATTAGTTCCTCCCTAGTAGGCTCAACTGATTTAGCCACTCCTGACACACCCAGCTGCTCCACAGCCAATGGCTCTTGGCTCATTTTGAAAGGAATTATTGATAAGGGTTCCTCAAAAGGGGTAGGAGAGGAATGAGTCATGGGCGATGTGGATGTTGCATAACCTGGATTAGCAAGCCCTTGAGACTTAAGAGTCCCAATTTGTTGTCTTAATAATGTTACTTTTGTTTCAAGCTCAGCAACCCTTTGCTGACTCAAATTATACTCACCAATCAATTCATTATACTTACCCTTATATGTATCTCTCTCTTTGGTGAGGCTTTCCAATGTTTCCTTGGTGAACCTAGCCATATTGATGGTCATATCAATTGCCTCCAATGCAAGGGTATCAACAGCTCTCTTCATAATTAATTGTCCTTTTAAATTCGTTGGTTCTGCTACTACTGGCATTTTAGATCCAAGGGATAGTGACATATAGCTAGGGCATTCCATTCTTCAATAAAATTAGAGCGCTAAAGTGCCTATCGGGCCTCTTCCTTAGTTTGGAATAAAGGTCTTTTGGCCCTCCTTATTGTGTCCAGAAAAACAACATCAACTATGTCCCATTCAGGTAGTAACAAAACACCAATCCTTTGCACTAGCGCTCAAGCTTCATCTGGCTTGATATCCTGAAACTTCTTCTTCATCTCACATCTCACATTGGCTTGTACAACTTCCTCTAGGAGATCAGGGTGTAGACTTCTCTCTTCAGCCAACCTCTCAATATACTCTTTGATGCTTTCTCCCCACACAAAGTTCTTAAAAGCCTTAGTTTTGATGAAAGAATCATCCTCCATAAATTCCTTGCAAGCTTCAAGCCTTAGATCATCATCATTGTTTAGGCAACTCAAATCTTATTTTCTTAGCCTAAGGTCACCTACTCCAGAACTCGATGCTACCTCTCTTGGGGGAGAAGGCATACCTCATTGCATATCCTCAAGGGTTACCAAAATATCATCAAAATCAGAATCAGAATAATCAACAACCTTACATACCTCAACTTTTTGTTTCTTGGATGGGGGTTGTTCTGATGGAAGGGGCTCCTTGGGAGGTGAATCAATATCAACAATGGCTGGAGAGGACCTCCTAGGGGGTGATGGAATTGGGCTGCAAGGGGAAACCGCCCTCAGCTCCTCTGATATAGTAAGGTTGGGCTTTGTCTTCAATTTTTTTTTCTTTTCCTTCCTCCTAGAATAGATTCTTAATTTTGGTTATGGCTGATAAGAAGGTCTCTCCTCCAAAACCACTGCTAAGTTCTGTTCTACTACCATTGATTTTCCTTTATCTATTAATACATGCTCAACCCTTAAGACACATACTATGTCTTCAAAATTTTGGATGGCATACAAAAACCTATTGAATTCACCTTTAACATTTGGCATGGGGTCATAGTTATGATCTCTCTCAGTAGCTTGCTCCATCATTTTATTGAAAGCCAACTACATTTCTTTTTTCTTCTCTTGTTAAGAGAAATCCATGACATTTCTAATGACATCTTCAGGATAGAAGAAGTTGTGTATGTACTAACCACCCCTGCCTCTTTTCAAACCAACAATAAAACCTTTTGGATCATAATTCCTTGGGCATACTATTTTTAGATGATAAGGTGCTAGAAACTTACTAAAATCCTTCCATGTACCCTTGACCATTACAAAGTCAACAAATATTGTCCTTTCAGGGAAGAATGACCCTTTCTTTCAAGAGTTTGGTAGATGTGATGCATGTGAGGCCCCCAACTATCTCATGATTTTGATAAAACCTATTCTCAAAGGCACGTCCCTTGGAAGAACATAGGAATTCACAGGAGTACCATATACTCTTAAAATAGTAGTTTGAGGGTAAGCAATTATATCACCCCAGTTATGACTTAATTTCAAATTAGACCTCGTCTCCATAGGCCTCAAAAAATCATGGATTTCCTTTGGAATCCTAGTAGGGTTAACAACTAGAAAACCTTTCAGCTTTGAGGCAAAGACGTTGTTGAACACCACATAGTCGAACTTTGAATCATCTTTATCCAGAATCTGTGTCCAACATTGGACAGGAAAATCAATGTCATCCTCCCTTTTCTTTAATTACATATCTTTTCCAAAAAAATTATGCCCCCTAAAGAGGAACATATGCATCAATAAGGAATATCATCGAAAGCTCACTAGCTCCTTCCACCCCTTAAGTGTACTTAGACCTTGGTGCATTCTTTTTGCTAAGTATGTGGCATAGTCATAAACCACATTATAAGCTGAATATTGGAGATGTGTAGTCATATACATGAGTTATGTAGGCATGGTGGATGGTTCATCCATGTCGAGAATTTGGCAAAGGGAATAAATCTTTCTCTTGAAATAATTAGCAAAATACCTCATGGGAAAAGGCTCCTTTTTGTCTTTGCCAATCTTGATTTGCCTTCTATTATTTCCCCTTCCAGTGGAGGCAGTATGACAAGGTAGCATTGTTGTTCTAAAAATAATCTTAGTATTCTTATACTCTTCCCTAAAAATTTTGAGGTCAATTGGGATCATGCTCTCATCCCAAGCATGCAAGTTGAAAATATCTACAATCTCCTCTCTAGTTATATTGACCAATACCTGTAGTAGACCTGACTATTCTCAAAACATGGTCATACCTTGAGGCAACATCCTTTAACAAATCAATATCCATGTATACATTTGGTACTACCAAATTTCCCAAGTCTAACCTCCAAGGGTTGCAAACAGGGACATCCAGGTTCCTATTTCCAAACCAATTCTAAAAAAGTTGCCAACTAGAAATCGACAAATTGGCATCCTTGATGCCACAATTTTGTCCTTCAACCCGTCCTGAACATGATAACCATGAAACATAACAACTCCCTCCACCCTCTTGCTCATGGAGGGTTTCAATTGGTCCATTACATCCTGGGAGAGAAATCTACTTAGGGTTCCTGAGCCAGATGCTTGGGTTTTGGGTGCCATGGGTGAAAAATAAAAACCAAAAAATTGAGGTGCTATCAGAAAAACATGAAAAACCTAGCACCTCTATTTAGATATTAAGGCACCATGCATGGGATGCATTTTTATGAAATTCGACCAGGCCTACCACCTACTAATGCATGCTCGAACCCTAATAAAGCAATTCAAACAAACAGAAAACTTCTAACAATATATTTTTGCCCTAATTTAGCTTTATTAAGAAAAACGACACAAAGAAAGTGCTCAATTTACTTACGGCTTTCTTCCTCGTAGGAAATTCCAATTCTGGTTATGACGAACTCTGCAAGATTTTTTTTTTGATTTCTAGGGTACCTATGGATTGCTTCTAATCTTCAAGTGTGCAGAAAGACTAGCTTTAAATACACTTATGTTCTCTTCAGATGGCTCTAGGTATATTTACTACAAGTACTATTCACTCACATGAAAGGAAATGGCTCCAACATTTGCACACTTGATTTTAAGACATGTCCGTAGATCTAATCTTGATTGTGGCACATCGAACAATCCATATTGATCCAAAAGTATTTGAAAACACATCACCATCTGTGATCCTAATAAAATGTTGCTTCCTAAAGTGTGAGAGATTAGATAAAAACTAATAGTGCAATAAAGAGAAACAACAAGATAATAGGGCATCTCAATGATTAGCCTAAGAAGATGAACAATATGAAAGCAAGATAAATAAATAAATTGTTGTTATACCTTCATGTTGTTGCTTCCTTGGTTGGCCCTTGATGTTGAAGTCTTGTGTGCTCCTTGGATGACAATGAAAATGAAGTGGATGCAAGATGAATGGATGCAATATGGATGCTAAAATAGATTAGAGATTGAATGGAAATTTTGCAAGAGTTTATTTGCAAAAGACTTGATCCCCCAAAATGAAGGAATTGAAGGGGTATTTATAGGCTAAATTGAATTCTCTAGAGAATTCAACGGTTGGGATTGATCCAACAAAGATCAAGATGAAGGGCTATGGTGAGTTGAGGACTCACAAGCCCTCACATCTTGACATGTGGAAGGTGAGAGTGATGTGGAAATGAGGTGGAAGAGAAGGACAAGAGGTGGAAGGGAAGTACATGAGGTGGATGAAGGACAAGTACCTTTGAGGTACCTTGGGGAATGAGAAGATTTCCTCAAAAAGGAACTTCTTGTCCCCAAATGAGGATGAAAGAGACTTTTGAGGAATTTTAGAATTCCTCAAAAATCTCCATGGGAAAAGGGGAAATGTGTGGGAAGAATAAATGTAAATTAAAAATTTACATTTAATGGAAGATTCATTGGATAAAAGGAGATCTCCAAAAAGCTGGAGATTTGTCACATGTGGGAGATGTGACAAGTCCAAGGTTCTAGAAGCCCTTGGCACATGTGAAGTGACAAGGCAAGGCTTCTAGAATCTTGCATGGGGATGGGAAAGACCTTGGGAGGATAAAAATGAATTAAAAATTCACATGGGGAAGAGAGGAACTTTGGTAGAATAAATGTGAATTAAAAATTCACATGGGGAAGGGAGTCCATATCAAAAATGGTCAGTGGGAAGGTTGACCAAAAAAGGTAAGCCAAATGTGGCTAATTATTCTGATTAAGGTTGTGCAAACACATGATTAAGGTAATTAATGGGAGATTAGAGGCAAGTGGGAGATTATGGAGGATGTGACATTTAATCAAGATTAAGTAGTGCACATCTTAATCACAGATTAATTAATTTAATCCAGATTAGAAGAGGATTATGGAGAATGTGACAAGGAGAGAGAAAAGAGGAATTAAAAAATTGATTTTAATTCAAATGGGTTAAAAGACCAAATTAAATAATTTGTCATATTTATTTAATTTAGAGAAGAACAGGGTGTAAGGTAAAGTATTTAATTTATTTAATTAGATACTTTAGGAACCTTAGGCAGAAAATGAAATAATGATTAAATGAATTATTTAATCACCGTTAATGGAATGGATGAATATAATAGACGATTTTGATCATATGGAAGTGATCAAATTTGGATGTCTACACCATCATATCAACCGATGAAGATTTCACCAGTCAGACGCCAATTTATTCGCCAGAAGGCCCCACAATCCTTTTTCAGCAGGATGATATGCATCACAATCGTGCACACCGCGCAACAGACTTTGAAATATGATTTTAAGGCTTGCGTGATGTGTGCTCAACAACTCAGATTTAATTATTTTGTTGCATCTCCGACATTGATTCCTCGACTTAGGTACATTGGGTGCTTGCAATGGGAGTCAGGCCCCACACTGCACAAGGGACACATGTCATAAGCTCTCAAGCCACACAGCTCTCCAAAAATGATTCATCTCAATCTTGCACGGTGTGCATGCACGGTCAAGATTTAACCATTGAAATCAATGGATACCCCTTATTTGCACATGCAATAACAATTAGTCGCTAAAAGGGAGACCTAAGTAGGTCGACAATCAACATCCCTTTTATTAAAATGATCAACACATGCTGAAAATACCCGACCAGACCATAAGAACATAAATTGATAATAAAAGTAACCGACAGGCCCAAGAAAAGGGGTCGGTAATAGTGATGGACGCAATGTCTCAATTGGTTATTAAAATAACCGGCAACCTAATATAACAAGTCAATGCACGAATATAAGACAAGGGTTTAAGGCATGAAGCAAATTTGAACCAATATTTCTAACCTAAAACCCTAGGCAACCAAACAGTTGAAACTCAGAAGCAAAGGACCATTAATGATCCCTTTTTCTTACATATCTCAATTTAGTTTAATCCAAAGAGTTCCATGAAATGCTTTATCTAAAAACTAAAAACATGTTTTCAATTGGTATTCCATGAGATGTTTCATAAAAATATTCCATTATATATAATCTTTTGATTGGAACAACTATATTAAGAAAAGGATACATAATCTTCACAACACTTGGAAAACATAATATTCATAGTAGATGATGAGTAGTTAACTTCTTGACACATTATCACACAAACATTTATCTTGAATAGTCTTTAAACATTTTCATAGCATAATCCTCATAGTATAGAATGAATTGTTATGTTCTTGATCCATCACCATATAAACACATCGAAAGATGTATATGTCAACTTTTTGCAATATTATTTCTTGTATAGGAAATGGACTTGGGAGAAAGCTTTATAATTTTTAATATACAAATAATTTGAAATGGACTCAAGGGTGAAAACTTTATTTATCACACCAAATAATAAATGCACATGAGAGCATCACTTGTTTCTCTTAGACTCAAATTTTCAAGCATAGCAAATCATTTCAAATGAAAATGACAAAATGCTTCACAACCAAAGTTGATAATTGAGGAAAAATAAAAAAATTCCAAGTTCCACCATTGTAAACATTTACAATTGGTTGTATATTATTGTAAGGGCAAGGAGGATACTTAAAATATGTCTTCTGCTTGCTAGACTTGAGGATGATCATATGTTTTTGTGTGGAAAACTCGGACTTCTCAACTGTCTTGTGAATGTTTCTCTTTTCGATTATTTTGCATGCCCTCATAAGGGATCGAGTCGGTTGAACGTAGCTCGGAGCGATTTGGCATGTTTCAGTGGGATAGAGGACCATGCCTAGTGTAAAAGTACCCATCCAAATGTGCTGAAACAATTTTTTTGGTCACACGAGTTGTAGAACGAAAGTTGCACCACTTTGCAACTTTACATTGCTTGAATTTGACACTTTTTCTATCAAGTGAAAATTGGACACCATGGGAAAATGAATCCGAGATAACAAAAATTGAGAGAGGTTATTGTAGAGAGGCCCAATGCAATCTTGTAGGATCAGATGGAGAGCTCGTAAGCATCATGGTTTCTGAATAATAGCATGTCAAAGATAGCTGCCCTTTTGCACTTTGGACCCTTAAGGGGTCGAGTTGGTTGAGCGTAGCTCAGAGTGATTCACAGTGCTTGGAGTCCATTATTTAAAAAGAATAATGAAATGGATCGATTGAACTGCATCGTGAAAGGTGAAGTTGTAAGCAATACTTAGAAAGTAGAGCCTAAGAATAGCAAGCTTTCTGGCATGGATGCAAAGACACGACAGATAGTGGGAAAAATGATTGCATTCAGTTACAAGATTTTACTAGATCTATTATTTGTGGTTTTTCTACCATTTCAAGTATTTCATGCCCCTATCTGAACCTATTGGAAGGGCTCTGGGATAGGAGTCTTGAGGGCACTGGTTATTTTTATACATTTATAGCATAAATGTAGATTTGTGATGAAAACTCATTTTTTTAGTATGAAAATGATTCAAAAAACAAACGGGAGGAGCGAATTAGGGGAAATGATAGGCGCATCGGTTTCAACGCCTATGTTAAGGAAGAAGGGGAAGTGAAGTGGATGATTTGGATCTTTCCCTCCTTCCTTCTTTGCACTCACCAAAATTGTTTTGTGCTAGTTGAAACATAGACAGGGCAAACCAATCATTGCCCCAAAGTCCATTTCCCGGTTTACATTCTCCTAACTGGGAAGACATTTCTCTATATTCAAGTATTAATATTTCTTATTTTTGGCTGGGCTCTACCATTCGATTTCTTTTTCTTTTTTTTTGTGAAGAATTTTTTTGTTATCAATTTGAACATCGATTCACGATTGCTCAAGGTTTATTGTTTGGTGGTGAAGGCCTAGTATCTATGGTATTAAGCCCTATTTTTTTTGTTATTTGGTTTGTATTGCAAGATATTGAAGATGGCTAGATATGCCAGTAAATCTTAAATTTTTCTCCTCAAATAGCGGGTGCCTTGACTAAGGCCTAGAATTGATGGTTTATGGCCACTTTTTTTTGGTTTTGGTCATATTTTACAATTTAAACTGAAGAGAAGTAATATAGTTATACTACCATTTCATAGTAAATATGCATAAGCCCACTAAGATTCTTTATCCTTGGGATTTGAAACATCAACCTCCAACACAGATTTATGAAGACAAGTGAGGCTTAAAATTTTAAGCTTGATTGAAGGCTGTTGTAGGTCCAAAAATACAAGTAGAAATGACTGTAGTGTATAGATAAAATTTCAATAAAAATTGTTCTTGTTGTGATGGCTTTTAGATTCATGGCAGAAAGTGGGGCTAATGTTAGTTACAAGTTTCAACTGTGTGTGCATTTTGGGATATTCTCGTTGTTGGAATTTTTGTTTTGTATCTTTCTTAGTGGTTCTTATTAATTTTGAAAAACTTATTACACTTCTCTTGAGGGGTATACATGCGAACAACTCTCGAACACATTTCAATCATTGTATTGCTTTTGGTCATTATGGCCTTTTTTTGTCTCTATAAGTGTTTTCTACTGCAAATATAGACCAATTTGGTGTATGCGGCTTCAATTATTTTTTATAAATGGTGAAAATGGTTTTTTTTTGTAAAGACAACCCAATTCACCCTCACCATTTTTTTCAGATTGTGTTTGGGGTTATGGATTTAGATCACTCTTGTGGAGTTTTTTACTCTAATTTTACACTCTCCATCTCAAATTCAAGTTCTCATTTATGACCCACTTTAGAGCTATTATTTGATTTACATGCTATCCACATTTTACATAAATTAAATGTCTCATGGTGATAAAATTACATGTTCTTTAGTTTATATTCCTGAAATCTTTCCTAGAAGTCATCCAATTTTATAAGAACGTTTTATCCACATGGTCTTTTTCTTTGATCTTTTCCCTACCAACAAGGAATCTCTAATATCCTTGGGAGGGGATATAGTAAGAAACGAACTATATTACTAAGTAGATTTTGGGTAGATTCATCACTATGTACCATGACCACATTCAATAGTTGAAAATATATTGTTGTATGCATCTAGGTACCAAATGACTAAAATC
Organism: Sequoiadendron giganteum; assembly: GCA_007115665.2. NCBI lineage: Eukaryota > Viridiplantae > Streptophyta > Pinopsida > Cupressales > Cupressaceae > Sequoiadendron > Sequoiadendron giganteum. The sequence continues at coordinate 157,709,254 of CM021103.1, forward strand.
AGTGGTCAAATAAATGAATGGTATATTTATACAATACAAACACTTGAATTCTAAAAAATAGGCCATGTGGGCTTGATAGTGGTGTATAAGTGAGCACCATTTTTGAATTGGATGAAGCATAGCTAAGGAGTGTTTTATTAGGTTAAAAAATACGGTTACTGCATTTACTTCACTTTTAGACCTATGAGAAGATACACATTGTTGTTTTGTTACTAATACAAGGAACTCTGATATTTTCCAGGAGCAGTTGTTTTTAAGATCTATCTAGTGTCATCCTATTTAGGCTATATTGGTTATGGTTGCAAACCTACCTTTTAGGGTGTTTGATCTAGATGCATGGCCAAGGTTGAGTGCTTAGAACTACAAAATATAGTCTAAACTAAGTTAGCAACCAAAAAATAAATCTGGTTCATTTCCAAAATAACCATACAACTAAACCACCAATTCTCTAGCAACTAATGCCAAACTTAGACATCAATGAATCACATACTTGAAATACGTGCACATTTCAATGAATATTGTTGAGAGTCTCTTGAGGAACATTTTTTTTGAAAAGTTACTATGATTGGCACATTGTTACTATGATTGGCACATGAAGTTTGTGGAACAAACAGGGAGAATTTGGCCAAAAAGCTAGATGGTGATGATAGAAGACCATGTACAATTACAACACAACGCTTTGGATAAAGCTGCTAATTGTTCTCTTGCCACCTATTTTGTAGTATTTATTTTATTTTCCATTTTTTTCTATATCATAGTTGCATTAATGGTCCTATAGCTCTTGCCTATATTGAGATCACAAAATTTTCATTGTTTGCAAAACCTATCAGAATTGTCATTGTTTGCAAAACCTATGTTTGGTCCCCATTGATTGTATTTTCGATATAACTCTGAACGGTTGTAGCCTTCTCTTTATCCTTGAATTTGTTTTTGATTGGTCTTTGATAGTATGCATTTTGAGGTATTCAATTCACATTCTAGTTCCTCTAGGATTGGTCTGGGAAACTATTGGCATGGTTATTTTGGGTGTACATAAACATCTTATTTTTTGATGATTCTGTGTGACATTGAAAAATGAGTCTGAAGATGAAGGTTCATATAAGGTTCTGATTTTGATGATATCTATCAAGACTTTCAACTTCTTTTTCAATGCTTATGCTAAAACTTTCAAATACATGAAATAGGACAACTGCCATTTATATCATATTTTGTAATTTATTTTGAGGATGAAATATATTTGTTTCATTTTAAGCAATTTTATAAAGAAAAATAATTGATTGCAGTTCTTAAACAATTTCTATATACACCATCATAGAAATCGTGATTGTATTTCTTGTTAGACTTTTGAATAATGTTATAGTTTTTCTACAATTAATTGGAAAACCTTGAACATTCATATTGTAGATAGTACTTTAATTTGTTTTCTTCTTCTCAGCCATATTGTCAATATGGCAGAGCTCCAATAAAATACATGAACACTTATCTTTAGAGTCCAATGATATACAAAACAATGTGTCATTTTCCATGGCCAAGGCTTATATTCTTGTAGAGTAGGACTATTCCCTTAGTACCATTCAGTAGCCTCCCCCTAGTACTATGCAGCAGCCTACCCCTATACAACAAATAAAGATAAATCTGTCCTTGCACACTTTGGTAGGAACTTCACTGCTCTATAAACTCTCGTGAGGGATCTTTATGTATTTGTCAGTTGTGCTATATTCATGGTTTTAAAAATGATTATAAATTAAAGTCATGTGTGCATCTTAAAAGAGTGTCTTGGACAATATTCCTGCATACATGTTTGAATTTGTTTGGTGTTTTTTAATCTTATGTGATTAAATTTCTTGCAGCTTAGATTTTATTTTTTTTGTAGCTAATTACAGAAATTGAAACTAGAAATGCACGAGGATTTGCATTTGTGAAAATTTCCACTGCTGAAGAAGTAGAGATAGTCATTGAAAAGTTCAACCAATATGTGAGTAACATTTTTATTATTTAATTTTATAGATTAGTTTTTGAATTTTTTTTGAATGGTATGAAGATTAAAGGTAAAATGAATAACCCCCATCCATATCTCGGAGGTGGTATAATACTGATGCAAAGTCTAGCCCAATTTTGAGAGCTTTGTAGAGCAATAAAGGTATATTTAAAATTATGTTTGTTAGGACAATGTAGTTGATTGAGCTCTACTCCCTTTTTAGAGGGATTTATGGTTTCTTTTTCCCATTTTCGCAATAGTATATCGCTACTCAAAAGGACAGGTTTTGAATATTCACTCAAAATTTAATATAGGATAGGATATTAATGTTTACAACATAGTCATGACTCAGAGATTGATTATGCCTTTTAGCATATTAAAAAAAACACGCATTATATATAATAACTTATTTAACTTGCAACATTCAAACGTTTGCCTTTTTTATGCTTGTACTGTTTGTTGACATATTTCCAGATCAATAAGATCCAATGCTTTATTTCTCACATTCATTGTTTTTACTCATTCAAAATAGATAGCTGCTCAAAAAAAATCTAATAATAGTTTTCTAATGTTGCAACACTATTTTAGGACAAAACCCTAATAAATTAGGATCCTATGAAACTCATTTGGCATATATTTTGGTCATATGGATGAAAATACATTAAAAAAACTATCTTATGGATGGTTTAGATACTGTTGGAGTCTATCACATTGCTTGATACACTATCTCTGATACATTACTGAAGCTTTTAGACATTCATATTTGTTTTATTACTGAACTATTTCTGATACACCTCTACATTATGCAGGATTCCGGAATTATTAACATGAAATTGGCTTGGATTACAGGAGCAATGTTTGTTGGTGTGGACATAGTTTATGTGAAGAAGAGCATAAAAATTATGATGGTGTGTTGTGTTGTATTTCTTTTTCATAGGGTCTAGCATGAAGTAAGCATGGCTTTTCTAACTTACTGGGACCTTTTGAAATGTCCATACAAAATAAATTTATGTGTTTCTATGTGCTTTATTTCTGAAGAGTTAGTTTCTCTATAAGAAGTGACTACACTTGTTGAGTTTTCTACAACTTGAAGCTTAAACATGAACATCCAATATTCCTTTAGACAAGGACTCCAACTAGCTCACAACTCTTGTTTTATGGTTGTTTTCCACCCTCATATTATCTCATTAATTATTTGGCTTTATGATTTTCCTCCCTTGCCATCCTTTTCTACTAGTATTCCATGGATGACATGCTTACAGTTTTAAATTTCTAACTGTTTATATCTTCTTTTTTTATAATTATCCATCTTTTCACTAAAACTACTTACAAATTTAATTATTACAATATATTAATATTAAAAAATACTTTTCTCAACTTAAGTCATTTTTTGAGTTTGTAATAAATTCTTACCATTTATAAGAGAGATGATTTGATTCAACCAAAATTAAATGAAACTATTGCACTGATTTTGATTTAACATTTCACTTATTCAAAGTAATAAAGCACCTTCAAATATTTCCTCATTGATTTTGACAATAATTTAAAAAATTATTAGTTAATTGTTGAAACTAAAAATGTAGTATCATGAAAATATGTATTCAAATAGGACATTTAAAAAAAATATATAGGTTCTTTGAAAGGTAAAAATGTTAGTAAATAATTTTGAATTAGTTTTTATTATAATATGCACATTATATAAATGGAATAGACACATCATAAGAATATTTTTCCATTTATATTTTACATAAATTTATCTAAATAATGATATGTCAATATATATCTAAACTAGCAATCCCACCTTGTTGTGCAATGGATATGCCGAAGAGGTATGGAAGGTCAATTAAGGGAAATTATGGTTTATTTGTTGCATACATTTGTGTAGTACATGAGTTCGATTGGTAGGAAATTTATAAAATGATGTTGTTTGTGCAAGAAAGGTCTCAATGGAGAAGTGTTAGCTTCAAATCAACTATGCATCCACTTACATGGATCCAAACACAACTGAAAAAACCTTTGAATCATGAAGATAATTAGAATCCATTACTAATAGGCTCATGTTATGTTTGTGATAGGAAGAGAGTGAGAGAGAGGGAGAGAGATGGATAGAAAGAGGGAGAGAGAGGGGGAAAGAGCAAGAGAGAGTAGGGATCAAGAAGATAGAGATAGAGACGAAGATAGAGATGCAGAAGGAGATGGAGAGGGATATGAAGTAGAGGGAGATAGAGATAGAGATTAAAAATGGAGATGGAGAAGAAGGCAATGGATACGTAGGATATGGAGATATAGAGAGAGGGGAGAGGGATAGGTAAATATGGAAGGGATAAATATATAGAGAGGGAGATAATGAGAGAAGGGGAGATATAAAGATAAATATATATATATATAGAAAGTGATAGAGAGAGAGGGAGAGCTATAGGGGTAGAGATATGGATAAATAATGAGATAAAGACAAAGGGAAAGATAGAAGAAGAAATATGGAGAGATAAAGATAGAGAGGTAAATATATATAGATATAGAATTCTAGGAAGAGGGAGAGGGAGAGAGACAGAGAGATATGGATGGATAAAGAGAGGGATACATGTCTAGAGATAGAGGGTGGAGAGGAAGATAAAATTAAAGATGAAGATAGATCAAGAGAGGAAGAGGGAGACAAGTAGATAGAGAGATAGAGATAGACCTAGAGGGAGAGATAAAGATAGAGAGAGATAGAGAGATAGTGATGAAGAGATATAAGTATATAAAGGAAGAAGAAGAGGGAGATAAAGATGAAGAGATAGAGATATAAGAAGATATAGAGAGATGGGGAGAGGGAGATAGAGATTGGTAGATAGAAAAACAAAGAGAGGTAGCTATACAAAAATAAATATGGAGGGAGGGAGAGAGAAATAGAGGTGATAGAGGGAGACAGAGAAAGAGGAAGATATATATATAGGAAGATAAAGAGAGAAATCAAGGTATGTGAAGAGAAAGGGAGAGAGGTAGAGATAGAGAGATAGATACAAGCAATAGAGAGAGATAGAGAAAGGGAGGATATATAGAGAGATAAAGATAGATATAGGGAGGGAGAAACAAGGATTACGTGTGTGTGTAAATGAGAGAGATATAGAGATAGAGATAGGGATGGAGAAATATGGAGTGTGTGTATGTGTATGATGAGAGAGATAGAGAGGGAGAGAGGGAAATATAAAGAGATACATATAGTGAGAAAGATAGAGGGGGAAGATAGAGATGCAAGGAGAGGTGATGAGTTAGAGATGAGGGAGATACATAGAGAGGAAGATAGAGATGGAGATGGATATGAAGATGGAGATGGATCAGATCTTTCACATATTTTTTATACACATTTCCTAGTGAATGTGACTTCTAGGAGGTACTATAATATGTTCCAAAAAGGTATAAATTAAGAATTGATAGCTTCAAACTAACTATGCATCCACTTACATAGATCCAAACATGACCAAAATAAAAATTTTGAATCAAGAAGATAATTAAGATCCATTATTGTAAGGAAACTCAGGTGCGGGAACAGCTTCCTACACTAATCTCTAAAGGAAAGTGTTGTGCAAATTCTTTTAAATCCTTACAATTTCAGATTCGTTAACTACTTTAACAATGATATTGTAGTCATATACCAGCATACAAAAAATAGAGAATGACACAATGATTTACCTTGGGGAAAACCTTTCGATAAAAAACCCCAGCACTCCAAAACTTGCACAATGTATTATCTTCAACACAATGGTTACAACACACTTGCAATGCAAGTTCTTTCAGGAGACAATTGACACTCAAAGAAAAATCCAATAGCACAAAATCATAGCAACAATACACTCTTTTCCTATCACAATCTATAACCCTAAAAAATGCTTATATCATGCACTTTCCTTTTTAGGGCAACTTCCAAAGATAGTCGTATTAGGGTTTTACCATTCTTCGAGAAAATAGGAACCTGAAATTTTTTTTACAGTACTCAACTTTATCAGTTCCCACATGTCTTGCATGTCTTCATCCGTCATTGAAACTTCTAGAAATAGCTCTTACATGTCATAGGAATCCGTCATAACCGTTTCAGCCATGATCTCCTTACACACAATTCAAGATGCTGACACATCAAGTGGAGTGACACATCAACATGCCAACTAGACATGTACACTCACACTTAATTACATTATTTGCAAGAAATACATTTTACAAAACAAATAATAAGAATAGGAATTATCCAAGGTTGAGACACCTTATTCCTAACAATTATAAATAGGCTCATGTTATGTTTGTAATAGGGAGAGAGGGAGAAAGAGGGAGAGGTATGGATAGAAATAAGGACATATAGAGGAAGGAAGAGAGAGAAGGGGGGGCGGGGGGGATAAGGAGATAGAGATAGAGAGGAAGATAGAGATGGGGATGGAGAGGAAATTTTGTTTTAAGAGAAAAATTCTCCTTGGAGCCCATTGTGCATTAATTAACAAAAATAGATTGTTGAACATAGGGATTTATTGCATGATGAAGTAGCACTCAATAATTTTTGAAAGGCCAATAAACCCCATTTGTATGTAATCATGTTTTTCTATCTTTTATCATAAAGAGACCCTTTGAAAAATTATCTCGACTCTACTTATATATGGTAGGGAGTTGGAGTTATCTTTTCAAGTGGACCCAGTTTACCTTTTAGACCCATGAATAATTTATGTCTATATTTTAGAAAATTAGTTGTATTTAAATAGTGAGAATGATGATTTTTTATATTATATCATTTATCAAAGTTTTATTTTTTGGTATGATTGATCTTTATTCGATCCTTGAATAATTTTGATGGTTGGATCATTTACTTGTGATAGTTTAACCAAATTATAACTTCTAATTTAGATATATGCTCCCTCGTAATATTATAATCTAACATACAAAAATAAAATTTCTTATATATACAAAAGAAGAACAATTTTGAAAGGATGGGAATGGGAGCGACCGCTACTATTGCACTCATCCTACATGGCTTGCGCTAGGGAATTTAGGTCCTATCTATAGCCTGATCAAGCTTTATTCTCTACTTTCAATGGTTGTTACTAAAATAAAGAAAAAAGGGATCCTAGGCCCTTAATGCAAAGAACCTAGGATTCAATGGTTAGCCTTTTTCCAAATTTTATTGAGATTTAGATCTAAGGTGAAAATATTGACTTTCAACCTTAATGGTGAGCCAATCAAACCTGAATCCACATCTAAAGGAGGATTGGGATTGACTGGAAATATTTTAGAATGATTAACTTAATGGTCTTATATGCCCTAAGATCTCAAAGACTAACAGTCAAAAATAATAGTTTACTAGTGGATCTAGGAAGTGCAAAGAATGGAAAATATGCTCCAAAAATTTGGTTTTAAGGTGCCTACAAGGACTAGTTCACCCATGGGTGAATGGGTCTTTGTACATGTGTCTGAATAAATTTTATATGTCCCTTGGTGCAAGATTTGAGCTTTTCATTTCCATTGGTCTCACTATTGGAAAGTTAAAAAAAAAATCTACAACCTAGTTTTTGTGACTTGACAACAATGATGACAAAAAATGCAAAAATATAAAATTGATCCTTCAAGATATCTTCAATCCTTATTCAACCTATAACCTACACATACACAAAGAGAATAAAAAATGTTTGTTTTGTGTGAATGGAGGTTTGCCTTAGTCAAACCTCGGTTTGGTAATTAAACTTTGATAAAAAAAGATAATAACAAGTGGAAGGAAATGATGAATGAACACTTGCTTATTACAACTCATCAAACCTTCAATGGTTTCCCTTAGAAGACTTAAGACTAACACATCACTCCAATGATTTGGATCTTGCTAAATTCATTTGATATATTGCTTGATTTGATGCTTGAATGCTTGAAAACCTACATCACAGTGTTAGCTTCAAAACATGTCATGAATAGGCATGAACATTGACATAATGTTGGGATCTTTATTGTTATTGTAGATGGCGTCTGATAATGTTACTCTTGAATTATTTTGACAATAATAATTTCTTTTCAAAAGTTTCTTCTTGATCCTTAGATCTCAAATGATAAAAGACTATGTATTTATGGGTGTTTATCTAATTTCTCGAAAATTAGATTCCAAAAGCCGACAATTGCAAGTTGAATTTGAATCAATAAAATACCACCAAAAACATATTTTAAAATGGGTCTTAGGACTTAAAGGGGACCCATTCGCCCTTGGATGAATGGGTCTTGGCTTATAAGTCCAAACCCCACATATTCCATGGCAATTAAAATATTAAATGCATTAATAAAATGTTGGTTCCCCTTTTGGAAAACGAGAAAAATAAGGCTTTAGAATGCATAATTTTGAAAATTAGAAGCTTAATTAAGTTCAATAAATTAAGGGACCCAAACATAATATGAAATTATAAGGTATATAATTTCCTACACTACAACTATGCATGGGTGAAGGCATTTGGGTTTTGTTTTGTTTGTTTTTGAGGTAGTGTGGGTGTGCTTCTTGGACCTTTGAGGGCTATGTTCTTTCTTTTTTCCATTTTTTTGGGTGTTGTTTTACCTTTTTGTGATATAAGTAGGATCTTTTGGGAGGGCTCATTCCTCTTTTCTCTAGCATGGCATCGACTAGTGGTGGTGTTTTGAAATATAAAATTCATCTTTTCAAGAGGTTTTGATCAGGAATGACCCGTCTTCCTCCATGCATGCAAGTGCTTTGAAATTTTTAAATAAATCCTTGGTGGGGAGAGTCGGTCACAGAATGGGGGTCCCCAGATCTCGAGATTCAATGGGTTCTTGGAATGGTGTCAAGATCATCCAATCTTAGTGATTCAACTGGCCTCAGTCGAAGAAGACATTAATTATTTGATGAATCATGCATTGAATGCAAGTTTATGGGGATTTGAGTTTCCCTTGCCTTTTTGGAATCATGGGCTCGATGCACATGGAACCTTGAGGGAAAAATGGAGATCATGTTGGCAGCTAACAATTAAATTTTGGCAATGTTCAATTGTTTGGCTAATCACAACAAGGCATTTGAAAGCAAACCCTATTTTTATAATCAAGTGGGCTTGTTTATCAATCCATGGCATGTTGACTTTACCCCTTTGGAGGAGTTTCCATCTCGTATTCCTATTTGGATGTGTCTTCCCTAGTTCGCATTAGAATTTTGGAGGCATGATATTCTTCATTCAATTGCTTTGTTTCTTAGCAAATAAGTGGGCCCTTCTCAACAAATGGTAGATAAAAGGGTAATTTACTATACACGCATTTGTATGGAAATTGATTTAAATAATCCTCTAGGGTAAACCCATAATAGTGGTGTACAATTTTGATGAGGAAGAAAATTTGTAAAAATGCTCACACTTTCGAAATTGTTAGAGTAATTGGTTATTTACTTGATTAATTAAACAATATTTGTTTAATTAATTAAAGTTCCCTTTTATCTCTTTTACGCTTAAGCTAACATTAGGTGCATAATAATTAATTATTTTATTAATTATTAATGTGCAAGCCTAGGGTTTTCCTTTTTAGGGTTTTTTGACCTATATGTGGTTGAAATCTTTTCTTTTGTATAATTATTCTTTTCACACATTGGTGAATATAGAGCACAAACATCTTTGAGCATTTTTATTGTTCTCTTTGTTGCTTCTCTTTGCTTCTCCCTGTAACAGGTATTCTTCACTTGCAGAGGTCACTGGGCTCCTATGAAGTTGTATTTTCTCAACTCCTACATGGTATCAAAGCTTTAGATCTCTAGCTACTTGTTCTTGTTTTGAGAATTTATGCATTGGAAGCAGATCTAGGGTCCTAGGGTGTTTTTTGGTGGATTCGGCATACTTCTATTTTTGGGTTCTCTTTGGGCCCAAACGGACTTTGCCGTTTGATTCGTAGCATCCAAAAACCCCTAAATCGATTGTTCATTCGTCGATTTTGGTTACAGTTGATCAGGGAAGCAAAAAAAAAAAATTGCCCTAAGGCTATATGACCCCAGGGTACATCGTCCGCAAAAAAAATCAAAAAATAATCAATTTTTTGGGTTTTTTAAACCCGTAGCCAATGCAAATCCACGTGCTGCTGGTGAGCCACCCGATGGCCACCGCCACCAGCGTCATCCATCGGCCACGGCCAAGCTGCCACCGCCACGCCACCCACTCGCTGCCAACACTCAGCCCGTCCGCCGCCAACCTCCGAAGCGGCACCAAAGAGCCACCAGGCCCTCCAAAAAAATTTCTTTTGGACCTCTCATTCAAATGGGCATATCTTGGGCATTTTAGCTCAGATTTTCAAATGAAAATAGGCATTGAAAAGCTGATTCCAACACCAATCTGATGGTGCAAAATTTTTTCCAAAATTTTCCAGCTTGGTGATAGTTTTTTCCAGCCAAAGTGGGGTCTTTTTTCTGCACTTCCGGGGCCATAGAAGGTGCAAACAGACTCCATTTTTTAAACACGAATAGGTGCTGGAAAGATCTCAGCATGCTCTATTCAGATATGTAATATTTTTTCTCAGAATTTTCATCAGCTACATGAGAATTTGTTTTGAAGTATTTTTTTCTTATGCATTGCTTCCTCTTTCTCAGTTTGTACTAGGGTTTGGGTTTATCTCTTGTGGGGAGTGTTTTTTTCTCGCTTTATGTCATTTATATAAAAAAAATAGAACACCAAAACTCTCAAAAAAATCAAACCCTTATGCATCTTTTGTCTATTCTGAAAGATTGCATAATAATAAAAAACACAAGCAGGTACAGGTGTAGGGTTTCATGGCAGACTCCTCAGTTGGGCTACTCACATCACACAACTATCACACCTGGAAGTCTCGCATGATGAAGCTTCTCAGGTCACAAGGGTTGTGGTCTTGTTTAGATGAGGTTTAGCCTTAGTTGCAGTGTCCTTTTGAGATTATGTAGCACAAGAACAAGATGGATGAAGCTATGGGTTTGCTATCCATGCACATTTCAGAGAGTCTTTTGTTTCACCTTGATGCTTTGCTCACTCCTCGAGCCATGTGGTTGAAGTTTGAGACACTTTTTGGGGCCATTAATGAGTTCCATGCATTACAGATTGAGGTAGAGCTGACTTCACTGTTACCTGAATCATTTCCCACTATTGAGGAATTTTTGAACAAGTTCAAAACTATCCGCACTATTTTATAGGGTTGTGGCAAGAATAAGTTAGACACAGAGTGATTTACTTGATCCTTTCTAAGCTTCATGCCCCATTTCAGATATTTGCTTCTTCCTTCTATTCCACCATGGATGGCCTGGGTACTCGTTTTTCAAATGGATATGCTCTCCAGATAAAAGAACAAAGCATTGGTTGCTCAGTCATCTAAGGAGAAACAGAAGAAACCGAAGCCCAAGAAAGATTTTGCAGGTAGTGAGCATTCCTCCAAACCTCCTCCTAAGTCTGATTCCAAACCACCACTTAATCCAAAACATGGGAAATCTTCGAAGTCTGGTGAGTCTTCCTCCAAGACTAAGCAGAAATCAGGAGACACTTGCAGCTTCTATGGCAAGGAAGGACATCCAGTTTCTAGGTGTTGGAAATGATTAGAGGCTTTAGAGGAAGCCATGCAACAACATCATATCTCCTCACCTTAGTCATTTTCTCCTTCCACAGGGAAAGGCCATGCTCTCACTGCTCGAGCATCGACCTATGGGTCCACTTGGATTTTAGATTCTGGTGCTTCTCACCATATGACTCACACTCAGCAGTTGGTCACTTCTCTTGCCTCTTGTGGTACTTCACAAATTGCAGTGGGTGACTCTACACAACTTTCAGTCTTGGGTTCAGGTTCTATCTCTTTGGATGGGGGCACTCTACAGGATGTTCTAGTTTCCTGACATCTCGACGAACCTCCTGTCCATTTATCAGATTTTCCATACTGGCTCTGGTAAGACAGTTGAGTTCTCACCACATGATGTGGTTATTCATGACCTCCATGAATCTGATCTAGTTGTGGCTACTAGGAGTGTTGATACTGTATCTCATCTTTACAGGTTTGATGGATTTGAGCCTTCTGAGGGTACAGGTTCATCTCTTATAGCACATGCAAATTCAGTGAGTAAGCTTTGGCATGAGCGTTTGGGCCATGTCAATTACAGATATCTTCAGCAGATGAGTACACAGGCACTTGTTTTTGGTCTTGCACAGATGGTGTTTGTCATGATTGTGTGCTTGGCAAGCATCACAGGGATCTCTTTCCCAAGGGAAGTGTCACTCGTGCTTTGGAACCCTTGGAGTTGATTCATAGTGACCTCATGTCATTTCCCACTCCTTCTTTTTCTAAGGCCAAGTATGTACTCACATTCATTGATGACTTCTCGAGATGCACATGGGTGTACTTTCTTAAGTAAAAGACCGATGTCTTTGATTCCTTTTGAATCTTAAAGACATTTGTAGAGAAGCAGTTTGGCCTTTCTATTCGACGGATACGTACAAATAATGGGGGGAGTATGTGAATCAGGATTTTAGAGAGTTTTGCACTGAGCATGGTTTGTAGCATCAGTTTACTATTCCCTACACCCCTCAGCAGAATGGTGTCACTGAGAGAAAGAACAAGACTTTACGGGAGATGGAAAATTGTATGAGTCAGTCCAGGTCCATGGATTTATCTTTTTGGGATGAGGCAATGAATTATGCCAACTATATTCAGAATCAGATGCCTCACAAGGTGATTCGACATATGACTCCTGAGGAGGCTTGGTCTCATGACAAGCTTGATGTTTCATCATTCCGAGTATTTGGTAGTGAGGCATGGGCATTTATTCCCGATGCTCAGAGGAGAGCCATGTAGCGGAAGAGTCGACCCCTCATTTTTGTCGGCTACTATGAGGATGTTAAGGCATGCAGGTTATTTGATCCTTATTCCAGAGAGGTCCTATTTCGACGGGATGTCCAGTTTGATGAGCGTCTTCCCATAGTGGATACCCTATCTCCAGTGTCTACTTCACTACCTACTCCGACCACTGCAACTCTTCAACATTATGTTGAGGATGTTGATGATCCCCCATCTCCACCTCCACTTGCTCCACCTCAGATTCCCAAATGGGCTCACTTTACTGTTGAGGCAGTAGGATCTATGGAAGGTGATCCTTCAGACACTCGTTGCACCCGTTCTCATACTACGGGTTCTAGTCTTTTGAGTCATGCTCTTTCAGAGGATCCTCAGAAGTTTTTAGAGGCGACAGGTCACCCTGAGTGGGATAGTGCTATGGAGGAGGAGTATTCCTCTTTGATGAGAAACAGTACATGGGATCTTTGACCTCTTCCTAAGGGCAGAAAGATGGTTCGATGCAGATGGTTGTATCGCACCAAGTATGTTACTAATGGTTCTATTGATAAGTATAAAGCACATCTTGTTGCGAAGGGTTTCTCCCAGGTTGAGGGAGGTTGAGGGTATTGATTACTCTGAGACATTTGCCCCTGTTGCCAAGATGAATTCTATTCGCTTTGTACTATCACTTACAGCTTCCAGGGGATGGCCCATTTTTCAGATGCATGTGAAGAGTGCTTTCTTGCATGGTGATCTACAGTAGAAGATCTATATGGAGCAACCTCAGGGATTTGCATAGGATGCTTCTTTGGTTTGCAGACTTTGGTGTTCATTATATGGTCTCAAACAGGCCCCTCAGGCTTGGTATGAGAAGATGGACTCTTTTTTGCTCTCCACTAGTTTCACACGCTGTCATTTCGATCCCACCGTCTATATTCAGAATCTTGAGGGTGAGATCCTGATTCTTGTGCTATATGTTGATGATCTCCTCATCATAGGTAGCTCATCCTCTGTGATTCAACATGCTCAACAAGCTTTGATGGAGCAGTTTGAGATGACAGACCTCAGTCTTCTGCACTATTTTCTTGGTCTTCAAGTGGTTCATTCTTCTGATGGGATCTCCATTTACCAGCAGAAGTATGCTCTTGATATGCTTCAACACTTTGGCATGCTTGATTGCAAGCCTTCCCCCACACCTTTTTAGTCAAGGGTTGTTTTGACTACTCCTTGCCCCACTCCTTCAGTGGATTCTACACTTTACAGGAAGTTGGTTGGCAATTTGTTGTACCTGACTCACACTCATCTTGATCTTTCCTTTGTGGTTGGCCTTATCTCTTGATTCTCCCATGATCCTCATGAGAGTCATTAGAAAGCTGCCAAATGTATTTTGAGTTACATTCAGGGCACCATTTCTTATGGCATTCACTACACATCAGGGGATCCTCACATTGTTGGCTACACTGACTCAGATTGGGCTGGTGATGTCAATGATCAAAAGTCTACTTTTGGCTTTGTTTTTTATCTTGTCTCTGGTCCTATCACATGGTCTTGCAAGAAGCAGACTGCTCATGCATTATCATCTACAGAGGCTGAGTACCGAGCTGTTGTGCTTACTAGTCAAGAGATTTTATGGCTTCGGTAGTTGATGACTGAGTTTGTTTTTCCTCCTGATAGTACCACTATTCTTTGGTGTGACAATCAGAGTGTTATACACATTTCTCGAAACCCGGTGGAGCATCAATGGATGAAGCACATTAAGCTTCATATGCATTTCATCAGACAGTTGATTCAAGATGGTTCTCTCATCTTGGAGTATATTCCCACTACCGAGCAGGTTGCTGACATCTTCACAAAGCCTTTTGCATCACTGCGCTATCTTCAATTGCGCTCTATGCTTGGGGTGAAGGAAGTTGTCCTTGGGGGGTCTTTATGAGGCCGTCCTTCCTTCATGTTTCTTTCAGCATATTCTTCTATCTCTTTTTGGAGAGGAGTTTTTTCCCACTAGGTTTTCTCCTTTTCTCCGTTTCATAGAGATTTCCTTGTACTTGGGTACCTAATCTGGCCTTGTTGTCAGGACCCATTGTTGTTTGCTTTCAGTAGCTTCTTCTAGGTTTTATCTTCTCCCTAAGTCTAGCTTAAGGGGGGGTGTTAGAGTAATTGGTTATAAACTTGATTAATTAAACAATATTTGTTTAATTAATTAAAGTTCCCTTTTATCTCTTTTACGCTTAAGCTAACATTAGGTGCATAATAATTAATTATTTTATTAATTATTAATGTGCAAGCCTAGGGTTTTCCTTTTTAGGGTTTTTTGACCTATATGTGGTTGAAATCTTTTCTTTTGTATAACTATTCTTTTCACACATTGGTGAATACAGAGCTCCACATCTTTGAGCATTTTTATTGTTCTCTTCATTGCTTCTCTTTGCTTCTCCCTGTAATAGGTATTCTTCACTTGCAGAGGTCACTAGGCTCCTATGAAGCTGTATTTTCTCAACTCCTAAAGAAATTTCATGTTTTTAAGGGTTCGTTCGAACTAGGGGGTTCGCATGAACCCAAAAGAGGGGTTCAATCGAACCCCTAGTTCGAGCGAAGCCCCTTTTGCATGGTGGGTTCGCTTGATCCCTATGATGTCACATTTCTTCATAGAAACGAATGGAAAATTCAAAAAAAAGGGGGTTAGAGTGAACCCCCCTTCGAACGAACCCCCCTTTTTTCCCCTTCTCCCCATCTTCCACCAAATTTTAGCAAATTTTTGCCCTTCGAAGCTCGGGTTGAGAATAAAAATGGAGGATACTTCACAAACCCAACTGGAAGATGGTAGTCCTCAAAACGAGCTATACAACGAATTAAATTTTAATATGTTTTGGTTTTATTATGTATGTGTTTTTTTAGTTTTATTAAACATAGATTTTTCACCGAAAATCAAGTTCTTTGTTTTGCACATGTGGAAAAATAGCAGATTATCAAAATAAAAAATTTAAAAATACATTGAGGCTAGGTATTGATGTCTTTGATCCATTAAAAAAAAAATTGAATTTTGATTCATACAAAAAAATCTATGTTGTATACAGTCCACCTATGTCTGAGTTGCAATTGGTTTGACTTTGAAACTTGATTAAGGAAAAAATATTCAATAAAAAACTATGAGACTAAATGAAAGTGCTAGATATCGTAGTTACAAATCTAAATTCAAAAAAAATAGAATTTTATCCTTCATACAAAAAAAGTTATGTTATATACGGTGAGTGTCACTTTTTAAAAATGTTGTTTTCTGAAAAAAACCAATTTTCGTGGGAGATGGAAAAAAAAGTGCAATTTGATTCCAAAAAAATTGAAAAAAATATTTTTTAGAATCTACACACAAAATTTGATGAGACTCTAGTTTGCATCATCTTCAAATTCCTCACGGTTTAGCCGCTATAGGTTCCCGAATATGAAGATTTAGTTTAAAATAATAATTGTAGTGTCCAGTTTGGCCAAAAATTGTAAACCACTATTTTGGGATCACCCACCAGATTCTTTAGAAATTTTCCTTGGCTCCACATCATGGATACAAAAATTGGACTATGAAGCACTCCCATTTAGGTGTCAGATTTGTCACGAGTATGGTCACCTATAAAAAGATGCCCTAGAGTTCACTCTTCAAAGCCTTCTCTTAATCAAGCCTCCTAAAACCCCCTAATTTGGACAAAGGGAAGGCCTCTATTTCAGGGGAAGCAACAGATAAGGATGTATTTATTCCAATTAATCCTCACAACTTGCATAGAGGGAAAAAATGAATTATCAATGATAGATAGGAAGATGGGATCTTCAACAGCTTTGATGTGTTGGATGATCTAGGCCAACATGAGGTAAATCTTGGTATGTTGAATCTTGAAATAGGAGTCCTAGAGGTGGATCAGGGAATATCTAGCATTGTAGAGAACCAATATGTTCAAGAGGGTGGCATGATAGTGGCTCAAATGGATACAAATCTTACACATGTGACTTTTGATGAACCAACAAAAACTGAAAGTATTGCAAAGAATGATCTGATTTGGTCTTGATTGCAAGTGTACCTCCATTAAGATAGGCATATATGGATTCAGGGAAAGGAAATAAATTTTCTCTCATCCTTGGGCTCTAACAAGAGAATCTCAAGAAGGGGACTTCAAAAAAATATCTTAAGGCGGGGGGAAAGAAGGATCTAGACAAAATAAAATTGATGGGAGAAACGTTGGTGGAGTCAAGGTCGGTTAAAACAATTGACTTCCACTTTTCTAACTCTCAAAAATGATCATTCTCTCCTATAATATAAGGGGCTTGAATAGTAGCCCTAGACAAAAATTTGTTCATGACTTGGTGAAAGCCCATTCGCCAGATATTGTTTTTATTCAGGAAACTAAGCAGTAAGTGGATAATATATGTAACTTGGCTTCCAAATTTTGGTGAAGAAGTCAATTCTAGTGTATTAGTGCTTAAGGTAATGTTGGGGGACTTGTGTGCTTATGAAACCCACTAAATATTTCCCCTCTTTGGTGGATAACTAGAAGGTTTTCTTTTTTTGTGGTCACTTCTAGTTTGAAATCTAGAGAGATTATTTTACTATCTAATGTGTATGCCCCAACTAAAATTCTTGGTAAGGCTCGCCTTTGGTCTCATATTCAGTATATTCAATCTATAATTCCTTTATACCCATGGATCTTAGCTGGGTATTTTGATGCCATCATAAATTTGGAAGAAACGAGGGGTGGCTTGCAAAGGTTGGAGCCTTCATCTAATCTTTTCAAAGAAAAATGTATCTTACTTAAATATTGTGGACATAAAGCCTAGTAATGGCATGTATACTTGGAACAATAGAAGGTGTGGTAAGGACTCAATCTCAGAGAGACTCAAGTGATAGTAATGGCATGTATACTTGGAACAATAGAAGGTGTGGTAAGGACTCAATCTCAGAGAGACTCAAGTGACAAGTTTTTGGTTTCTTTCTTTTGGATAGGTAGCAATTGGGCAACTAGCTCTAAGATATTAGATTGGAGGGGTTCTGATCATTGACCAATTAAACTCTTTTTTCATTGGTAAGAGTTCCTAAAAATCCTTCATTTAAGTTTCAGCTCATGTGGTTGCATGACCCCCAACTTTAGAATCTAATGTTCAATTGGTGGAGCCAGGGTAGACCGGCTTATGGCACATCGATGTACTCTTTTCTTAAGAAATTGTAGTTTGTAAAGCAACAAATCAAGAAGTGGAATAGGCAATGTTTTTCATGCTAAGACGGTTGCCCAAGGCCGTCTGAATGCTATCACCTGTGAGATTAGATATTTTGGCCTTTTTGAAGAATCCTTAAAGGATGAATCAATAGCCTTGAAGGATTTGGAGGGATGGGAATTGTAGGAGGAGATCTACTGGAAGTAGAAAGTTCAAGTAGAATGGCTTCAACAAGGTGACAAAAATACTACCTTCTTTTTTTATTTTGTCAAGGCCTGAATACATGAGAACTTGATTTCTTCTCTTGTAACTTCCAAAGGAGATCATATGGGTTCCCTCAAGGAGATATCTAAGGAAACTATGTGGTATTTTATTTCTTTGTTCATGGAAGACTCTCCTTATGCAAGTGAAGAAGAAAACCATATTCTAGCTTGTATTCCTCATCTTGTGTCACGTGAAATGAATGAGCACCTTACGAGCCCCATCTCCATTGATGAATTGGAGGGAATTATTTTTTAAATAAAGAAAGGGAAAGATCCAAGTCCTGATGGGTTTCCAATAGAATTTTTTCACTTGAATTTTGAGAAATTATAAAATTGAATCTTCTTGAGGTAGTGAATGAATCCCAGAGAAACAAATAGATGTTGAGAGCTATGAATTCTACATTCCTTCCTCTTATTCCCAAGTGTGAAGGGGTTAATATGTTGAAATTTTTCAAACCCATAGCTCTTTGCAATGTGATTTATAAGATCCTATCTAAGTTGATTGCAGAGAGGCTCAAATTATGGATTAGTAGGCTCATATTTGAAGAATAGGGAGGCTATGCATCTGACAAGAAAATTCTAAATGGAGTGGTCATTACCACTGAGACTATACACTCCATGTAAACTTCCAAGGAGAAAGGAAAGTTTATTAAACTTGACATGGAAAAATCCTATGAAAGGATCAAATAGTCTTTCCTCCAAAAAGTGCTTTGTGCCTTTGGTTTGGTTGAAGAATGGTTTAACTGGGTGATGAGATGTGTTACTACAACTTCCTTCTTCCTGATTGCAGACTTGTCAAAATGTTGTCAGTAAATTTTGTAGGTGATTTTTTGTGTCTTGACAAGGTTGATGACAACAAATACAATACAAAATGGATCTTCAAACTCTCTTCAATCCTCTTCAAATCTGTAACTTGCACATTCACAAAGAGGTAAAATGTTGTACCATATAGGGGCTTGCCTCAGTCAAACCTCGTGTAAGTGTTGCCACTTCCACAATGGCAATGTCCATGATAAAAATTATGATGAAAAGGAAGGAATGATGAATGAAAAAAATGTTGCAACTCACCACCCTTCAATGGCTTCCTTGAAGGACTGAAGTCATACACATCTCCTCAAGGACTTGGATTTAACCTATTTGATTGTTTGAATGCTTTGGAGACCTACAAAAAGATGTTAGCCCTCACAAAAAATGACAACATGAACACACATAAACCTTGACATGATGCTGGATTTTGAATTGTTGTAATAATGCTCTGATATGCTACTCTTGATTTTCTTTTGACAATAATATTTTCTCAATTGTGTGTCTTGCTAGTTGTTAGATTTGAAAGGGTAAAATAACTA
Source organism: Sequoiadendron giganteum (assembly GCA_007115665.2). NCBI lineage: Eukaryota > Viridiplantae > Streptophyta > Pinopsida > Cupressales > Cupressaceae > Sequoiadendron > Sequoiadendron giganteum. Next base: position 157,728,792 of record CM021103.1, read on the forward strand.
GGTATTTATAGGTGTTTATCCAATTTCCCAAAAATTAGATTCCAAAAGCTAACACTTCATATTTGAATTTTGGATGTTAAAATGATGCCAATATATTTGAATTTGGGTCTTGGCTAAGGAGGGGGACTCAATCCCCCATGAGAAAATGGGTCCTGGCCCAAATTTCTAAGACACTCAAAGTCGGGGAAAATTGAATGATTTGATACATATTTGTTCAATTCTTGTTCTCCTTTAGAAAACGGTAAAAATTAGGCTTTGGAATGCATAATTTGGAAAATTAAAAGCTTAAAATTAAGTCCAATATATTAGAGGGACAAAACATAATGTGAAATTGTTAAGGTATACAATTTTCTACACTATAATTACAAAATGTGTACACAGGGTTATTTCTTCTTTCTCTTTTTTTAGCACTTCATTGGCACAAGCACCATCCTCCTTCCACAACTCCATTCACCACTCTGCTCTCCTCTCATGGATTCACATCCACCATGTACCTTCCTCCTATGCCAAATTATTCCTCCTCTTTGCTCCTCACTTATGGGATTCAACCCACCATAGACCGACCACCTACACCAAAATCTCACAACATCCTTTACAATTTCTATGCACAAATTTGCAACATTCAAACACCAATCTGCATCTACAACAATCTCGATTTTCTCTACATGATTTTGTTCTTCTACCATCCAATCTGAAAACAAAATATCATCATAAAATAGATTTACCTCATCTTTATTCATAGCTGCAACATCTTCCACATCCTCGTGCATCTTCCCATCTTCATCAATGATCTTCTCAAGCCACTCCTCTTCTATCACCATTTTTTTTGCTAACAAATCATCATCTTCGCCATGCTCTATGGCTACAACCTCTTTGTATTTCATTACTACATCTTCAACCTTTTCATTTTCAACTGCTGCTACACTTGCATCCTCTTGCTTATCCTTGTCATGCTTGACCAATTTATCATTCTACCATGCTTCCAATGTATCCACTCTCGCACTAATTTCAATCATCATTACTAAAATCTGCCTCTTCTCATACTATATCTGACCTCCCATATCACAAACTTCTTCCTCGCCAATATTCCCATCTCACTTGTTGTTGCAATATCACCTACATCTGCAATCCACATTACACTCTTAATCTTTCCACAGCTTCAAGCTCTCTCGCTTCTCAAGACTCCTCTTGCTTGCAACAACCCTCATAGGAGCTCTCTTCTACCGCCTTCTTTCCTCCACTCTACCCACCAGTCCTGGCATAGGGTGCCTCATGTTTGGTGCTCCTCCTATGCACTCAAAACCTCTTGCTATGATACCATTTGGAACTGGAGGTACTCCCCTCTTGCAAAACCATAACAATTCACAATTTACAGTTAAACATACACAATCACATATTCAGAAGTAGATACTCTCTACCAACCATTTGAAACTCAAATTCAGTGAAGATTGCACCATCCAAGTCTCACAAATTTATTGTTATTCAGTTCACAATTACACTATTTTCATCAAACTACAATTAATATATCTGCAATGGTAAAATTACAAATACCATAATTTTCATTGGTCCCGTTCTCGCTTCCTTTTCTCTTAAATCTACAACTCACATTCAAATTCTGTCGCTCTCCTTATCTTATTCTAAAAAACTTATATTTATTTTATCTGCAGCTTCCTAGCTTCTCTATACAGCTGCACCTCCTCTACTATTCATGGCGCTAACTCCCCTTAGCTGCACTCTCTTCCTCATAATTTTGATCTGCAATTTTTAAATTTTTTTATTCTCTTCATGTTGCGCACTCCTCTCCTATCTCAGCGTGGGGTTTTCTTTCTTTGCAGCCCTCAATCTACATTTTTTACTCCTTCAAATGGTACACTATCTCCTTCTATGTGCGCTATTCAAATGGACAGGTTATTCAAAGTTTATACTTACTACAAATCAGACATTTACTGGCCACGTTTGGTAGTTTGGACTCATCCCAAATGTGGCACTCCTTTCATGCTTCCCTTTATTTAAATCTGCTATCAATTTGCAGATGAGGCTCGGCCTTTACTCCAATCGAACCCCCTATTTACCTAGCGCAGCCTCTCCCCTGTTGCTCTCATCTCTATCACATGGTGCAACCTATTTTAAATTCATGACTCTTAGCCTTCAGCCTACTATACATGCCTTTTAACATGCCTCCACATTTCCTCTACGCTGTTTTCAATTTCCATTAAAATGAATATAATCAATTCAACAATATATCCATTTTAATTAAATTGATTTCACAATTGAGACAAAGTGGAGAAATTGCATTCGAATTAAACGAATAATCAATTAATCCATGATCAAAGTCGACCTACATAAATGCCGATTAAAATTCATTTCAACAAAAATCAATCTTCAAATGCACATCAATATATGACATTTGTCAATCTATGACAAAATGTCATTCAACTTCTTCCACCATCAATCACCAAAATTGAATTTAACTGTATTACAAGAATGAACGCCAAAACTGAAACAAAACTTGAAATGAAACATGTTTTTGGTTGATACGGATTATGCATGTACCCAAATGCTCCTACATCAAGAGGGGCACTGGAACTTGAGAGAAAATTAGGTTCATAACATCTATAAAATGTAAACAATTTCATCATTCTAACATCTCATATTTTACATATTGAAACTATATTAAAATTATTTGAATACTAGTGTTCATCCATCAATCTAAGGATGAAACCCCTTATATGTTGAAATCAATGGAAAATACCCCTTTGATTTTTTGAAAGTAGTCTCATATAGAGGTTGTATTATGCACTTCAAAAATTGTTTAGTTTTCAACATAGTTCTTCAATATTTTGTGAGTAGGATTTATGAAGGAAGGAGCTTCAACATGTAGAGTTTTGTTTGTAAATATGAATATCTCTTTTTTCGTAATTATATTTATCGTATTTCAATTTATTTTTGCATATTTTATCAATATAAATCAACTACAACATATTTAAAAATTCATTCATTATTTATACAAAAATTAGCAAATTGTGTTGATTGTTTTGAATGAATTTGGTTCATGTATTTTCAATATTTATTCAAGTTATATTGAGATGTTTTAGATCTGCCATTATGTGCAAAAATATATGTTTGAATCACTACAAACTTTAAAAAAGAAAAGTTTGAATTAGAGAGAAAGTAGACCAAATCTCTTGGGCATTGCAAAATCCAAAAGATGCACAACTAAAATGGGATATTTAATCTTATACAAGAGAATTTTGACAAGCAGTTGAAAAAAATGGATATTGAAGGGATATGAAGATGTATTCATTGTTGTAATGCAAATGAAACAATGGATAATTTACTAATTGGCTGACTATAGAATTGGTTGTGTGATTAGTTCAAATAGTCAAGTGTCCTCCCCAGTCAATCAATAATATAATCAAAATCAAATTTTTCTTATATTCAGATTTTTTTAGCATTCTAAATAGTAATATGATATATTTAAAAAGAAATAAATTAAATATTTATTTTCTAAACAATCCTTCTCAAAAAGACTTCCATAACTAATTGAAAAATTACTATTAATAAAATGGTAATGACAAGATAGATAAATAAAATATTTTCCAAATAAAACATGAATTTTTTTTAAATAAGAATACCTAAAAGATCCTTCCCTTCAAAAATCTTAATAAAAAAAAAATCAAAAACCTTCCCACCTAAGGATTAAAATTAGATGGGAAACTCTAAGATCTTTGGACCTAATTGTGTGATTGGTAACTCAAGTGACAGTTTAGAAGTCATTGCCTACCTAAAGTTCTTCTAGAAACAAACAACGAAGTAGATCTTCAAGTTCATTTGTTGAGCCTTCAATTCTATGAGTGGTCCTATGGAGAGGGGCTTCCTAAAAAATTTCAGTGGGTGCTGCTTAGATTTTTTAGGAATATTTTAAGGCTAGTGGTCCCACCCCAATTTCACAGCTGAAAGATTCATTTCTAAAAGGTAGGGGCTCCTATTTTTCTGGAAAAGATTCTAATTAATCCCGTAGCACAATTTTTTTTTCTTCATAAGACCGCTTGATCCATGAAAATAGAAGCCCAAACCCCCCATAAGACCATACAGTAAATATATATTATATTAGATATTTTAACTAAAGAAGATTCAATGACAACTTTATCTTTAATTAATAAAGAATATAAACTCTCCAAAACCTCAAATTTGGCCAATAGTGGACAGGCTAAACTCTTAAAAAATACATCATTGTCATATGGAAAGCAATAAAATTGCCAAATCCTTAGCAAATCATGCTATGGAGCAAATCAATGAAAATGATGATGACCAATAATATAGCTGCATGGATTTAGTCCAGAATGCCGGAACAGTGAAAAGCCTTGTATGTGGATAAGCAATACAGGTTGACAGGAGTTGGTGCAATGAATTAATTCGAAAATCAAAATGATGACAGGGGTATTTATGATTGAAGAAATGGTCTCCTTGGAGGGTATCAGGTTACTGGAAAAAGCAATAGCCTTTTATATTGGAAGATAGATGTTAGCAGTTAAAGCAAATTGTTTATGGTTTGAATTTCCTAAAGCATGGTATCCCAAACATAGGTGGATATAGCTCTCATACAAGTAGTGAAGAAGAAAACAAAGGATTAGGTTTTACTTTATTTTTTTTAATTGCAACTGGACCTACATGTCCTGGTCCATAACAGATATGCAATCTCAATAACCCCACTGATCAAGGTATTGGGTCTTAAAATGTTAATTTTACATACATTTAACATAACATGTAGAGAGAATTAATTCATACCAACAATTTATATATTAGTTTAAGTTAATTTATATTAATTAATATATTATAATAATATTTTTACATTGATAAGTAGGAGGTATTAATATTTGAGTTGGAATGGGTGACCTTCCGAAAGGGTCCAATGTTTTATCTATATGAACGTCACCTAGATGCAATGAGTGCTAAGTAGACCATTCATTATCATGAGAGATGGGTTCCTGTAAATCACTACTTATGAAACATGGGTTTTTTTATTTGGTAAATTCTCATGAAACATGGGTTTTTTAATTTGGTAAATTTAGGTTTTTAGTTTCAGACAACATAAATTACTATTGTGGGTCTCAATCTCCAAAGTATTATCATCTTGTTCAAATTCATCTAAGACACGTTTGAGCATACACAACGACTTAGCAAAAGTTTGAACCTAGTGACCAGTACAACAATGTTATGATTTGACCACTACAATACACTCTTATTGAAAAATTACATTACTTTATTGTAAGGTCTTTAAATATATTTATTTATATCTTAATGTTTACTTAATGTATTATACTCTCATTTACAATTATGATTAGAAATAATCATAAGAGATCAAGTTTATTCCCTTATTCAAGATTTTATAATATCTATATTAATTTTTATTCAACTTTTAAAATATCTAATTAATATAAATCGCACTAATTTATTATGACATCTTCAAATGTATTTATGTATAGAATATATATTTTAGTATTTACTTAATAGAATATAATTTCATTTAAAAAAATGAAGAGACATAATCATAACAAAAATTAGTTATAACTTCTTTTTGAACAAAATCTTAGAATGTTTATTATATGATAGTAACATTCTTTTCTTTACTAAATTCTTCATTCTTTTGGATTAAAAAAAAAACACTCTAAATTTATAGTATTTAAATAGAAAATAAAATACATATTTTGAATTACTCTCTTTTTTCATAATAGACTATTAAGTAATATATGAAATATCAAAAATATATATATATATATATATATATATAAAATCCAAACACAATCTTCTAACAATACTTATAAAACTCTGAAAATCTCTGCCAACTATAAAAACTTAAATTTAAAAATCTTATTAAAAGGGCTCTTAGTTTTGTTTTTTTAAACCGGTCTAAGAAATTTTAGCTACCATAGCCTAAGTAAAAAAAATTCCCCGTCCCAAAGCAGCAGTTTCATATGATGGGGAAGATTCCTGTCAGGCTGTCATCCCCTCACAGCTGTGTCACTCTCTTCCTGCAATCATGGACATCGGTGGAAGACCTGCAATTTCTTCGGAAAATGTGAACTTTTCTGAAACTGAGTAGTTGCTTGAATATGAAATTACCTGTTACACATCACGACAACAAAACAGTCAACCTACCTCTGATTTTACTAGCAGTTGGGAAGCTTTTGTCATAGAAAAAAAGGTAAGTGAAAAAGTTTCATCAATTGAACTGGAAAGCAAGCGCTGAAAACCCATTACTTATCGACCAGTCAAGAAAATATTTTTGCTGGATATTAAGGTTATCTATAAAGGCTTCTTTTAAGCAATATTCAGGGGAATTGTACTATTTAAAATAAAATTTCTTGCAAGGCTGCCGATTGGGTTTTTGAGGTATCAGCTTTTATAAAAGTTTAAATGACAAGGAATATTGGACAAGAAGGTAAGTTGGAACAATCGCTTTCAACTGAATATTTTATTTCCATGTCGGGGGATTATGTGTTTTCTCTCTTTCATCTCATGACGTATGTAAAACAAAAGAGTTGTATTAAATATGCCTTCTTTGGCTCCTAATTTGATACGAGGGCCCTCCCTAGATCTCGGGTGTCCTGTCTTTAAGAGTGAATTTCAATTTCAATTGCAATTGGGTTGCTTGCAGGCCTATCTAGTTTTGAGATACTAGTGTTGGAAGACTTCTGGTTCATTTGTTCCTAGACTAGACTGTACTAAGCCAATGGGACGCAAGCCATTTTTTAATGCACAAAATGGGCTTAACAAAGGCTCATGGACACCAGAGGAAGATCTTGTCTTGTCTAAGTTTATCCAAGAACATGGAGAAGGGCGCTGGCGTGCTGTCCCCAGCAAGACAGGTAGGATCAGCCTCAACAGATATGTAGATTCTGGGTAATGTTCTAGAATACAATCTAGCCAACACATATCATGCACACATAGATTTCTTTTGTGAACAAGAGACTTCTGTACTTCTTATAGATTGTTTGTGTCTGTGCCTCTTGTAGTGTAAAACTTTGACAAAGCTTGTGGTAGATCAATCATGCCAATTCTTCAAGATATAACCTTTATTTCCTCTTTCATCGTAGATGACAGTTTGTGATGTAAAATCATCATGAACTGTGAAAATCTTGTGTTTATTGTAGTTAATCATAACCTGGTGTATACAGGTTTAAAGCGTTGTGGAAAGAGTTGCAGGCTACGATGGTTGAATTACCTTAGCCCGAAAGTCAAGCGAGGTAACATTTCACCAGATGAAGAAGAGCTTATAATAAGACTGCATAAACTGTTGGGAAACAGGTAATGGATTATTACTTTTCAGTTATTCCATGTAAAAGATTAAGCTTATCCTTTAGATCAGGCTTAATAAAATGCATTTGTCATCACAGGTCATTTACTTTTTTTTTTACCATTTGTATTAGATTTTGGTCTTTTGAGTTTCAGCATTATTACCACATTCAGATGTGAATCTGATTCTGCTAATCCACCCTTGTCATAATGGGATTTCATTTCTATTTATCCTAAAAAAAATATTTAGATATTGGCCTCATTCCCAAATTCCAAAGGAATCCAACCTTCCTAATCCACTTATTCCTAAGCACATGAATGTTTTGTGAAAGATGAAATGCGTTGACTTTCAACACACCTTATGCCAAATTTGTTTGTAAGACCTATGAAACTCTATTAATCTTAATAATGTTTATATGGGCATTTTATCTTAAGATCGTTAACGTGGGCATCCAATTTTACAGCAAAAGCTTATAAGATTACATGTATGTGTAATTGAGCCTAATGTGTTTTGTTCTCAATCTCATTTTGAATCCATCTAAACAGTTACTGTCTATAGAACTGAACCTATATTATTGCAGGTGGTCATTAATTGCAGGGCGTATTCCAGGAAGAACCGATAATGATATCAAGAACTACTGGAATACCCATTTGAGCAAGAAAACTTCCAACAGATTTACTTCTGTTAAACAGGATGTGCCTGCTGTAAAAACAGCAGCTGCGTATAACATGGCAAAAAGTGCTTGCCAGGATGGTCACAATGTCGAAGCTGTAGGCTACACACAAAATTCTACTGCAATGGAAAACTTGGAGGGTTTCATGATAGGGGAACCGCCAAATTCCTCACTTACAAACATTTCCAATTTGAATTACTTCCCATCGATGAGTATTGCAAGTGGAGAGATGGGTATCACAGCTTTCTCTGCACACACCATATCCTCTATTCCTAATATGCCAGAGTATGTCCTCTCCTATTCTGATCCTTGTCAGGATGGCGCTGGGATGTACTCAAATAGTCACTATCCTCTGTCATTTCCTCTACATTCTGAAACTTACTTGACAAATCAGAATCCAGAACTCTTTCTTTCTTATCAATGGTCGGACTCAAGGTCTGGTATTGGATCAGCATTCAACTACAATACCATGGATTTGGATGAATATGAACATGGAAACAGGTACCTATGCCTCAACTGATCTGCTTTGGCCCTTGTCATTCTAACTTGGTTAGTCTTCAAGTTTAAGCTGCCTAAATAAGTCAATATGTAGTATTACTGTACCGTATGACAGATAGAATAAACATAGCAGATAAAAGATTTCATTATCCATGATCACTGTATGTAAGTTTTACAAAATGTATTGAATGAAAAGCCAGGCGTAGAAGAAGGTTGGTTGTTTTAAATCAAATCATTTTTTTGCGAGAAACAAAAATTATATATATATAGGGAGAGAAACTACTGGCAGTGTCAAGTTTTTAAATATATATCGAATTTTCACGAAAATTTCAATATGTGGATATATATTAATCTAATTACCCGCATCTTTGTTGAGTTGTATAAAAGAACTCAAAAAAGTTAATCAAAACATGTATTACCACTCATCATGTGTATCCATATGAATGATTGTTTCTTTAATACAATTTGTAAAGGATATCATTATACATATATTGATCTCTTATTAATTTTTTATTAATATATTATTTGTCACTTACTATTTCGCTTAATATATTTAAACGAAAACCATAATAACTATTATTGCACGATATCAATTGAAATGTTATAAAATGGAGTATAGAATCAACAGAAGTAGGCTTCGAGAACTTTCCTTCTTTACGAAAGGTAGAGACAACTCGAAGCAAATGCCTCGTGATTAACGTGAGCAATGGTGACTGTGAAAAATCAATCTAAAAATTAAATAAATGACCTCTTTTCACATGCACACAAAGCCATTTCCAAATCTTGAAAGTACAAATTATTAGTAGGCAATTACGTAACAGAAATGGAAAACAATATCTTGTTACTTATTAGTTAAAGCTTATTTTAAAAAGGCTTTTACATTGTAGGCCACCCAATCTGGTTGCAATTGGATTATAATCTTATAGTAGTGGCTCAAGCAAGCACTTTAAATATAAAATGGAAGATAGTGATTTAGAGATTGAAATCTGATGTAATCATGCAAATGATTTAACTTTCAGCAATAATTTAATTAATATTAATGAAAATTGAATTTAATAGAATAATCTTATATTAAGTAAATTTTAAAAAATGTTTGAGAAGAAAGATAATATATACAAGCAAGATTAAAAGTTACGGAATATAAAAAGAAATATATAGAAATTAGTAATTATTGAGACATTAAAAATATCAAATGTTTTCATTTATATTAAAAATGAATCAGTGCCACTCAAAAATATTTATATAAATAGAGAGAGGAAGAAAAAAGGAAAAAATAATTACACATTCACCAAAAAAAATACGAATTCACAAAAGGACAATTAATAAATTTTAGGAATTGTGAGAAAGTGCAGTAATTATTTCAAAAAAACATTTTACAAATTGTGAGAATGTGCAACCAATTAATAATTTTTACGAATTGAAAAAAGTGCACCAATACAAGTAAGTATGTGCATTTAATTTTTACTATCATTTACTTTCTATGATTTGTATATTTCTCCATAAATATAGTTTTTACTTTCTATCATTTTATATTTATATAAATAGAGAGAGGAAAAAGAAAGGAAAATATAATTACACATTCACCAAAAAAAAATACGAATTCATGAAGGCGGCAATTAATAAATTTTACGAGTTGTGAGAAAGTGTAGTAATTATTTCAAAAAATGAGAATGTGCAACTAATTAATAAATTTTATGAATTGAAAAAAGGTGCACCAATACAAGTAAGTATGTGCATTTAACTTTTACTTTCTATCATTTGTATATTTCTCACATCTAGAAATATATTTTTTACTTTTTATGTTCTATGATTTGTATATTTCTTACTTCAATTTTTACTTTTTATCATTTACAAATTTTCTAAAGAAATAAAATAAATTTTAATATCAAGGAGGGGTAAAAACTTTATTAAATCAAAGAAACATTACAAAGCAAGGGCATTAAATGGTCCTATCCAGTTCAACCAAGTGATCTAATTGATGAGACAAATCCGGGGGTAGTTGACCCCGATCCACCAAATTCCAATCATGAATATGATCAGAAGCCCATTTAGCCAAGCAATCAACAACCCCATTCCATTCTTGAGGAATATGAGTGAAAGTAATATACTCTAGAGAAGCACGGAGAGTGAGAATTCGTTGAACAATCAAAGTCAGTTGCCAGCTCACATCATCCAAATACTATCTTTTCAGTAAGTTCACCACAACTTGTGAGTCAGACTCACATATGATCCTTCGCCATCCCAACTGACTGCCTCACTCCACAACCAATAAAATAGCCTGAGCCTCCATAAGATTATTAGTATGAAGACCCTTATACATAGAGAAGATAAACTGAACATCTCCAAAGCTATCCCTGCCAACACCCCTAATGCCAGCATGTCCTGGATTTCCACAAGAAGAGCCATCTGAGTTGATTTTTAGGACTCCATGAGGAGGAGGGGTCCATCTTCCCTCCCTATTCACCTTCGAGGTAGGATGTCTATATTTGTTGCGTATGATTTGTCATTGCGGAGGAGGAAGATGAAGATGATTACAACAACCAACATCACAAAGGTCCACTAACACAATCATATCACACTTAGCCACAATAGTTTCCCCTAAAGAGTGAAGAATTTTCCACCATAGGTGAGGGGACCTCAACAACGAATCCTGAAAAATCTGCATATTCCTCTCCAACCACAGGTTCCAGATAATAAAGGAAGGCCCAACAACCCAAGCAACTTGAAGAAAGGCGGCAAAAATAGGAGCCCTGCCCCACCGTTCCCAAAACTCCACCAAAGAGGAAGCATGCCAACAAGCCATATTCCACACCCCTCACCAGAAATGCCAAATCTCCCTAGCATAGGAACATTGGAAGAAGAGATGAGAGACACTCTCTTCACAACCATGACACAAAACACACATAGAGGGGCCGTGAAAACCACGCTTACATAAATTATCCCAAGTAAGACACCGGTTTTGAGCCACTAACCACATTAAGAAGTTGCACTTGGGCCACGATAACTTGTGCCAAACTTGCTTCCACCAAGGGACCTCAATGTCTCCAAAAAACTGCCTACCTAATTTCTTATAACCACCTGCCATAGAGTATTTTCTAGACAAATCTGAACAATCCCAAGCCAAGACATTAGGGCCCCTCAAAGAATTACAAGCATGGGAAGCCAGAAGCTAGGAAAAATCACGCCTATCCTCCTCAGACCCTTTAGGTGGCCACTCAGAAGGATGCTTCCAACGAGAATTTAAAGCCAAAGCCAAACCACCATGTTGCACTACCTTATAATGCTCCACAGTATCCCAACCAACCGTAACAAAAACATCACAAATGGATTGGAGGTGACGAAAAGAAGAGACAATAGGAGGGTGACCATCCCAAGAATCTGACCAAAAAAGAGCCTATGACCCCAAATGACAGATCCAAAAGAGCGCACCCTTAATCAACTGCGCCCCCACTTTCAAAGTATTCCAAATCATAGAACCACTCCCTTCCAGAGGATAGTGTGGAATCTCAAAAGAAGCAACACCTCGAAGATATTTATGGTTGAGAATATGAGCCCATAACTAATGTTGATTGGTACACCATCGCCAATATAGCTTGGCAATAAGAGTTTTCCCATTCAAAATAGCAGAGTGTAAACCAAGACCACCCTCCTGCTTCAATCTACACACAGATTCCCACTTAACAAGGCTCTGCTTGGAAGACAACAAATTACCGATCCAAAGAAATTGATGTGAAAGAGCATCAAATTCCTTAAGGAAATACATAGGAGCTACTTGAACAAAGCACCTATAGGTGGGAAGGGCCTGGATAGTAGACTTGAGAAGAATCACTCTAGTAGTAGTAGACAACCAACAATGAATCCAATGAGTAACCTTTCGCCTAATATTATCAAGCAACAAATGCCAAGAGGACCTAGGTAGACGACCAACAATAAGAGGAATACCCAAGTAGACAAAGGGAAGAGTCCCAATTTGAAACCGTAGAAGAGAAGCAATCCGCTGCTGGATAGCTTGAGGAGTATAAAAGAAGAATATAGAAGACTTATGCTCATTGACTTGCTAGCCTAAAGCCGCTAGGTAGACGTCCAAAGCTTTCCTAAAGGATTCAGCCTCCCTAATATGAACCAGACCCATAAGAGAGGTGTCATCTACAAATTGGAGATGAGAAGGTGTTGGCAAGCCCATCCCCCACTACCACCCATGAATCAAACCTTGTGAAACACAAGATTTAAGAAGCCAAACTAGCCCCTCCACCATAATAATAAATAGATAACATGAGAGAAGATCTCCCTGACAAAGGCCTCTAGTAGCCCCAGAAATCTTAGAAGGTTCCCCATTCACAATAACCGAAAAGGAGGAAGAGGTCACACAACTCAAAATCCATTTAACTCTATCGTAAGCTTTGGCCATATCCAACTTGATAAACATAGACCTATCTTGAGAGGTAGCCATAGAATGAATGGCTTCAGACGCAACCACCACCCCATCCAGAATTTGACGACCAGCCACAAAGCCGCCTTGCTCCTCAGAAATGATCACAGGAAAACAAGATATGAGCCTCTCAGCAATCAACTTCGTAATAATCTTGTACACCACATTGCAGAGTGCAACAGGTCTAAAGAGATCAAGCCTGTCAGCACCATCCTTCTTAGGAATGAGAACCAAAAAAGTAGCGTTCATGGAACGAAGCATCTACTTACTATAAAGAGACTCCCGAACCACCTCCAACAAATTTAGCTTCACAATATCCCAAAACTCCTAGAAAAACTCAACTGGGAAACCATCAGGACTAGGAGCTTTCCCCTTATTCATCCCAAACACCACCTCTTCCACTTCTGACAAAGTCATCGAGAGAATAAGAGAAGCATTCATCTCATTAGAAATTAAAGAGGGAATGCAAGCCAAGACCCTATTCTCATCAACCTCAACAGGGGGTGAATCCTCATTGAACATATTAGAGTAGAACTGATGAGCTTCTCTAGACAAAGCTTGTTGCGAAGAGATCGAAAGACACTCAGAGTTAACAAGAGAAGAAATAAAACACTTATTTCGACGAGCTTGCACCGAATGATGGAAAAATAAAATATTCTTGTCACCCTCTTAAAGCCAATCAATCCTATCCTTTTGTTTCCAGAAAATATCCTCACGAAGCTCCCACTCCTCCACCAATTTCAGAGTCTGGGCCTCAGCATGCCCAAGAGCCTCTGAGAATCCCAACTCCCGAATCTAGTGGTTAATAACAGGAAGGCAATCCTGTGCTTCTCTTATCCTGGCCCGAAAATTACCAAAACAAGACCTATTCCATCACTTAAGATTATACTTCACATACTGTAGCTTCTTAACCAACGAATACATAGATGTACCATATGCAGGGGCACCATCCCTCCACCACTGAGCAATAAGATCACTCGAAGATGGATCACGCAGCCACATAAGCTGGAATTTGAAAGGTGGATTCTTTGGATTTGGGAAAGTTGAAGTTGAAAACTTAATTGGCCAATGATTAGAGCCACACCAATCAAGAATCTCGAAACAAATGACCAAGCAACCTCTAAACCAAGATCAAGAGACAAGGAAACGATCAAGCCGCTGGGAAATCGCTTCAGGCCCATTCCGTCTATTATTCCAAGTGAAAATTCCATTAGAGAGTTTGACATCCACCAGAGCAAGAGATTCCACATTAGTCTGAAATAGATCTGAAGCAGGACCAAGCCTAGGCAACCCTCCCCTTTTCTCCTCCAAGCTTAACACCGCATTGAAATCACCAGCTAAGATCCAGGGCAGGTTGGGTGCACAATACCTAACATACCTGATATGATCCCAAAGCTGGATTTTACCACAAATGTCAATTGGAGCATGAACATTACTAACCAAAATAGTCTCCCCAGATTCCAAAATCGAATCCACCATAGAAATAGCAGACTGGCTTGAAATCCACCAGCGAGGAACAACCTTACGAGGATCCCAGAAAAGAGTCAGACCCCCAGAGGTTCCCCTAGACCTAATACACTGACACTAGCCATAAAACCAAATACAAGGGGCATGTTGAAGCATGAGGTCCACCCGAAGCTTACTTTCCTGAACATAAAAGATATCAAGAGGATGAACAACAATAAAATCTTGAATAGCCTTTTGACGGGAGGTTCTATTCAACCCCCTTGCATTCCATGAGAGAATAATCATGAACAAGGTTAAGAGAAGTGGGCCTCAAGGTTCTTAACATAACTAGATTTCACCAACAAATCCCCAGTATATTTAAGCTTGTCTGCATCCTTCTTACGACCAACTTTCAAAGAATTTTCAAAATTCCCCTTCTTGAGAGGGCATTGTAGAACCCCCAAAGCAGGAGACGCTCCTCAACCTTTACTTGAAGAGAACACTACCTTAGCTCAATCTACTCAAACAATATCATCTTGCGCATCTGCAAAGGCCCCAGGAGGCTCAAAAATCCCCTGCTCCAATGCCGTAGAAATATTTTGAACAACAATTGCTTGCTCCAACCCTGTATCCAACCCAACATCCATACCAGTGGCCCCATAAGAAATATCAATAGGAATCCCTTCCTCCAAAGCTTGATTATCCAAGACCTCAAACCGATTGAAACCTTGATCACTTTGTCTATCTTTAAAGGCCTATTTTTGACCCCTCCCTTTATTTCTCTGCTTAACAGGAATAAAGCTATCCTTATTAGGCCCACCCTCAACCAAAGACGCCTTTCCTTTATCCCCCTTCTCCACCGAAGGCCCAGAAGAAGGTGAAGAATAAGCCCTTGCCGCTTTGGGTGCTCGAGGACACTAGCGTTGAAGTTGTCCATACTCATGACAAAAGTGGAAATGAAAAGGAAGGGACTCATAATCCAGTGGTTGAATCCACGAGGCAGAGCCAATACAAATTTCCAAAGAATCCAACAAAGGGTTATTTAATCAATTTTAACACAAATACGAGCATAAGAGAATACCTTTTTATTCAAAGTATTCTAGGCAATGGCAGTCGGCTTCCCCAACAAAGCAGCAATCGGGTGTAGAATATCCTCCCTCCAAAAATCCAATGACAGCCATGGAAGACAAACCCAAACAGGAACTCATGTAGGAAGATCCTCTGTTGCATTAAAACCTCCATGCCATGGCTTAATGAACAAGCCAACATCATTGCAAAAATACAACCCTCCCTCGAAACAACGATTGTGATCCGAGATGCAAGAAAAATCAACCATAAAATAGCCATTCGCAGCCACCAAA
Source organism: Sequoiadendron giganteum (assembly GCA_007115665.2). Lineage (NCBI taxonomy): Eukaryota > Viridiplantae > Streptophyta > Pinopsida > Cupressales > Cupressaceae > Sequoiadendron > Sequoiadendron giganteum. The sequence goes on from CM021103.1 coordinate 157,744,496, forward strand.
AGATCGAAATAACTTTCAACCTGCCAAGTCCGACGGATCCAAGATTCTAACGCCGAGAGAGGGACATGAATACCCAAGAACTTCTATCAGAACATGTTGGCTCCAATAAGCTATGCCCTCTTGAACCAATTCAAGAGAAATAACCATAACAGGGAGATCTTGGCTCTGCGACAAGCACCCATTCACTTTCTTAAGCTTAGAGCTCTCACCCACAAAGGACGAATCCATATTTTGTGCATGCATGGCTGTCAAAAAAGGCTAAGATGGCTTTGGCCCAACAAGCACCAGGATTTTAGAAGCCCCTGTCATACCCCTACACCCAACACCAAAACTAATTTTTCACCCAACACTGAATCCCTACGATGCCCACACTGTTTCCACACACTCCAAACTCCTCCCACACCCACACACTGCTTTCCACCCTTGATCAGCAAGAAGCCCGCACATGCAAAGGCATGTAGTCACAGCTTCACCAGTCATAGGCTACCATACCCGCGCAACACCCATCATGATGTGTGTCCTCAAAACAAATAAATTTTCATAAATAAAATAAATTTTACTTTTTTATATTTTTCATTTTATTTTAAAGGTAAAAAAGCAAATTATAATTTGTAAGTCATAAATAAAGTTTTACTTCTGTTTTATTATCAAATTATTATTTCTTACAAAAGAGTTTGCATATATTTTATTTTTCAATTATTTTTTAAAGACATTTTTATTAAGAAGATTAAATTATTAATTATTAATTATAAATAAATAAGATTTATCAATAAATATGTATTAATTTTGTGAGATAATTTTTTTATGAGATTAGTGTATAGTCAAATTTCTCATATTTATAAAAAAAATTTAATTTTTATTTTTATTTTTAAATAATTGTTTAGGATGCTTTGTCCAAGATTAAATTTTGAAAATGAAGAACAATAAAGAGAACATCAAAGAGATGCTCGAAATCACATGAAACAACAACGTGAAAAAATGAATAATGTACAAATAAAAGAAGCAAGAAATCGTCGAAACCAAAATGATAGAGAAAGACGTGTTAAATGTAGGGAAGATATGACAGTTGAAGAGATTGAAGCATACATCATGTACGAACATCTGAAGAGGAGCAATATATATTAAGAAGAAGATTTACAAATTATATTTCGACATGGTCTAGATAAACTTGCAGCACCAAGCATGTGTTACATTTTTCAAGAAAGTTACCTTGCAATGAAGGTTGTACGAGTTCTTGAAGGCCCAATTTGCAATAGATGTCGACAAATGAAACACGAACATCGATTTTCGATATTAAATAATATGAATCCTAGTCCACAATGATTAAAACTTGCAAACTTAACACAAATTGAGGAAATGTTGATAGTGTGTGTAAATCCAATACTTCAAGTCACACATGCAATAGGAGGTTAGTATAAATATAAAGGACATACCATAAGTTTTCCACAAGAAGTAAGAGAAATAGCTAAAATTTTACCACATTGAATAAAAGATTTACCAATTATTATTGTTCAAAGGAAGGACCAATGCAGAACAAATTGCAATTTTGCAGTCAATAGAGAGAGGGTGAACAAAGCATTGAAATATAAGATTGAACATGATAATTTCTATAGAGATGTGCAAATTGATGAAAATTCTCTTAGTGAACTCACATGAAATTCAAATTAAAATATTTTTGACAAATTGAACTTTGTTCATATGGAGTTTGATTCAAATGCAAATGAGTATGTATTTTTGGGTCTAGTGATAGAGATAGATGAAGGAAAAATTATTGAGCACACTACATCAATGACATAAAAACCACCAAATGTTCAAAGAGAGATGGAACTAATCCAGGCATGGGTAAATAACCCTAATCTATATCCCGGATCACTAATTGATTGGCCAGGAATCGAAACATCACCAATAAATGAGTATGTCACTGAAGGATTACTTGATATGGGTTTTCCAACACTATTTCCAGATGGACGATGTGATTGGTTAGAACAACGAATAACGAGTCACTCAATTATAATCCATGGCATTTGGAACGAATGAATATTAGAGATGAGACTGAAAATTATAATGATTCTGAAGATGAGGATGCTAGACCTAATTATCATAATACAATTGAACATGAGTGGGAGATCATCTCAAGACTACACTGTGAACAAATTATGGATGCAACAGAGGTAGATATGCTGGGTAGAAGAGTTGTTGATAGAAAAATTCTATGGACAAGGATTGACTCTTTCAAAGGAAACAATTGATATAGGACCGAGAGAAAGAACAAGATTAACATTTTTTTGTTATTTTACATGTTGAATCCTTGGATGGACTGAGAATCTCACCACCATTTTCATATGATTGCTATGAAAAAATGAAAACAGGAAAGCAACTCACCAAAAGGAGAGTTGAGGAAGAAAGACTCAAATCTTTGGAAGCACAATAAGTTTATGTAATGCATACATTATTGGATATCATTCTTCTATTAAACTCTATTGATATAGCATGAAGATTATTTTTTTGATTTAATGTGAAGTATCTCATTCAATATAATTTGCAAAGAATAAAAATATTTTTTTCAAACACATGCTAAATTAATACTTTACATATGGCATTGCGGATGCTACTAGCTTATCTATATTAATATATTAATCTATATATTATACGCTGAGAGATATCATTTTCGGGGTGTATTTTTTAAAATTCAAAAAAGCAAAAAAAAATACGCCTCAAAAATGATATCTCTTGGCGTATATAATATATAGATTAATATATTAAGATAGATAAGCTAGTATAATTTTAATTATAATTGTATTATGGATATGTATGTAAAATTAGAGTTAAAAAAATAGTTAAATAAGTATTTTAAAATATAATATGCATGTGTCTTAAAATGCACATATAAGTGATAATGTGATTGCATGCAGACATGTTACCTTCTAAACTAATGATATCTTTTTAGGTTTTGTAAAAAAATCAAGGCTAAGGGTTCAACTGGTAATTTGGACCCTTCAAATTGTATTTGACCAAAAAGCATGTTTGAAATTTCTCCTCAATGATATTACACATTTCAAATCAAATTCTACAAAACCACAACCAAAATGTAACATCCCCACAAACGCTGCATTTTATTTTTGTGTTAACTGCCTAATGTCCCAATGTAATTTGGACTAAGGCATAGAGCATAACATTGAAACTGGAATTGTATTTGATTTTTTTGAATGTTTGCATGGAATTAATGATTTAATACTATAGACTTATTAATTTAATCGATAATTGTTACATTGTTGAGTAATTAAAAGGTTGTGAACTAATTGGTTCCATTTTAGTTTACAACATGGTTGTATTTATATACATATGTGAACTTTTGGACTAACCTAGTAATGTTCTTGTGGTGACATGTGAGTCAAAATTTGAAATTTTTTTGCAAGTGCAAGGGTGCAACAATGTGGACTTAGTAATTCTATACTGAGACACAATATGCAATCATTTAATCCTACCTCTATGTCCCTAAGATCAAGTCATACTAGATGGATAATTTGATTGTGAATTCCCTACTAAATGTAAGTTGTAACCTTGACCCTTAGTTGGTCCCTATACTTTGGATTGATAGTTGAGTAGACCTCTACCTTCCCCTACATGCCATTTAATAGTTACCAATAGCAAGCCAATAAATTATCCAATTCATCAATTGAGTAAACAACCTTGCGCCAAGAATCAACATCTGATCTCGATTGACTTCTATGATGCAAACATAACATAAAACATAATTAATGGTGTGAAAAAATCATTATTATTATAAAAAAAAACACACATATATTATTAGATTAGCAATAATATTAAAAAGGGAAAATTAAATTAAATAGAGTAAAAACTAAATAAGTAAATAAAATAAAAAGAGAAAAGGTTGTGGTAATTTTTCCAAAGACCTAGTAAAGGAGAAAGGAGGGCATTAATGAAGAATTACCTCTCTTTGATATGGTTAGGACACAACCCAAAATAAAGAAGAGAGGAATGAAGATTCTAAGGGACATCTATTCTATTAAGAAGGCATGGAAACCCTCCCTTTGCCATTGAAAATATAAATATTGGAGGATGATTTTGGAATGAATATATTAACCTTGCAATGAAATTCAAAAGCCTAGAACCAATTTATTTGTCATTATTTTTCTACACTTAAAATCTTGTAGAAAAACTCCATCATTCACCTAATCTTCTCAAGGTCTAAACATATAGTGATAGAATCATCAATAATAGAAGATATTTTGTTGGAATTTATCTTTTATGTGGTTATCACATGAAGAAATTTTGTATTTATATCTCCCTCTTTAACCCACTCATCCCAAGAATTTTTTCAACAAGATTTCTTCTTTCTGCAAGATATCTTCTTGATTAAACAATAGTACCTTCTTTTTTGATAGAAGAAAATCTATTAGACCCTCCATCCTATATAGATTTACAAATATCCTCTAAATCTAAAGCTATTTTTGTATTTTCAACAAAGATATTCCCAAAATATCAAGCTATTATAATCTTTAATAAGCTTCCTAATATGATTCAATTTACATAAAATCCTTACAATAGAAGAAACATGAGACATGGGGTAGGAGCACCACCACTTCTTCACTAAATCATATGAACCCACATGTTGCAACCACGTGATTTCAAAATAAAAATAAATTCCTAAGCTAAATTTATGCCTTCACCTCCAACGCAACCAAAAAATGGTTAGAGGCCATTATATACCATCGTACTCTTGTACATTTGCAATTGTATCCTTAGTCTAAAATAATTTTTTTATGTCGCATCTTTAAAATATTTGATTATCAAACTTGTAATTTAGATTTTATGCTTTGATCTTGTCATTAGATTCTAGGAGGATTATTGGATCAACAATTCCCACAAGCATATCCTTTATGGTGTTTGCCACATTTTTACTTGGATGATTATAAACACATGATTAATCATATGATTCTATTTAAATTATGGTATACATTTTGTATTGCATGTTTCATTAAAATGATATTTTCTTCTAATGATTATAGAATCTTCCATGATTACCCTGTTTATATCTTATGCTTTCATGTTAAACTTACTAGCTTATCTTTATGCTAAAAATATTTGCATCTTATCTTAACATGTTTTTTAATAATTTTTTTTTTTCCTTATGCTTATTATGATGACACCTCACATTTTTGGTGCTTACAACATCATTTATTTGGAATTTGTGACTCCATTCACTTGTAGTATAGCCCTACTTGAGACCCACATTAGGAGGCATCTTGCTTCCTACTATAATATGTGCATTTATAAACATATCTTAATATCTTCTTATGTTGTTATTTGATCCTTCGTATCCTTGCATTCCTATGTGGTTGTTGTGATTACAAATGTTCAAATAGTTTGACATATTTTTAATCCTCCTATAGATTTAATTGTTTTCTTTGCATGAAACTATTTGGACAAGGGGCATGCAAGGTCATTATTGTTCTTTATTTAGTATGGTTGTAGTGATATTCTCATTATCCCAAGCTATTTTTATATGGTACCAATTTACTTTTTCCACTCCAAAGCAATACATATCAATGTTGTTACGTATGGTTGTAGTGATATTCTCATTATCCCAAGCTATTTTTATATGGCACCAATTTACTTTTTCCACTCCAAAGCAATACATATCAATGTTGTTACGTAGGCAATATGCTTGTTCCATTTCTCTCTCTTAGTAGACATGATTAAATTTTAAATTCCTATAAGATATACTCATTGATTTTTTTTATTTTTTGTAAGTTTCTAAGTTGGATCACTCCTTACAATAGAAGAAAAGGGTATTGTGCACATACAAAATGATATATATATAGTAAATCCTCTACATCCCAATCTTTCTCACCATAAATAGAAAGTAGATAATATGTTAAAGGGACTACATTAAGTGCAGTACAAAGAGAGGTGCCAAGTTCAAAATGTGGTGGGTCATTCACTGAAGAAGGATTGTCACTATTGTCCCTAGTCAAATTCATTGATTGAGCAAACATAAGAGATAATTCACTATGATTTTTTTTAATTTAGTTAATCATCTGAATTAGTGTTAGAATATACCATGATGGGTGTTACACTTGTGCTACCAATGGGATCACAAGCACTATCAACCATGTGAGTATATTTTGGGCTAGATGACGAGGAGGGAGATGAGTTTTCTAGCCTTTTTCTTGGTTGTGAAAGATAAGGTTCAACTTCATTTTTTCACGAAAAATGTGGAGTGGAGTTGGGTGATGGCGAATAGAATGGGTAAGAGGTATCTCATTGGAATTTGGTTATGTGGATGGGAGATCATTAGGTGATGATTTATTAATTTTAGTAAGCTAACGGGCCATAGCATGCCACCTTCTCTTGTGTTCCTTTGCATTTCAATTTCATCATGCATGAGCTTCAACTTGTGAAGGGGAATCAATGTGGATTCAAACATTTATCCCTTTTCTTCCATTGTAGGAGGAATTGAAGGAACAAATAAAGGTTGAGAACAAAAAGAAAAGGAGATTTTTGCACTTGTTTTTCTTTAGGAGGCACAAAAGTATTCCTCAAAGGATTTATCAAACACTTGTCTCATGATCCTAGATAGGATGGCAAGGATGAATTTTGACATAGATGATAGATGGTCGAGGTCAAGGGAGAGTACCCAATTTGGTTTGAGGTTCCTTCACTACCTTGGAGTAGGAGGAACAAACATCGTAACCATGGGAGATCGAGGAGCCTCAAATGAGATATTGGTAAGGGATAATTGAGCACTACGATTGACTTTGAATTTTTTGATATGATAGAAAAGAGAAAAATTTCATGAGGTCACGTGGGTTGGGTTGGTTGATGCCAAAAATAATCAAGGGAAAAGTTTCCATAAAGATATAAAGGTTTAAATTCATTGTGATAAACAATATGTATTTGTCTTTCAAATGGAAATTTAAGACATTTATAAATAACAGAGGGAACCATATTGATGAAAGAAATCCATGCATGGCCTAACTTCACATGAAACTGATCCAAGGTAGGGATTATGGTAAATAGAACATCCAATATTTTAGGTCCAACTTGAATGGGGAGGGTTAAAGAACCAATTGTATGGCAAAAAAAACCATCACAAGCTTTCAATGAATCTTCTAATTGTTCATATTTATCTTTGTATAATTCATGCACACAAGGAAATTATTCTATGATCACATTCACTAAACATACTAGATCAATTAGTATTCCACGTGTGGGTTTATCATTAATTTTACTAGTAATGTAGAGAGGACCATCAAGTGCATGTATAGAAGCATCAATATCAGTAAGGGAAAACTTTAGTGGTGAATCTTCTCCAATTGGCAAATTCTAGGAATCGGGCAATTTGAAATTGGCAAATTTACCGTATCCAATAGGGTGTTCAATTTGCTCAGATTTCACGAACTGTCAGTCCAATGCATGTCCATTCGCCAGCGGTTTTTTTTTACGAGGCATGTTTAGGAAATAAAATCTCCATAACAGACTATGCATTTCCAATGGACCGATTAATATTTTTGCCTGGAATCCCAGGGAGAATTTCATAAACACCAACATATTCACCAATACTATTAAAACAACATTATATGAGGACCCATTTCGCCAATTAAATTTTACAAATAGTTGCTTGTGAAGACCCATTTCGCCAATTAAAATTTATAAATAGTTGCTTATGAGGACCTATTTTTCCAATAATATTTACAAATAATTACATTTGAGGACACATTTCATTTTGAAAATTACAAGTTATCGTTGTATAAGCATGCGGGATTCGCCAAATTTTTAACATACCATTTAAAAATCCCATGGAATTCGCCAAATATGGATTGATATAAATACAATTGAAAATGTTATTTTTTCTTACACATTTTGTTCAGTTTTGAGGTTCTACTTCTCGATTCAGAAGTCAACGAAACCCGAAAACGTAGACTCAAAGGTGAGTGATCATTTCTTCATACTGTTATTAGTTATTAGTTATAATAATAAGATTTCTTTATTTGTTTTCTTTTCTTGCTTCAGTCTTAAACATGATTTTGAGTGGGGAATTGGATCTATATTCTCTGTCGATATGTCCTTATTAAACAAGAAGACATTTTTTCCAGCTTTTATTCGAAGTGAGATATCAATATGTCGAGTAGCAAGGGTAAGAATCCTGAGGGTAATGAAGAGACTAGGAGGCCATCAAAATGCCCAAAACATGGAGGTACCATACAGTCTTACTTTGGAATTGGAAAAGCTTCTAATCCATCAAATCAAGGTGGAGCTACATCATCAACTCTTCCACCAAATATTTTTGAAGATGGCATTGACAATACCTCACCACCACAAGAAGGTCAAGGTGAGATTGTCATTGAGTTAAATTAAAATGTATCAAATGAGGATGGCAATACCGCAGAAGATGTTCCAAGGGATACCCTAGTTAGCCAAAATGAGATAATTGACTTGGATGAGGATGATGTTGGTAGCAAGAAAAGAAAAGGAAAATTAAAATTGGGGCACGAGTGGGAAATGACAAGGAATTTTCAAATTGGTTGGTTGTCAAAGTACCCATTCCTTGAACTAGTGGGGGTATCAAACGAAAAAGATATTGAAAGAGAAAAAGAGGTCAAATGTAAGATTTGTAGTTGGAAATGTGGAAGAGATAAGATGATGTAGCTAAATCTTGACACTATAGAAATGCATATTGGTAAATTTTACAAAAAACAAATCGTAGACGGAAAGGAACAATCAGTAGTACAATGGAAATCAAAGGAAGAATGTCTTCATGTTAAGTATGTCACAAATTATGGAGAGCGTAACCATAGAATGTCGAAGATTAAAAAATGTGAAGGTACACTTGAGGCTCATTTTGGAAAAGCCATGGCAACAACAAATCTGTCAAAAACTGTTTAGATGAGTGTTGTTTTTCATATTTTGTCCAAGGGGCGTCCTATGATAGACTACCCAGAGTATTTTGATTTATTATCTTATTTGAGTGTTCCCCACTTTCCCTTCTCACATTGGTCAGTAAACACTGGATGGGAATGGGCGAACTGTCTTGCTGCAGTGGAAAAGCAAGATTTAAAGGAGAAAGTAAAAGAGTCAAGTTTCATTGCATTATCTTTAGATGAAGTTACTGCAGTAGACAATACTTCTTGGGTTTGTACATGCATTTGTATATTGTAGAACAACATGTTTGCCAAGCTCATCTTCTTTGTGTTCATAAAATGAAGGACAATTCAACATCGCAAAATCTATTTGAACTAGTCAAGAAATCTTTGAATGCAATTGCAAGTATGGATCAGTTGACAATTGCCAAAACGTTGGTGTGTGTAGGAGTTGATGGAGCTATAGTGATGCAAGGTCAAAGGAGTGGTCTTTGCACAAAGTTACAAACTACTTGTGCACCATACATGCTTGGCATTCACTGCATGGCCCACATAATGATTTAGAATTCAAAATTGTAAGCAAGTTTCCTATAGTATCAAAAGTTGAAAATCTAGTTCGTGAGATCCACGCATACTTCTACCAAAGTCCCAAACGTTTCCTTTAATTTCAACATTTTGTTGAGGGAATAACACCTGGAAACAAGCTTCTTAAGGATGCCAATACCAGATGGGTCTCCCTGCATGGACCAGCACAACAAGTTCTTTCAGAATATCAATCCTTGATTGGAGTGATGTACGAGCATCACAGCACAGTAGACAAAGCTCCTGACCTCCTACATAGGTTAAGCAATATAGAGACACTCTTGAATTTAGCTAGTCTTCTCCCCATGTTGGATGACATTAAAAATCTTGTGAAGAAATCCCAAGACAGAACTATGTATATTTATGAATATGTCAATCTACGTAAACTTGCATGCATGGCCCACGATCATCTATATCTAGATCTAACACAAGAAGGCGCAAATTATTTGATGTGGCAAAAAATTATTGATTTGAATAATCCTAATAATTATTTACAGTTTAATGCAAGTGGGTACTTATGTACCTATGTACATGGATATGAGATACCAATGTACCATTGTAAGATAGCCAGGCGCTCTAGAAGAGAAGTACCTGCTAATGAGGAAGATTTTAATGATATTGTTAAATCTGTTAGTGATAATTTGAAGAAAATTGCAAAATCTCTTTCCTTAGATATTCGTGAAAGATTCCCTTGACATGAAATAATTGAAGCCATGGGTATTGTGTACCCTCAATTTTGGGTAAACCAAGATAACCCAAAATATTTTCATGATCAAGTAAAAATCTTGATCAAACAGTTTTCGAAAGAGGTAACATACAATGAGAAGACAATAGAAGGAATTTTAAACGAAAATAAGCTTGGAAAGAAATGTGGGAGTTTTGCAACAGCTATGAGGGACCAGTATAAATCCATGGGCAAGGAGAAGGCCTTTGAACCAAGATCAATAAAAAAGGTTTGGAAAATCTTAGGTCAGAGTGAAATATTGTGTGGTTCGACGTCAGAATATTTCAAACTTGTTGATTTATGTCAAACAATGATATTGGGGTCAGTGGAGGATGAGAGATTTTTCAGTACATTAGGGTTTTTAAATCAAAGTTAGAAACAAACTGGACAAGAATTTTGAAATTTGTTTGAGGATGAAAGGAACTGTGTATAATGTCAAAAAAAATCCTTTTGAAAGGGCACTCACAATTTGGAGGTCCACATGTGAAAGAAGAGGAACTGGGTTATGCAACATAGGCTCTCCAATTCCAAGCATCATCGGTACTAGTGGTAGTACTAGTCACAGTGGCAGTGAGCCTGGGACAAATGACAATGATATTGAAATTGACACAAATCACACAATGAATGTTGAATTTGAGACACAGGCCGAAGAAAGTGAAGAGCAGACTCATAATCAAGATGACTCTTTTACTTTATCTCAAGATGAGCATTGGTTTGAGGACCCTGACTTCGTTTGGGAAATGGAAGAGAATTGGCAGTTTTTAGGTATTTTTACTGCACTTCATGAATCAGTTTCCATTGTTTCAAATTCCAAACTGTAGTTGATGATATTTTATATTGTATTCAATGAACATTGAAATTGTGAATCATTGCACCTCATGATATCTTATTTTATATTGCACTCAAGCACTACATGAATCATATTCCAAACTGTAGTTGATAATTTTTTATATTGTATTCAAATAAATTGTGAATCATTGCACTTCAGGATATTTTATTTTATATTGCACTCCATGATATTGTATATTATATTGCACTTCATGAATCATATGCCAAAGTCAAACTGTAGTTGATGATATTTTATAAATTACATAGTATTCCATCATCCATGAAATTGTGATATTAAAATTTAAATTCAATCTCTTAAAAGGAAATTTATTTTTTCTTTACAAAGAAACTAGCCTCCACCGAGTCCACCCCACTTATCTTCCACATATCAATAATCACAAAAATAAATGACACTTTGATTTTATGATTCATAAATTATGAACAATGCAAATTGTAGAAATTTGTGTGACAAAATCCATATTATAGCCTACATTGCATCCATAAACAAATTTGAAATTTCGTAGTGACGTAGTCCTTCCCCCATTCCTGAAAAAATTCAATACCATCAGCCTAGTAAGGCTTCATTGAAGGAACCCCCATCACAGTCCCACTGATGGCCCGATGAAAATAACTCACAACCTAGTATCGGTGTAACAATGCTCTATTGGTTTGACTCTTAAGGTGCTCTCTTGATATACCGATAGAGTCAAGTTGTCAACAAAAGTAACCATGAATTATAACCATGGGCATGAATTATCAAATTTTACTAATAATCACAAAAATATACCACACTTTGATTTTATGAACAATGCAAATTGTAGAAATTTGTGTGACAAGATCCATATTAATATATTATAGCCTACATTCACATTGCATCCATAAAAAAAAAATGAAATTATGTAGTGATGTATTCCTTCCCCCATTCCTAACAAAATTCAATACCATCAGCCTAACAATGCTTCATCGATGGAACCCCCATCACAGTCTCGTTAATGGCCCGATGAAAATAGCTCACAACCTAGTATCGATGTAACAATACTCTATCAGGCTAACTCCTAAGGTGCTCTCCTGATATACTGATAGAGTCAAGTTTTCAACAAAAGTAGCCATGAATTATAACCATGGGCATGAATTATCGAATGCATAAATATATTGGGTGAACTATGGTGCATCGGGGACATTATCTGGCATCCCACCGATAGAATGAAGGATAGGTGTCCATCAATGGAGAGAGTGGTTATCGGTGAAAGACTGATGTGACATCCCGGGGCATCATCGACTTTGAAATATTTGAAATAAATGTTCTTCTTCGATGAAAAGACAGAAAGACAGTCCACAGATGGTGTATTTATGAACCAGAATGGAAGTGAATTATATCACAATTTGATCACATAGTTATTACAAAATCCTAGAATATTTCGCTTAGGGCATAAGAAAAAAGGCAAAAACTTGGAGTTCTGACACAGCAAAGACTTGTGGACTGTGGAGGCGACTCGACGAGACTCACGTAAGTAATTAAGTCCTAGCCGAGAAGCTATTTTCATCAAAATCTTAAGATTTAAATAATGAAAGAGAGTACAAACGAACCCAAAGCTAAAAAATAGAAAACCGAAAAGACTAAGACTTTGGATCAAGTGGACATTAAAAAGCCTAAGAGACTCCTAAATGAATACATGATAGATCAATGCCCTGGGTCGGGGCCGAGATCCAAGAGGAGTACTCAAATGAATCCTTCCATGGATCGAATATGGGACAAACATAAGGGCTTAGGGGATATTTGGACACCGCAACAAGGGTACAACCTCTTCATGTACCATTACAGAAAACAATTTAGGTTTCAACTATTCTGTAATCCATGGAGGTTGAACCTGAGAAGACTTGTGGTGCCCAATGTGTTTGTGAACGCAGAGCTAATTAAATCTCTTGCTATCAAATATGACCCCAAGAAAAAAACTATTCAGTCACATGGCGGGGGTGACATGCTTTTTATTTCTAGGGATCTCATTTCTAATGTATTTCAGTTAGAGTGTTCACTGAATTTATCATTCACGGTCAAATATCTCTTGACAAAGTATCGCCACATGGATGCTAGCTACAAGAGATGGATATTACCTTTGCATAGGCCCAAGGATGAAGGAGGCCAACTCAGGAGGTTCTCTAGCAGTGAAAACCCTCCTTTCCATGAAGATTTGTTCGAAGAGTATTTCCAATACACCTACTATTCATCTTGTCAAGTTTTGGGAGTAGAGGTTCCACCTCTCATGTTGATTTCCCCAATGGTCTTAGATACAAACATACAGAGCAAGGATGTCAAGCCATTTGATTATGCTAGCTACTTGGCCAATGCCCTACATCGAGGGCTTGAAAAGATTGAAAATAATAGTGATAATATTGATTTTGAACACTATTCTTTGCTTATGCATTTTCTTTTGTACGAGGGACAAGTTAGAGGGATCGGGAGTGAAGAATTAAGGATAAAAGATACAGATGAAAATGGAGATTTTAAACCTATACAAATGTGGACTTCATTGTGGGACAACCAATTTGGTAGGTCTCATTACCTTTATTTTGAAGATTTTTTTGTAAAACCATTGATGAAGTTGTTGGGATATCCATGCAATTATAACCTATCCCCAGAAGTACAAATATTTCTAAGACCAAAGTAAAATGACCAAAGAGATAAAGTGAATCATAACTGGGGAGACTGGTATGCTTTCCCTGATTGTACAATGATAAGGGTTTATGGGTTCGAAGGGGCTCCACACTTGATGCCACTAGTAGTTCCTGACCGAATTTCTTATTTAGAAATTGTGAGGCAATTGGAAAAATCTAATTCCAAACACCTCAAAGGACATGGAAAACAATCAATTATGCCCAACACCTTATGTTTTGGAGACTTTATAGTGGTTGCTAATGAAAGATATGGATAAATTGATTGTAAATTAGCATAGTACAACCTACCTCTAGGTGATGTAAGGAAACAATTTGATGCATAAGGGTTTATTCACAAGGTGAGATTATCGTAGGGGCTATCAGGGTATGAACATTTTTTCTCAATCGAAGATGTCATAAGAAGCCATGATGAGGCTTCCACCAAGGAAATAATGGCCGCCTATAACAAGATTATGCTTGTAGAGGAATGGAAGAGAAAAAAATTCCCATCTTATTCAAAGGAATTTGGTGAGATACAAGGTCCTTTAACAAGAATTGAGCAACTCATCGCTCATGTCAATGAACTGGTAAAGGATGTTCCCCTAGTTATTTTTGATGCACCTCATGCAACCTATTCAGGAGTACAAGCTAAAGACATAGAGCCCTTGGATTACATACCTTCATAGCCTACTCCTAAGGTATTTTTTTCTATAGATACTGATATAAGTGAAGAAGAGCAGGGTGATGAAGAGGGTGAGTAGGTCAAACAAATAAGTGCTCTTGTGATTGCATAGTACGAGCCCCCTCAAGAGAAGAATATTGTAAGATTTGAGGCATCAAATGAACTATCTGATGATGTGAGGGTTAGGGCTAGACAACAATTTATTTTTGATTGTGATTTTGTTAAATCTTCTGAGTTTAAATCATTTGTTTATGAATATAAAGGTAGAAAAATGAGACAAAAGATACAGGATATCACTCCTGAACAAGAGGCAACTGCTCTAGAGGAATTGAAAAGGGAGGTAGATAAGGAAATAGATTCCATCACTCTTGAAAGAGGAAGGGAATTGCTTCAAGAAGATGGAGTGTTGCTCCTACCAAGGTGGGATATTAGCTCTTCAATTGTATTTGATAGCTTTAGAACAAGAGGGGATAAGACAATGAACTTAACTGAAGAAGCAAGTGACAAAATATTTTCAAGATTTGGGTACAACCTAGACGAGGCCACCTTGCTCATTTGGTCACTGTATCCCCATGATAAAATACCTGATATAATTAGTAATCCAAACCAAGTGTTTGGACATCTCTTGGTTCAATGAGTAGGGGATACCAACCCTATGGAGACAGCAGAATTGAACATAAATGTGGCAAAATTTACCAAAGCACAGATCGAAAAACTGATTAAGGAAAACTACAAATTAAAGAAGGAGCTAGAAAACCAGAAAGAAAGAACATCTTCCTCCTCCAAATCAAATTTTTACTCCCCATGGCTTGAAATATATAAGAAAGTGCTTGATGCATTGGCTGATGCAACCTATTGGAAGAATTTCCATCTGAAATCCCAAGGGAAATGCAAAGAATTGGAGAAAGAAGTGAAAACCATCAAATATAACACTGTATCTGAAATGATAAAAGAAAGTTTCAACAAAATGATGAAGTGTGCTAATGAATATTGGAAAGTATTCAAATAGACACACATTACATTGGTGGAGAATGAACGATTGCAGCCTAGAATGATGGAGAAAAAAAAGGAGCTCATAGATAAGAATGTCATGAAAGGACAAATATTGTTGACATATAACAAGCTAGTGGAATCACATAATGGATATCATAAAAAGCTTAGGGAAGATTTCAATTGCTTTGATTCAGTCCCAACACTTCATAATGGCATTGGAAATTCACGAGAATATGATGACTGGAAGGAAGAGCTTGTTGGGCTTCTAACTGTTGCGTTGCAAGAAATAAATGACGAGGATATGGTTTTACAAAACACTCATAAGCAACTCAAAAAAATAATTTCTATGGAATATGATATGAAAAAAGCGATCTCTAACATGGACATCTATGCTGAATAGGAGTACATCCATCACCTCTCTATAGTCAATCTGTTTATTAGCCAAACTGTAGATGTGTCAAAATTAGATTCAATGGGACAACCATCAAATTCAGATTAAGAACGCCAGTTGACAACATGATAAGTGCCCTATCATGGAGTAGAAGCTTTGAACAGATCTTAGGTGGTCACGGGCCTCTGCTTGGAGATTAACAGATTGGTGCATTCACCTGCGACATTGTTTTATTTATAATTTGAGTTATGTTTAGTTGTCAAATTTCATGACTTTCTATAAGGGGTTTGTATCTTGTTGCCTCTCATATATAAGAGAGATCAAGACCCGAATAGGATATCATCACATAATTTTTAATTAGACTTTAGAGTAGAAAATAGTAAGAAGATAGATAATAGATTGCAAATTCACCAATTCGCCCATCCATCTCATATCATAAACTATTTTTATAATGCATATCATTTGAACTTTGAAGATCAATACAATGGAGAAGGTTACACATAATTACTTATTGATGGTTAAAATGACACAAAGAACATTAAAACGAAATATTTCTACTATATTTCTCCTGAAAAAGAAAGACAACACGTAGTAGCCTAACTCCCAAGGTCCTGGTAGTTGGTTGTCAACTGTTTGGTGTCACTCAATTGGTTCATGCAACTGTAATGTTCAAGGGGCCTATGCTGGTAACAAAAGATTCAAGCAATGACTCATTTTATCAAAATAGTTCTTGTAAATAAAGGGGTTTCAAACAAAAGAAAAAGATATAACAAAGGGGTAACCAGTAAATTTGAATCAAATTTATCTAACATTTGGACATATACCTTCAATAATGAATGTTTTCTAACCAATCATAAAACCAAAGCATGACACAATCTACAACATAAACTATACCATTACATGCATCTAAGGTGCTTAATTCAATACCACTTTTCGCTTATCACAACTATCTCCAAGATTTCAAAACACACATCCATTCATTGCCAAGGTCATAGATCAACAGACTTTAATAACTTCAATTCAATGATAATCTAATAAGACAATCCTTAAATCTGATTCCTTCAAATGATTTTCATCACTCAAGAAACTTTTATGTTCAGCACAATCACTGCATATAGATAGATTATAACTTATCAGCCTTATCACACAAACAATTTAACTCTAACACCATATTGCGAGAAAACCTATAATTTTATCAACTGTAAAGCATCTAGTAAAAATGTATCAAAGTGATCACTACAAAATTCTATCTCCTAGCATTAGGTAAGCCAATTATATTCTCAATTATCCGACCTTTACAATATGATACCCATTAGGTATTTATAGATATACAAAACCTCGAACTCCACTTCTATTTTAGGTTATCCACCGTTTTAGGAACAAAAAAAATTCTTTTGGAAACTCAAATCAATTTGATCTTGAGTTCTTACACTTAGACATTCAGTTTAACTAAAAATAGAAGATAGAAGAGAAGAAGAAGTCATGTGCTCAAAAGTTGTCAATGCTACATGCAACATGCAAAGAAGAGGAAAATTATGCATGCAGAGACTCATGCATGTGAAGCTTGATCTGCAATGAACTCATCGTAGCTAGTGAAGACTTGCTATAATGTATCTATTTACGGCCCATCAATCCAGCTATCATCAAATTTGATTCTATCCAATTCTGTTGCAACAAAATCCCTCATACCTTTTATTTTTATTAACTCTCTCCCAACAGCTTTTATTTCATCCTTGACATCTACTAGTCAATCTATTATGAAATCTTCTTCATCATCTTCTTTCTGCATGAGTCCCTTGAACCTTTCATCCCACTTTTCTTTAATTTGACTCAAAGGCATGCCTTCTTTTGTCAACACATTTACATCTACAATTATAGCAATGACTGCTCCACGCTCTTCCAATTGCTCAGTCAAATTATTAACAACCTCTTGAATCTCATCCTTATGTTTACTCAAGAAGTTAGTTCTAAAATGGAGTATACGAGAGGTTTTCTCCACAAAATCATTATTGTACTCCTCAAGTATTGATTGCTCCAGAAGAGTAGCTAAAGGAAACGCACTCACTCTTTCCAATTTCTGATTGTATTCTTTGTACTCTTCTTCTTTTTTTTACGATGCCTCAATGTATTGATGCATCTCTTTTATTAACCCTTATGTGTCCTTATAGGCTTCAAAACCTTTAACCAAAACTTCGCGTACCTCTCGGTTCAATTTTTCTACCCATCGGTCTACCATCTCCGCTTTGCCTCTAACCTGCACCAAATCATCTACATCCTTTTTGCTTAACAAAATAGGAGTCTCAATGGTTGCTACCTGTTGTGATCTTGGAGAGGAGATGCTCTTCAAAAATGAATGTAGTTGATCCAATTGAGCTTTAAGCTCATCCTTCTTTTGCTTATCCTTGATCATTATTGACTTGGTTGTTGAAGCCACCACATCAATCAAGTTCATCTACTGATTTCTAGTGGGTCTTCCCAAGTTGACACTACTCAATCAATAATGTGTTAGTTCCATGTCCCCTACCTCCTTTTATGTCATTGGCGTTGGCACATTCAGCAACAATTTCTCCTTTGTCTGTGAGTCGGGTAGAATGTAGAATCTTAGCCTTCTTTTTAGGCCTCTCCTGGTCAATTCCCTTCATCATATCCTCCCAATTGAGAGGTTGTGAAGGGGTTACTGCTCTCTTCTGCAAGTCCATTTTAAACCAAGTAGGAGCACTTGGAGTAGTAGTCATCATAGAAGAGGAAGTAACAACTATAGAAGGTGGTTGAACATTTACCTGAGGTTGAGAATCAACCCTTGATTTCTCTTGTTGTTCTTGTTGTATATGCATGTGCACCAGCTTCTATGTCTCTTCTCTATCTTTTTGTTCTTCCCTTTTCTTATCTTCCTTTTCTTTCCTCAGACTCTCTTCTTCCAACCGATCTCTCTCTACCTTTTCTTTTTACAAATTTTCCTTCTCTAGAGCTCTTTTTCTAGTTTCTCTTTTTCCAAAGCCTCTAATCTTTCTTTCTCTAATCTCTCAACCTCTAAGGCCATAAGTTTTTTTTCCCTTTCTTCTTCTTCTTGATGCTTTTTAACCAGCTCCTTAGCATCCCTTTTCTTTCTTAAACTTTCTGCTTCTTCTTTCTAGCGAGCTTCTTCTGCAAGTTTTAGTTTCGCAACTAAAATTTATCTTTCCTTTCGGCTCCTTGCCTTCTCTTCCTCAAGGTCATGAATTTTTTGTATTAACTCTAACTTGTCGTTCTCTTCTTTGGCCTTGAGCTCATGTTCTTGTTGCCTTCTTCTTCTCTCTACTTCATCAACTGCTGCCTTTTCCTTAACTTGTTTTCCTTTCAATTATTGCTCGTGCAATACAGCATCAGCCTGTACCTTGGCCTCCATTTCCTTTTGTTTCTCCAAGGCTACAGCCTTTGCATCAAAATCTCTTTTTGCATCTTCAAACAATTTCCATCGATCTTCTTGTGTTAAGATCTGCTCAATATCCTCCTCTAGAGGCATGTTCTCTTGCAAATCCTTTTCTGACAGAGTCTCATCTGAATCTGTATCAACTTCGAGAACTTCCTTCTCCACCTCTTTCCCCTTGGCAGCTTCAACCATGCTATGAAGAGCTCCTTCTTGAATTTCTTTACTCTTCTTCCTTGTTATTGGGACTTGTGCAAATGATTCACCTCATGTAGGTGTCAAAACAGCTGATCCTACTGGAACATCTCCCTCTTGTGTTTCTTCTTCATCATCTACCGCCTCAAGTTCTATTTCTTCAATGTCTAGAGGAAGGAGTTCCAATGGCTCTTTGGGAGGTGTCTTTCTTTTGATTCTCTTGTATCCCTTACCATTTTTAAGGACTGGTCCTTGAGGAGCTTCAGTTCTCAACATTAACCACTGCACACTCCTATCCAATACTATCCTTCCAATCTTCTTGATATGAATTGTTTCTTCAGCATCCCAGTCAATTGGATCCAGGCTCTTGGTGCCAATATTCAAAGCTTCATAAGATGGATCCAACACAATTCCATCATCCACCAATGTGTCAGAAATATTTTCTTTAACACCTAGTTTTTCCATGAGTGCGACTGGCAATCTTTCATAGTTCTTCTTTCTCAAATCATACTCATCCTGCCGATCACTCCAAAAGTCTTCTAACAAACTGAAATGTCTAGTAAACACCGAAGCCAATAAGGCATACATATTCCCCTTTAGATCAAAATACTTAGGAGTTGTGTATAATCCCAATTTCAACTGTGTGAATTCACTATAGACCACCTTTGCTCCTACCAAGTGTTGACAACTATATTTACCCAACTTCATGGAAAATTTATGACATCCGGTTTTATGCTTGATCCCAAACTGAGCATTAACTCCAAGAGCTTGATATACAAACTCCATTAGCACAATCCTATTATTGCAGCACCTTGGAAACAAATGTGGGTGGCCTTCAAAACCAACCAACCTAAAATATGTAAATTTGGGGTATTGAATGTACCAACATCTCCATTCAGCAATGAATTCCATAGCTTCTTGACTCAACTGATATACTGCATCTCCATTCAATTGGTTGATGATCACATATAAAAATGCATCATTGACTCTTCTGAAATGAGTCTCAACAACTTGAAGAGACAACTAATCATAGTGCTCCCATACCTTCTTCTGTCCATCCAAGGCTCCCATTATGCCCACTCTGTTGAAACCTAGGAAAATCCCCAATCTTGTTGTTGCATAAACAATGTAAGAGGTCATAAAGAAAGACTTAGTTTGCTTGATCCTTGTTAGCTAATCATGTATGGCATCAGAGACAATCATCGGCCAATAAAACTACTAGGCTCCATTTAAGATTGTTTGGATGAAAGGAAACATCCATTCCTTGAACCGAAGTGTATCTCTCTTCCTGAAAACTCTTGATAACATCATGATTAAATCAGACACCTCCTTATAAAAATCTGCACTCTTTGGCTGATCTGCAAGCTTTCTCAGAGATTTATTTTCCGTCTTCAACCACATTTTGTTCAAAGGAGATTTATTGGAGTCCTTATGCTTGCTATACTTCTCCAAGGCCTCTACCTCAGTTAGCTGCACCAAGTTCTTGGGATCCAGCACATTAAATATATTTTGAAACATCTGAGGAGTAAGATCAATGATCACATTATTCTGGGAATCCATGCATAGTCTTGTAGCAGGATTGTAGGCACTAGCTACTGTTAAGATCAGTTTCGGGCATTGGATTGACAAAGGAAACATAGTAATATGTGCCAAGCCAGAATCAACAATCCTTTGTGTCCTTCTTGTTAGATTTTCTCGTTCTACAAAGGTGTCTGCATGTAACTCCTCAAAGTTGTACTAGCCCAAGTTCGTATCAGTGATGTCTAGCCAATCTTATTCCACCTTGCGCACCTTCACAACTGAACTCCCGTGATTATACCTCAAGGTATAAGGCAGTTGTACTGGCTTTACCTTCTTTGGTTTTGGTGCTGCCTTTGATGTCCCTGTAGGCTGGTTCCTGTGAGTAGCTTCCCCTGATCTTCTTGACATCCATCAATTTTCCTATAAGCACAAAACCTCTAATTAGATCTTTAATCATCATCATAAAACATGCTTTAAAAACCATACCTTTCATATATGCACCGGAGTTGGAACCGGGCAAAAACTCAACCTAACATAGTCTCTTTTACAATACTGTCACACTCGGAGCCAAAACTGATATAGATACTTTACTAACAATGAACGGGCTCAAAGTCAAAATCGAGAAGGTGATTGGAACTGGGATCAGAATGAAAAATAGATTTGGTTTTTCTTCAACTTTTCATATTTTTATATTCCATTTCCACTCCGCCTCTGCTTCCGACTAGGTTATCATTATTTCAAAAGAAGACCTCTTATTATACGCAAAGCCAGAAATGGGATGGAAATGGAATCGATACCTTTTGTAAAATAGCATTCTCAAGTTCACAATCGATTATGATCCCATCTCCGCCTAGATTGACCATGATGTCATCAAAGATTTTATCGATTTAACACATAACTTCGTGATTAAAACCAAGGTCGTATTAAAATGAAAAGGGGCTTTAAAAAACACTACACTCATATGACCATGGGGAATGACTGTATTTTAGGGCATCATATTTTAATCATCTAAATGTGATCACTGAGAGACACGAAACCCTAATCTAACAAACCTGATAAAAACTAGGGCACAGATTCTAAACCTTGCCATTTACCAGAACAAAAAATGTGACACAACCCTAAGTAAAAATGATGAATCTAATCTACCTCATTGTAAATCGCTAACTTTAACCAATACCATTTAAACCCCAATTTAATCTAATCTACTGCAAACCAAAATAGCACGACGCGATCACAACTAAAACGTGAAAGCGACCGTGCTCTAAAAACAAAGAATCAAAACAAAAACAAAAGAAACAAAAAATAAGCCAAACAAACATAACAAGAACCTATTCGAACAATCATGCTAAGAAACACAGATCCATTTAGAACAAAAAGATTCAAAACACGAGAAGATATAAAGAAAAAATGCAACAAAGACGACAGTAAATAAACAAAGAACAATAACAATAAGAAACCCTACCTCAAACGCAGAAGAACCGAGCTAACCTTCTGAACTGATTCGCACACAATAACCTTCCTCTCTTTCGATCAATTTGCTCAAATGAACTCCTCTAATGCTCTTTCATGCTCTTTGATCTCTTAACAATGATAATAATGATTCATTTAACCTTTAATGAAGGTAAAAATGAGGATTTCCACCTACACGAATAGCTATCATTAATGTATTAAAACACAATTAAGGCGGAGTTGGAACTGAAAGAGAACGAACACTTCTCTGTAGTGCAACTTTAGTCAAAAAAGTCAACAATCCAAAAACGGTGGGGGCGGAACTAAAATGGAAACTGATTCAAAACTTTAAGAAATTTCCAAACTTCATTCCCGTTCCGGTTCTAGGTCCGCCAACTAAACACAAAACAAAACCAAATAGAAAAATTAAAACAAAAGACCGACATAATAAAACTAAACACAAAGACTTAGACTAAAACCAAAAGTTAAAATAGCGGAGGTGAGGGCATAATCGATTATTATTTTACAATTTTCGATAACGACCAACTTAACACCCACTTTGGCTCTAGTTCCACTGAAGACAAAAATAAAAGGCCAAAAGAAAAGACCGTTGGGATGGGAATCAAAAAAAAATTCAAAAGAACTTTTAGAACTCGATTCAGTTCTGGTTCCGCTTCCGACAGACTAAACCAAAATAATCAAAGTGTTGGAAGCAAAATGACTCCAAACTTTGTTTAAAAAACAACAATGGATAAAGAACACAAGGGGGACCCATTTTGACCAAGGAAAAAGATGGGGTGGTTATGCAAGGCATAACAAATGGCGACTCCGCTGGGAAAATGGTTTACCTATTTTCAAGATACCCAAAGAAAATTTTAGTCACCCAAAAACTACTGGCTTATAAACATTTTAACTTGAATAAGATCAAATATACTCAGGATAAGTTTGAGCTAGAATCTTAGATGTATGTGCTCATGAGTTATCTCTAAATCTAAGTGTGTGCTTATGTTGTGCATGATTCTTCATAGATACTTTCTCTATTCTTTGAACCACCATACCTAAAATTCAACCTACATGAGTTAAGTCTTTTAACTATCGTGCAGTAAAATCTTGGGTATTGCTCCACTACCAAATAGGCATCCATAGCCCCTACAGAGATGCCTCTAGTTCTCACAAATAATTTCTCTACTGCCAACCAAGAGTCCATAGCCCCGATAGAGATACTTGATTACCCACTTGATATTGAGCTTACCTCTTCTTTCTTTCTTTTCATTCTTCTTTTTTTTTACTTGTGGAAATTCTTTTATCCATCTCTCAATACTCAGATTCAATGAATCTAAAATGTGGGTTGAGAACTACAATGGATTTCATGATAGTCTTGGAATCGGATTTTCACTTGAATCAAAGGTAGAGTCATTCTAAAATAGATAGGCATTTACTCATGCAGATGTTTTATCTAATTTGGTGATAGATTTTCGATGATAATGCATGAGATATTCACAATGTATCTTCTTATCTTTAAATAACTCCTCAAACCCAAACTAGAATGATCATAAGACATAAGTTTTAGAAAAACATCCTTTTCAATGATAATAATGAAAATACCTAAACCAATTTATCTCCTAGTACCAATAGTATACTTTGAATAACAACCCCAAGTCTTGAGATGAACAAAATAAAGATCCCCAATGAAACAAAACTCAACTAAATAAACCAAAACAAAACAAAGAAACAAAAAGAAAACCTAACTAAAACAAAGAAACAAAAAGAAAACCTAATTAAAACAAAAAAACAAAAAGAAAACCTAACAAAACAAAGACTTAATTATATATGATACAGTATAATACATTCTCCTCCAAAAATATCAGACCTTCTATGCACCAAAATAGTGCTTGAGAAACTGACCATTAATGGGTAATGGAATAGGCTCTTCTGTTAAGGTACTCAAATGAAAAGCATTCTCACCTAATATTTCAGCCACTTGATAAGGACCTAACCAAAGTCTATCAAAATTCTGGTGATCTCCCTTATTTTCTCTAGCCTTATCCCATAATAGCACAAGGTTTGATATTCTAAAGGCTTTTATCTTGGCTCTCTTGTCAAACCAGTGTTTTGACAACAACCTAATGTTTAGAGAATTGTCGCAAAGCAACATCTCTTTGTTCTTCCTTATTTAACAAATTAAGCAGTCTAACCTCTATCCTATCATCCTTGGAGTAAAATTCCTGCATAAAATTCAAGAGAGGTATTTGTAAATGAATGGGGAAGATTGGATCTTGGCCATAGACTAACTTAAAAGGTGAATTCCCTAGGGTTGCTTTGATTCTGGTTCAATCTTCCCATAAGGAAAATCTCAACTTGGTTTGCCAGTCCCTAGGGTTACTTTCTAACAACTTTTTTATAACTTCCAATAAGTTCTTATTTGTGGACTCGGCCACTCCATTCCCTTGAGGGTAATATTTGGAAGAATATGTCAACACAATCTTATGTTCATAGGCCCATGAAATAAACTCAGCAGAAGAAAAAGCAGGGCCATTATCACATACCAGAGCAAATGGAACACCAAACTTGGTTGTGATGTTCTCAGTTAGAAACTTGATGACCACCTCCATGGTACTATTCTTGCAAGGTTGTGCCTTCATCCAACATGTGTAGTAGTTAGTTACAGTCAAGATGAATTTATGTCTTGTAGAAGAATTTGGATTAATCAGACCTACAAAATCAAGTTCCTATTGAGCAAATGGCCTTACCTCATATACTGGTTGTAGAGGCATTGCAGGATTTCTTTCTCTAGGTGCAGAAGTTTGACATACATGACAAGTCCTGCAGTGTTGATGTGCATCTCTAAACACATAAGGCCAATAATAGCCTGACCTTAAAATCTGATGTGCCAAAGCATCATCTGATCCATGCCCTATTCCGTGCCTACCATGAAATTCATTTATGGCATGTTTAGCTTCTTGCTGATCCAAACAGCATAGATAAATCCCTTGGAAATTCTTCCTATAGATTGATCCCCCTTTAAGCATGTAATGGGCGCTCTTCATCCTCAATGATCTCCTTTGAGTAGCATTCATTCCTTCTGGACATTTGTTATTGAGGATAAAGAAGAATAAATATGTATACAAGGGATCCTTTGTGAATGATTGAACAATGTACTATTGACAAGTTATACTTCTGTCCACTTCAGCCATTTCCTTTGACAAACCTTGACCTCGAACAAGCTTAATTGGGTGAATCTCCAGGTCAAACTCTTGTAATATTTCCATCCATTTCCCTCTTCTTTCCCCTAATTCACTTTGCATTAGGAGAGACTTCACAGCTAAATCTGGGACTATGGCCATAACCTGACTTCGGATTATTTAATGCCTAAAATTCTTTACTGCTCATACACATGCAAAGGCTTGTTTTTCTAATGATGAATCTTACTTCTGCATTCTTAAATTGAGATCTCATAAAAGCAACTGGTCTCTCCTCATTCTCTTCTCTTCTTTGTGTCAAAACTATTGCACATGAATGCTCAGAAGAAAAATAATAAATGTAGAAGGGTTTTAGATAATCTGGGCTTGTCAAAACAGGTGCTTCAGATATAGCTTGTTTAATCTACATGAAAGCAGACTTGGCCTCTTCACTCCATTCAATCTTTGCATCCTTCTTCATCATTTCATTGAGTGGTTTGACAATCTCTGCAAACCCTGTTATAAATTTCCTAACAAAATTGATCCTTCCAAAGAAAGACCTCATTTCCTTCTTACTTCCTTGCCTTGTCAATTTCAAAATGGCCTCCACTCGGTCAGGATCTATGGAAATCCCCTCCTCTAATATAATGTGACCTAAAATATTTCCTTCGGAAACTCCAAATACACATTTCTTTAGGTTAAGGGAGACACCATAACTGATCCATTTTTTTAGCACCTTTTCCAAATCAGCAGCATGATCTTCTCTATTCTTAAAGAAGATGGTCAAATCATCAACATAGATGATTATAAATTTCTTTATCAGATCTTTAAAAGCTACATCCATTTCCCTTTGAAAATTAGCACCAACATTGATTATACCAAAAGACATCCTTCTGTAGGCAAATGTGCCCCATTTTGTAGTGAAAGAAGTCTTCATTCTATCCTCATGACTTACAAGGACCTGATTGTATTCTGAATACCCATCCAAGAAAGACATCATCTGAGATCCATTGACCTTTTGCATTACTTCATCAAGGGAAGGTAATGGATAGTTATCCTTCTCGGAGGCCTTGTTTAAATTCTTAAAATCCACACATAACCTGATCTCACCATTCTTCTTCCTTACAGGAACTAGATTAGCCACCCAAGTGGAGTGTCTAACTGGAAAAATTATTCTTGTTGCCAACAGTTTTTGGACCTCTTTCTAAATCAGAGGCTCAATTAATGCATTGACCGGGCGTTGCTTTTGGCGAAATGGCTTGGCTTCTGGCTTGAGAGGAATTGTATGTGTGATGACATATGTATCAAAAGTTTTCAAATCATCATAGCACCAAGAAATTGCTTCAATATTCTGTTTCAAGACTCTAATTATCTCATCCTTAATCTCCTGAGGACAAGTCTTCCCTATAAGAACATTCCTTTCTGGGCTTGAGTGAACCAAATTAATGGATTCATACTTACCTCCCTCACTCTTTGTAGGCATTCTTTGATAAGCTTGTGGATCTAAATCAAATATTCTTTCCAATACTATCATCCCTTTTGAGATGTTATTGCTCTTTAAATCCAGTATCCCTTTTGGACTGTCACTTTCTGGATCCCAGTCTCCTTGATCTCTATCAGAATCATCAATTATCTGTCCTTGAAATACAGCAGAACTCTTCAAAAAGGCTAAAATGTGTTGATCTTCATTAAATACCTGAAAATATCTAACATTATCAGGAATTGTTGGGACTGAAATCAACTCCACAGAAAACCTCTTCAGATTTGAATCTTGCATAGGCTCTAGTGTACTAGAAGCCATAGCAAGAGCATCTGCAATTTGATTTGCTTCCCTTGGAATAAGAGTAATCCCAAAGGCATCGAAATCTTCTATTAAATTCCAAACCCTGTTTCTATATGCAGCCAATCTTTTGTTATGGCATGTGTATTGGCTACATACCTATTTCAAAATCACCTCAGAATCTCCCATCACTGTAAGAGTAGTTACCTTCTTCTTATGAGAAAACATGAGCCCTCTTGCAAGTGCTTCATATTCTACTACATTATTAGTGCAACCAAACTGCAATCTATAAGAAGCAAAGTAAGTTTTTCCTTTCAGATTGGTTAGTTCAATCCTTGCTCCACTCCCTGCTTTAGATTTAGAACCATCAAATTTAAGAGTCCATAACTAGTCTTTGGCTAGGAGTTCTTTCTTTTTAGAAGCAACAGGGAATTTGTCACTTGAGACCTGTGGTGGCTCGGACTTTTGTTGATCATCAACAATTATCTTGAGGCTAGGCTCAATTAATGTGTCTCCTATGTTCCCAATTTGTTCAACAATTATCTCCTGAATGCTCTCTTGATTTAATTTACCATCTAATTCATCTTTCATTAACACCTTGGGCATTGGTAAAGCATCCAGAGCAGAGGTATTGAAATGAAACTGAGATACTTCCACTTCTTCTTGATCTTGAGAACCTAAAACCTGAGTCTGCTCTACTGGTAAGGAACCTTCCTCTTGGGAAAGACTAGCCCATGTAAGACTAGTTGCATCCTTAACTTGGAAGGAGAACTCATTGATGGGAGTCTCAGATCCCTTTTGACATTTTTGTTTGGGCTGATCTACATGACTTAAAATATCTATGCATAACTAACATGTTAACTTTGAATGGTTATGATAGTGAATCCTACACCAATCAGGCAGCAACAAACTACTCAAATCATTTTCTACTCCTAAAACTAGTCTATCTTGTTGCAATTTCCTTATTAGAACCTGCTGGTTAATGTGAATCATCGGGTAACTATGATCTAAGGACAATGTATCATTAGGACTAAATACAGAGAAAGTAAGGACTTCCTCTTGTTTGTAAACACCTATCTCAGTCTCAAAGAATGCTACTTCATTTGGAGTATCATACTCAGTGATCATGTGTATGAGTCTAGGTTCACTTTCAATTCTTATCTGGGTAGCAACTCCTTTCCAGGGTAACCACATGTACGAAAAATCCAAGGATAGATATCCCCCTATGCTTTTCATTAGTTCTTGACTTAAGAGCATACCATATGTTTCTGGGATATCAACTATTTGGATATCTATATAGTTCTAGATCCTTGGGCCTGATCCAACCTGCACATGCATGTTCTTCAACTCACCTACAACATTGAATTCGGTTTTATCCAACTGAATCACCTTTTTATTAGTTGGGATAGGACTTAATCCTAACTTTTTACAAATTGAAAAAGGCATAACATTCCCTGATGCTCTAAAATCTAATAAACAATTATATAGATTCTTTCCAAAGATTCTCAAACTTAACAAGAAAGGTGGGGTACTGGTCTTACCTTTATACATAGCTATATTTTTCTCCTTTGTGGGAGTCACTTTACCTTTCCCTTTTAGATGATTTGCCTCTTCCAAAGCTTTTAATACCACCTCTTGTTGAGTTGGGCACCACTTCATGATGTCAAAGAAAGACAGTGATGTCTTCTGCCTCTGTAATTCTGCAACAAAGTCAAACTCTGAATCATTCCTCACTTGGTACTTAGGAAAAGAAGGTTGATTACCTCTATTGTTAGAATCCAAAGGTCCCTTTGGTGGAGGTGGATTATTATCTGCATTCTGATTTGGTGGAACCATGTTATTCGGGGGTGCAGATGAGGTGAATGGCCCCTTATTCTGATTCCTTAGAAAGTGGCCACCCTTAGATTGGAATGCTTGAGCATCATAA
Source organism: Sequoiadendron giganteum (assembly GCA_007115665.2). Taxonomy (NCBI): domain Eukaryota; kingdom Viridiplantae; phylum Streptophyta; class Pinopsida; order Cupressales; family Cupressaceae; genus Sequoiadendron; species Sequoiadendron giganteum. The sequence goes on from CM021103.1 coordinate 157,773,690, forward strand.
ACATCTTCCTCTGGCTCATTATCTCTTTGCATAGGGAATTGATACTTTTCTTCAATGGTTTCATAAGTCATGGCAGTGCTGATTGACCCATTATCTTGATTGGAATTTCTTGTTGGAGGATGGGCATCAACCTGTGCAATTTTCACAATCTTCTCCATTTCTGAGAAATTGACCTCAGAATGGGTTGTTGTATCATTCAACCTACACCAATTTATCATAAAATTCAAATCAGCAACATTAGCAGTATGTGGCCTTTCTTCACCTGCTTGATAATTATGAGGAACTCCCCCATTGTTAGGTCCAGTATTCCACTACCTATTATTGTTGTTGTTGTTGAACCTTTGGTTATATCCTCTATTCTAATTTTGATAATTCTAGTTTGAGGAGTTCTGATTTTGAAAATTCCTATTGGTGTTCTGATTCTAGTTCTGATTAGAGTAATTGCCCTGATAGTTATAACCTCCCTGATTGTTGTAGTTTTGGTTTTGATTATTGGGAGGGTTTTGCCTGAGTTGTGTCATGTCATTTGATATCTGAGAGAGAGTCTTTTTAAGAGTCTCTAACTCACTTGTGAGTTGAATAGTTTGTTCATTCTGCATATTTTGGACTATGGTTGGGGAATGGACATGGGTTGATCCTCCCCCTTGTTGTGATTGATTTTGAGGTTGTTGTTGTTGTGGTTGATGTGAGGAATCTTGTACGCCATTGCTAAAGAAGGGCACCATGGGTGGAGCTTGCAACTCAGATATAGGTCCATATTGGGAATAATACATCCCTGGGATAGTGTTGTATAATGGTGGATTAGGCATCTGATAATTCATTGGAGGAAGAACTGCTCCTAACCCTCCAGATTGAAAACTTATCTTTTGTTGCAATTTGATAGCCAAATGATAAATTTTAGACAGTGAGTCAATCTAAGCAGGTTGATAAGTTCTTTGCAAAAATAGGCCAATCAAAGGATCAATAGCTCTCAAATATGCCTGTATGGCCATACCCTCTGGTACTAAGTAAGGCTCTTGTAGTGGAACCTAGTGTTAAACAAGGGAAATGGTTCATGATGTTCCTTCCTTATGCTGGAAAATTGATGATATAATATTGCAGAATCAACATAAACCCTGAATTGATTAATGAAAGCATTTTCCAAATTTTTCCAACCCAGGATAGATCCCTGGGGCAGATTTAGATACCAATTATATGCCATATCTCCCAAAAAATAAGGAAAAATTCTACATACCACATCTTGATGAGCAACTTGAGCTCTTGTGCAAGCATCTTTGAATGCTTGTATATGTTCTTCAGCACTTCTTGACTCTCCATGCATGTATTTCGGACAGAACCTCTCTGGGTTCTTTGGTAAATCATTGAATCCCCCAGGAATAGTCCCTAACGGGGAGGGATTATTCACAATGTAATCCATTGTTGGGATTGGTTGGACGGGTGGTGATATAGGCCGAATTGGTGGTGAAAAAAGCGTATTTGGAGGTGATGATGTAAGTGGAACTGGTGGTGGTGTAGGTGGATTTGGAGAAAATCTAGGTGGAGTAAGTGGTGGTGGAAGTGTAGGTATCAAAACCCTAAGAGCATGAGGTCTTGGTATAACCGGGGTTTGCAATTCTTGTAAAGGTTCAGGGTCAATAGAGGATCTCAAAATCCTTCCATATTTCTCTGATGAGAAAAGACCCTATGCAAGCCAGCTTGTCTTTTCAACCCTCCTTCTAGCACCAACTTCTGTTGATGGTTAAAATGACACAAACAACATTAAAATAGAATATTTCTACTCTATTTCTCCTGAAAAATAAAGACAACATGTAGTAGCCTAACTCCCAAGGTCCTAGTAGTTGGTTCTCACCTGTCCTGTGTCACTCAATCGGTTCATGCAACTATAATGTTCAAGGGGCATGTGTTGGTAACAAAAGATTCAAGCAATAACTCATTTTATCAAAATAGTTCTTGTAAATAAAGGGGTAACCGATAAATTTGAATCAAATTTATCTAACATTCGGACATATACCTTCAATAATGAATATTTTCTAACAAATCATAAAACCAAAGCATGAGACAATCTACAACATAAACTATACCATTGCATGCATCTAAGGTGCTTAATTCAATACCACTTTTCGCTTATCACAACTATCTCCAAGATTTCAAAGCACACATCCATTCATTGCCAAGGTCATAGACCAACAAACTTTAATAACTTCAATTCAATGATAATCTAATAAGACAATCCTTAAATTTGATTCCTTTAAATGATTTTCATCACTCAAGAAACTTTTATGTTCAGCACAATCACTGCATACAGATAGATTATAACTTATCACCCTTATCACACAAACAATTTAACTCTAACACCATATTGCGAGAAAACCTGTAATTTTATTAACTGTAAAGCATCTAGTAAAAATGTATCAAAGTGATCACTACAAAATTCTATCTCCTAGCATTAGGTAAGCCAATTCTATTCTCAATTAGCCGACCTTTACAATATGATACCCATCGGGTATTTATAGATATACAAAACCTCGAACTCCACTTCTATTTTAGGTTATCCACCCTTTTAGGAACAAAAAAAATTCTTTTGGAAACTCGGATCAATTTGATCTTGAGTTCTTACATTTAGACATTTAGTTTAACTAAAAATAGAAGATAGAAGAGAAGAAGAAGTCGTGCACTCAAAAGTTGTCAGTGTTGCATGCAACATGCAAAGAAGAGGAAAATTATGCATGCAGAGACTCATGCATGTGAAGCTAGATCTGCAATGAACTCATCGTAGCTGGTGAAGACTTGCTATAATGTATCTATTTCCGGCCCATCAATCCAACTATCTTCAAATTTGATTCGATCCAATTCTGTTGAAGCAAAATCTCTCATACCTTTTATTTTTATTAACTCTCTCCCAACAGATTTTATTTCATCCTTGACATCTACTAGTCAATCTATTATGAAATCTTCTCCATCGTCTTCTTTCTACATGAGTCCTTTGAACCTTTCATCCCACTTTTCTTTAATTTGACTCTAAGGCATGCCTTCTTTTGTCAACACATTTACATCTACAATTATAGCAATGACTACTTCTAGCTCTTCAAATTGCTCAGTCAAATTATTAACAACCTCTTGAATCTCATCCTTATGTTTACTCAAGAAGTCAATTCTAAAATGGAGTATACGAGAGGTTTTCTCCACAAAATCATTATTGTACTCCTCAAGTATTGATTGCTCCAGAAGAGTAGCTAAAGGAAATGCACTCACTCTTTCCAATTTCTGACTGTATTCTTTGTACTCTTCTTCTTTTTCTGATGCCTCAATGTATTGATGTATCTCTTTTATTAACCCTTCTGTGTCCTTATAGGCTTCAAAACCTTTAACCAAAACTTAGCCTACCTCTTGGTCCAATTTGTCTACCCATCGGTCTACCATCTCTGCTTTGCCTCTAACCTACACCAAATCATCTACCTCCTTTTTGCTTAACAAAACAAGAGTCTCAATGGCTGCTACCTATTGTGATCTTGGAGAGGAGACACTCTTCAAGAATGAATGTAGTTGATCCAATTGAGCTTTAAGCTCATCCTTCTTTTGCTTATCCTTGATCATTATTGACTTGGTTGTTGAATCCACCACATCAATCAAGTTCATCTGCTCATTTCTAGTGGGTCTTCCCAAGTTGACAGTACTCAATTGATAATCTGTTAGCTGCATGTCCCCTACCTCCATTTCTGTCATTGGCATGGCACATTCAGCAACAATTTCTCCTTTGTCTGTGAGTTGGGTAGAATGTAGAATCTTAGCCTTCTTTTTAGGCCTCTCTTGCTCAATTCCCTTCATCATATCTTCCCAATTGAGAGATTGTGAAGGGGTTACTGCTCTCTTCTGTAGGTCCAGTTTTAGCCAAGTAGGAGCACTTGGAGCAGTAGTCATCATAGAAGAGGAAGCAACAACTATAGAAGGTGGTTGAACATTTACCTAAGGTTGAGAATCAACCCTTGATTTCTCTTGTTGTTCTTGTTGTATATGCATCTACACCAGCTTCTCTGCCTCTTCTCTATCTTTTTGTTCTTCCCTTTTCTTTTCTTCCTCTTCTTTCCTCAGACTCTCTTCTTCCAACCGATCTCTATCTACCTTTTCTTTTTACAAATTTTCCTTTGGCAACTAAGATTTATCTTTCCTTTTGGCTCCTTGCCTTCTCTTCCTTAAGGTCATGAATTTTCTATATTAACTCCAACTTGTTGTTCTCTTCTTTGGCCTTGAGCTCATGTTCTTGTTGCCTTCTTCTTCTCTCTACTTCATCAACTATTGCCTTTTCCTTAACTTGTTTTGCTTTCAATTGTTGTTGGTGCAATACAACATCAACCTGTACCTTGGCCTCCATTTCCTTTTGTTTCTCCAAGGCTATAGCCTTTGCATCAGAATCTCTTTTTGCATCTTCAAATAATTTCCATTGATCTTCTTGTGTTAAGATCTGCTCAATATCCTCCTCTAGAGGCATGTTCTCTTGCAAATCCTTTTCTGACAGAGTCTCACCTGAATCTGTATCAACTTTGAGAACTTCCTTCTCCACCTCTTTCCCCTTGGCAGCTTCAGCCATGCTATGAAGAGCTCCTTCTTGAATTTCTTTACTCTTCTTCCTTGTTATTGGGACTTGTGCAGATGATTCACCTCATGTAGGTGTTGAAACAGCTAATCCTACTAGAACATCTCCCTCTTGTGTTTCTTCTTCATCATCTACCACCTCAAGTTCTATTTCTTCGATGTCTAGAGGAAGGAGTTCCAATGGCTCTTTGGGAGGTGTCTTTCTTTTGATTCTCTTGTATCCCTTACCGTTTGTAAGGACTATTCCTTAAGGAGCTTCAGTTCTCAACATTAACCACTGCACACTCCTATCCAATACTGTCCTTCTAATCTTCTTGATATCAATTGTTTCTTCAACATCCCAGTCAATTGGATCTAGGCTCTTGGTGCCAATATTCAAAGCTTCATAAGATGGATCCAACACAATTCCATCATCCACCAATGTGTTAGGAATATTTTCTTTAACACCTAGTTTTGCCATGAGTGCGACCGACAATATTTCATATTTCTTCTTTCTCAAATCATACTCATCCTGTCAATCACTCCAAAAGTCTTCTAACAAACTGAAATGTCTAGTAAACACCGAAGCCAATAAGGCATACATCTTCCCCTTTAGATCAAAACACTTACGAGCTGTGTATAATCCCAATTTCAACTGTATCAATTCATTACAGACCACCTTTGCTCCTACCAAGTTTTGACAACTATATTCGCCCAACTTCGTGGGAAATTTATGACATCCGATTTTATGCTTGATCCCAAACCGAGCATTAACTCCAAGAGCTTGATATACAAACTCCATTAGAACTATCCTGTTATTGCAGCACCTTGGAAGCAAATGTGGGTGGCTTTCAAAACCAGCCAACCTAAAGTATGTAAATTTGGGGTATTGAATGTACCAACATCCCCATTCAATAGATAATGCCATAGCTTCTTGACTCAACCGATATCCTATATCTCCATTCAATTGGTTGATGATCACATATAAAAATGCATCACTGACTCTTCTAAAATGAGTCTCAGCAAATTGACGATACAACTGATCATAGTGCTCCCATACCTTCTTCTTTCCATCCAAGGCTCCCATTATGCCCACTTTGTTCAAACCTGGGAAAATCCCCAATCTTGCTGCTGCATAAACAATGTAAGAGGTCATAAAGAAAGACTTAGTTTGCTTGATCCTTGTTAGTTGATCATGTATGGCATTAGAGACAATCATTGGCCAATCAAACTGTTGGGCTCCATTTAAGATTGTCTCAATGAAAGAAAACATCCATTCCTTGAACCGAAGTGTATCTCTCTTCCTGAAAACTCTTGATAGCATCATGATTAAATAGGACACCTCCTTATAAAAATCTGCCCTATTTGGCTGGTCTGCAAGCTTGCTTAGAGATTTCTTTTCCATCTTCAACCACTTTTTGTTCAAATGATATTTATTGGAGTCCTTATGCTTGCTATACTTCTCCAGGGCCTCTGCCTCAGTTAGTTGCACCAAGTTCTTGGGATCCGGCACACTAAATATATTTTGAAACATCTGAGGAGTAAGATCAATGATCACATTATTCTGTGAATCCATGCATAGTCTTGTAGCATGATTGTAGGCACTAGCTACTATTAAGATCAATTCTGGGCATTGGATTGACAAAGGAAACACAGTAATATGTGCCAAGCCAGAATCAACAATCCTTTGCATCCTTCCTGTTAGATTTTCTCGTTATACAAAGGTGTTTGCATGTAACTCCTCAAAGTTGTACTGGCCCAAGTTCGTATCAGTAATGTCTGACCAGTCTGATTCCACCTTGCTCACCTTCACAACCGAACTCCTATGATTATACCTCAAGGTATAAGGTAGTTGTTCTGGATTTACCTTCTTTGGTTTTGGTGCTACCTTTGATGTTCCTGCAGGCTGGTTCCTTCAAGCAGCTTCCCTTGATGTTCCTGACATCCTTCAATTTTCCTGTAAGCACAAAACCTCTAATTAGATCTTTAATCATCATCATAAAACATGCTTTAAAAACCATACCTTTCATATATGCACCGGAGTCGGAACCAGGCAAAAACTCAACCTAACACAGTCTCTTTTACAATACTGTCGGACTCGGATCCAAAACCAATATAGATACTTTACTAACAATGAACGGGCTCGGAGTCAGAATCGAAAAGGTGATTGGAACCAGGATCGGAATGAAAAATAGATTTGGGTTTTCTTCAAATTTTCATATTTTCATATTCCATTTCCACTCCGCCTCCGCTTTCGACTAGGTTATCGTTATTTCGAAAGAAGACCTCTTATTATACATGGAGCTAAAAATGGGATGGAAATGGAATTGATACCTTTTGTAAAACAACATTCTCAAGTTCACAATTGATTCTGATCCCGTCTCCGCCTAGATTGACCATGACATCATCAAATATTTTATCGATTTAACACATAACTTCGTGATTAAAACCAAGGTCGTATTAAAATGAAAAGGGGTTTTAAAAAACACTACACTCTTATGACCATGGGGAACAACTGTATTTCAGGGTATCATATTTTAATCATCTAAATGTGATCACTAAGAGACACGAAACCCTAATCTAACAAACCTGATAAAAACTAGGGCACAGATTCTAAACCTTGCCATTTACCAGAACGAAAAATGCGACACAACCCTAAGTAAAAATGATGAATCTAATCTACCTCACTGTAAATCCCTAACTTTAACCAATACCATTTAAACCCCAATTTAATCTAATCTACTGCAAACCAAAATAGCACAACACGATCATGACTAAAACGTGAAAGCGACCATGCTCTAAAAATAAAGAATCAAAACAAAAACAAAAGAAACAAAAAAATAAGCCAGACAAACATAACAAGAACCTATTCGAACAATCATCCCAAGAAACATAGATCCATTTAGAATGAAATGATTCAAAACACGAGCAGATATAAAGAAAAAATGCAACAAAGACGAGATTAAATAAGCGAAGAACAATAACAATAAGAAACCCTACCTCGAATGCAGAAGAACCGAGCTAACCTTCTGAACTGATTTGCACGCAATAACCTTCCTCTCTTTTGATCAATTTGCTCAAACGAACTCCTCTAATGCTCTTTTGTGCTCTTTGATCTCTTAACAATGATAATAATGATTCATTTAACCCTTAATGAAGGTAAAAATGAGGATTTCTACCTACACGAATAGCTATCATTAATGCATTAAAACGTTGTTAAGGCGAAGTCAGAATTGAAAGAGAATGAACACTTCTCTGTAGTGCAACTTCAGTCAAAAAAGTCAATGATCCAAAAATATCGGGGGCAGAACTAAAATGGAAACTAATTCAAAAATTTAAGAAATTTCCAAACTTCATTCCCATTTTGGTTCCGAGTCCATCAACTAAACACAAAACAAAACCAAACAGAAAAAGTAAAACAAAAGACTGACATAATAAAACTAAACACAAAGAATTAGACTAAAACCAAAAGTTAAAATAGCGGAGGCGGGGGCGGAATCGATTATGATTTTGCAATTTTCGATAACGACCAACTTAACACCTGCTCCGGCTCCGGTTCCGCTAAAGACAAAAACAAAAGGCCAAAAGAAAAGACCGTTGGGATGGGAATCAAAACAAGTTTCAAAAGAACTTTCAGAACCTGATTTAGTTCTGCTTCCGCTTCCGATAGACTAAACCAAAATAATCAAAGTGTTGGAAGCAAAATGACTCCAAACTTTGTTTAAAAAATAACAACGGATAAAGAACAACAAGGGGAACCCATTTTGACCAAGGAAAAAGATGGGGTGGTTATGGAAGGCATAACATTACTGATTTTCTTTCAAGTGTTCAATTGTTGTGGATTTATATGCTTATATTTTATTAACTTATCTGGTTGTCTCCAAAATGGTTGTTTATGTTATTCAAATTGAGTGTGTGGAAGCACATTTAATATATCAGTACATTGAGTTTGAATTCTTTAGGAATAGGGGTTGTGACCATGGGGTTTTAGATTTATTTATGGACATGATCAAGTAGTAATGTGGGCCACAAAATGGATCTTGTCACACAAATCTCTGCAATTTGTGCTAATCATAAAATCAAATGTAGTTTATTTTTGCAGTATGTGGGATGTGGGTGAGGTGTAAGTTGGTGGATACTGATCGGGATTTTTAGTCCCAACATAACAGAAGCTAATAGTTCAACATCCATAACTTAGAAGCTCTACCAAGAATTAAATATAATGAGCTAACAGTTCAACATCCATAACTTGGAAGCTCTACCAAGAAGTAAATATAATGACCTAACAGTTCATCACCTTATAGTTCAAATGATAAAATAAATAATATAGATAATTGAACATCATCACATTACTGAAGTCTGAATTTGAGCTTTTTAATTGATTTTCACATGAAGGAGTACATATTGGCATTGGCAATGTAAAATCTTGCCAATGCCCAAAGACAAATCTGCACAGAGTTGAGTTGGAACTTGGAAACTCATATTATCAAATATTGAAAATTAAAAATCAAGTCACTGTATCACCTTTTCTAGCAACTTCCACTCTTCAAGTGATGGAATTTCCATTTTTTCTAACTGATGTTGTTTGAATTGAAGTTTTGTTAACATTTCATGATTGTAATTGGAAGTGGAACCTGTCTTGAATTCTTCAGTCAATTTTGCATTCAAGGTTATCAGTGTTCTGATGGAATCCAAATAGTTCACATCTGGGTTTTGAGGAAACCAGTCCAAATCAATCTTCCTTGCACCTTCCATCTTCTTTCTGAAACCATCATTTCCAATGAATTGATCATTTGTGTCAAAAGCCTCTATAAAACCAAGCTATGTGAAGTTCCTTACCTTTTCATCCACCACCTTCATCTTGCTTGCAACAAAATGCAAATATTCCTTTGTTCCATGCATTCTTGAACACTTTTCAATGATAGATGACAACTTCATTGAGGGTTCAATCCAATTAGAAATCCCTTTTGATTTCAAATCATTGTCACTAGCTTTGTAGACTATTTGTAGAACTTGATTTGCATATTTCTCTAATTCTAGCACATTTTTGTTGTCCACTAAATATTTGTTGAGCTTCTTATAATGTTGTCTGATAGAATCAATCAATTGAAACATGTCAAACAAATGATCAAACCTCTGCATTATTTCATCCCAGATATTTTGTTTCATATGCCTCATTGTATCTCTATAAAATACAGATATCTTGTTTTGAGAAGACTTAATTTCTTCTTTTGCTTCCCTCAGCTTTGTCTCCAATCTTTCATTTATTTTTCTTTGTTTCTCCAATTTTTTTTCCCACTGTGCATTTCCATTCACAATGCTTAGTCTTAATTTTTTTGAAGTGGAATTTTCCTCATCATATTTCTTGTTGCTCTCATCTAGCCTTCGCTTGAGGTCATTCACTTCTCTCTCATTTGGTTTATCCTCTTTGCTTGTTGATGTAGAGGCATATTTTATTATTCTTTTTTCTAATTCATTTCTCTTGTTATCTGTTGCTTTCCTCTTTGCTTTCTCACTTGCTAGGTCTACCTTTAACTTTTCTATTTGGGTCTGCAAAATTTTCTTCTACCTATCTTTCTTTAGCAATGATGTGTACACCAATTCATTGTTCTTCTTTGATACACTAATTTTTTTAGTGTTTTGTAGGCCAGAAAAATCCAATTGAAAATTGGTTACCTGGTATTCAGATCGATCCATCTAATTTGTTGGTTTGTTTTGAACTGTGGGAACAACAATTGTGTACTCCATGATTTCTTTATTTGTGTCAAATGTGGGTAATACCATGGTTGTTGCAGGCTCTGAAGTTACAGCAGACACACTCTCCATCAGTTGCTTCTTTTCTTTTTTATTCAAGTTTTATTTCTTTTTAAACTCTTCAATGAAATCATAAATTGGGGAGGCAGGAACAATGGAATGCTTGAATGGCAAAGGAATAGGATTACTTGCAGTTGTTAATGATGTCACAGGGACACTAACTAGAATTGGGGGAGTGCTTGGATATAACTCCTTTGTGGTGGATCCACTAATAGTGTGACTTGGACCTGTCAAAATCCTTTGCCTCTTTTGATTGTCTTAATCACCTGGTGTTTTTGTGGTATCTTGTATTGTTTTCCTCTTGTGTGTAATTTTTTGTTGTAGCACATGTTGACCACTACTAGTACTACTACCCATACCATCACCACCAATGGAACTCCTAGTTGAACTAAGATATCCACCAAGGGCATGTCCTAGTTGTGGTTGTATCTAACCATGAGGATGAGGATTAGAAGCTCTAACAAATTGAGTTTCACTTGTATGTCCTTGGTCTACTTTTTCACCTCCAAGCCCAAGGCCAAATTTATCAACCGGTTTTCTATGCTCAACATATGTTACCATCCAATGGCCTTGTCCTTTGGACCCCAAAGGACCACCTTCATAACCAATTTTTTCAAGTATGGTTGCTCTTGAAGTATATGTTGAAGCATATGCTTCTTTTGAGGCCTCACTTAAACCAAGTTTGTAATTTGCATGGCTTTGTTCTACTTCTTCACTATCATCATTATATTCATCATCACTTTCTTTGTTTCCATGTTCACCGAGATGCTCTATATTCCACAATTTTCTAAACTCTTTATCTTCTTCGTTAGCTCCATTCTCTGCAAGAGCTCTTGGATCACCTAGGTCCTTCCTCATAGACCAAAAAGCAATAATTTTTTATCGTAACCAATTTTTATCTGTAACTTCCTTCTCTAGAGAACCTGGAATATTTACTCTACTAGATTTTTTATCACTTGTTTCATAAAAATTGTTGTATGCCCTAATTGTCTTTCAGTGCAATGTCACAATTTCCGCTGACAATTGTTCAAAAGAAATACCATTCTCAGTATCACTTTTCTCCATTTCTATTTTGAACCTCATCCCAAGAATCCTTGTTTCTCAAGTTTTCAAGCAAGGGTTTACTTTGTTGTTGAATTCTACTTGTAACATTCCTATTGGCCAGAATCATTGATTTAATGATGTCACATGGATCATACTGCCAGTGACAGATAGCATCAAAGTCAAAAAAAATCATAAGATTATGTGCCACACTAAATTCTTTTCTCTCAAATGTGAACCCTCCACATGAAAAAGGTAAAAAGGAAATAAGGTCTTCTTTTGTTGATTGAGAAAGTGTAGTTCATTAGAACTCTGCACCTACCTTACATATTCCAATGCAAAAACCCTTTATGTCACATGTATTGGAAGTTTGTATGGCTGTACTCCCAATCCATAAAATCTTAGCACAATATATTCTTCCAGTACCAATCAGCCAATTGTATTTTTTTTCCTAGTTGCATGCAATTTCTACATGACATAGGCAATCTAGGCATTGGATTATTTATAATTGCTTGATGAAATGGAGCCAAAAAGTAGTCTACAAAATTTTTGTAGTTCCTTCGAGAATCATGCCTCCTTATCTCAGTGGTCCATTCATATACTGGAGCCATTTTCTTTTTCCTCTGCATTACTATAGGGCTAAATCTGAAGCTTGTTGGTCTAAAAATTTCCTCTAAATTTCAATCGAGAAATATAGCACAAGTAGGTTGTGAACCTAAATGTCTTGGTGGAACCTTTTTTAATCATTAAAAATTTTTTATGCATGGATTCTACAATGTGATGAATATAATTATATTTGACATGTTCAACACCATAATGGTTATTAAATACCATTTCAAGGAGGCTTCCACCCACTTCTAGATTGCTATCCAGATCGAGGCAAAATGCTAGCATGGAAATAGTATCATGAACCCATGGTTTAAAAATATCCAAATTATAAGAAGGCTTATGATCACCTTTCAATTTGTTTATATCCTGAACTATTTTAAGAAATTATTTTTCTGCCTTTCTTCCATTGCTTCATAATCACTAGCAAGATTTTCTAGGTCAATGTGGTCATTTCCAAATTCTTCGGTTGTAAACCCCAACACTTTTCCAAGTTCTTCTACATTAATGGATAACAATTCTACTTGGCTATCTTTATTAACAATTTCTCTTTTCTTATCATCATAATTTTTGGCACAAACCATGATAAATTTTGGGCAAGGGAAAACTTCATGTAACATCATGAGCCCTAATCTAGTTACCCACGATGCACTGATACTATTAACATGCGTGTGCTTTGCAGCATTATTTTGAGATGAAAATCTAAGTTCTGAGGTACGCCTACCATAGATTTTAGGATCATAAATATCATGGTACCCATCAGCGAAACCTAGGGTTTTAAGCAATTCTGCATAATGTATTTTTTTATTGGTCATTGCTCTAGTGGTACTGGTGGTAGACATTCTTATACAATGTGAAGTTGTGAAATTTGAATTCCCTAATACCTATTATTCCTCCTGAATTTTTCTTAATTCTTAAGTCTCTAAACCCAAACTTCAAAGTTTGACAAAATAAGATTTTAAGAAATGCCAAACGATGAAACGTAGCCACAAGAATTTTTCACTTACCCGGATTCTGAGTCCTGAATCTTGAAGAGATTAATGTTGACAGTCGTGGAAACTGGAATGGCTTTATTGGAAGTGGAACTGTGGAATCCAAAACAGGGAGGTGCACTGCAATGAGCAATCTGAAGAGTGAAGACCGAAATTTCCTTGTGTGTTGACCCTTACTTTACACTTAGCAGTATAAAGTTTTTTTTTTCTCGAAATTGGAACATTAAAGTGAATCAAACATCTTAAGTCTACATGTTGCAAATTCTAAACCATTGATCTTTCTAAATCTAACAGTTATAGGGTGATTCCAAAGGTTTAAGTTTGCAAGCCTATCACTTTATGCATTTCGTTCCAGAATGAAACTACAACCATACATCAAATGTTCATCCAACGGTTGAAACCTGAGTAATTTATGATATTAACTTAAAAAATAAACATGACACTTGTGTTTTAAAGATTTTTTAAACTTTTTTGCACTAGGATTGGTATCAAGGCCAAGGGGCCGATAACTTAATGTTGCAAAGATGAAAGGAGTTAAAAAAATCTCCCCATGTGCTGACCCTCTCACTTAAAAGTTTAAAAAAAATCACTTGACAGTTGACACTTAGCAGTACAAAGTGCTTTAAATGATTTTTTTTTCGAAATTGGAACATTAAAGTTGCAAATTTTTAACCGTTGATCTTTCTAAATCTAATGGTTATAGGGTGATTCTGGAGGTTTAAGTTCGCAAGCCTATCGCTCTATACATTTCATTTTGGAATGAAAATACAACCATACATCAAATGATCATCCAACGGTTGAAACTTGGCTAATTTATGATATTAACTTAAAAAAATAAAAATGACACATTGACACATGTGTTTTAAAGTTGTATAATGTTAATCGTGATTCGTGTACAACATCGAGGCATTGAAAAGACAAAATGAGTGATGAGCGATGAGCCTTGATCTCGCCACATGGTCGTATCTAACGGTTCTAGTGTTATCCTGAAGGTTTCAATTTGCAAGTCTAGTGCTTTAGAGATTTACTTCCAGAATGCAACTACAGTTGTCCATCAAAAATTCATCGAACAGTCATAGATTATATTAATTTTCACTAACATCTAATGGTTATAGGGTGATTCCAGAGGTTTTAGTTTGCAAGCCTATCGCTCTGTGTATTTCATTCCGGAATGAAAATAAAACCATACATCAAATGATCATCCAACGGTTGAAACTTGACTAATTTATTATATTAACTTAAAAAAATAAACACGACACATTGACACATGTGTTTTAAAGTTTTTTTAAACTTTGTGCACTAGGATTAGCATCAAGGCCAAAGGGCCAGTAACTTAACGTTGCAAAGGACTTAAAAAAATCTCCTCGTGTGCTGAACCTCTCACTTAAAGTTAAAAAAAATCACCTGACAGTTGACACTTAGCAATATAAAATGCTTTAAATGCTCTTTTTTTTGAAATTGCAACATGAAAATTATAAATTTTTAACCGTTGATCTTTCTAAATTTAACGGTTATAGGGTGATTCTAGAGGTTTAAGTTCGCAAGCCTATTGCTCTATGCATTTGAAATCTAATACTCGTAGTCCTTCCCCCATTCCTAACAAGATTCAATACCATCCGCCTAACAATGCTTCATCGACGAAACCCCCATCACAACCTCACCGATGGTCTGAAGAAAATAACTCACAACCTAGTATTGGTGTAACAATATTCTATCGGGATGACTCATAAGGTGCTCTCCCCGATATACCGATAGAGTCAAAAAAAGTAAGCACATCGCTGTAACACATAAACATCTGTGGAATAGATGATTGCATTCCCCCGATGGCCCAATATAACCATGAATTTAGATGCTTAGCTTTTGGATTCAACTGTGTGTATTTACAATTGAATCCAAAAGCTAAGCATCTAACTATATGGAATGTGGAAAACTCATACCTATTACCAACTAACCATGAATTATCAAGTGCATATTGCATAAATTATATTACTTAATTTATTAAGGGAAAAAAACTGATTTGAATATATTAATATAAATAGACACTGAAGTTCTAAACTCAAAAAATAACTATTTATTGTAAGTGTAAATGAATAACGAAGAATAGCACAACACAACAATTTATTTTATTGCACCTGAATTTCAATGTCACATTATTACATTTTTTTTAAAGATGAGTAGTTGTAGAGCAGGAAAGTTCTCATTTTGTATAAATAACATATGTCAATGTGTCACTTTACATAGACACAATTTAATAATTTATTCCAAGTTGTTACTCATTACAATGGATTACAAATTGATTCCAATTTCCAAGCTTTTGTTGGTGACAACATATGATTCCATGATTCCAAGCTTTTCCTCGTGACAACGTAATACAAATGTGGCATTGAAAATTAAGTTTAAACGCAAGGGATTTTCCCAATTCCAACCATGCTGGGGGAAAGGGGGTTCTAGTCATTCTAGGGAAATGGGAGTTGTGAAGATACAAAATTTAATTATCCCCTTCGAGAACCAGAGTCATGCAGAAGATGTAATACAAATGTGTCTCTGAAAGTAAATGCATGGAACTTTCTAGGCCAACCATGCTGGGGAAAAGAGAGTTGTGAGGATACAAGAGGATTAGTAAATCTGCTCCCATCTTTTGCACGTAGCTTCCATGCACTGGTATAGCACTTACCTCCATCAGATCTCCTCATTCTGGTTCAAAACCTATCTGAGAAGTCAGGTTAACCAAATCAACTTCTTTCCAATTCCACCCATTTTGAACTTGAAGGAAATTCGTCTTTTACTGATTACTCTATAACTACATAACTGTAGGCAGGAGAATTTACAGTATCCCTAATAATACCACATCATCTTCTTCTTGAATCCTTATTAACCCTAGAAAATGAAAACCCTTGTGACACTATCCACTATTCACTATCCCTATTTATGGGCCACCAGACACTAGTGCCGCTACCAGCCCGGGTATAATGATAATCGTGATTCGTGTACAATTAAAATCTTTAATTTGATTGAAGTTTGGCTACACGCAAATTGTAATTTGAGCTGACAAGCTGTCAAAATCACCAGTGCCACTCAAATGATATGAAATCATTAAAAATATTTTTTCATTAAAGCTATGAGTTGTCCAATAAATTGCTTTGGATGTTCATATCACATATGGCATTAATCGCCGCCACTTCCAGCACTAGCAGTACGACAACCAAAATCTCTTCAAAAGGATTGAGAATTTAAATTAAATGAAATGTACAACATCGAGGCATTGAAAAAACAGAATGAGTGATGAGCGATGAGCCTTGATCTCGCCACATGGCCGCATCTAACAGTTCTAGTGTTATTCTGAAGGTTTCAATTCGCAAGTCTAGTGCTTTAGTGATTTACTTCTAGAATGCAACTACAATCATCCATCAAAAATTCATCGAACGGTCATAGATTATATTCATTTGCACTAACATCTAGCTTTAAAAATAATAAATATGTTGACAGTTGTTCGCATTCCAGACTCTTTATGAAGGAATTTGAATCTACAGAAAATATGTCCCAAAATTTGATATTTTCGCCAACCACACTGATTTTTATTGGCATATCTGTTTATTTCGCCACTAAATTTTTTTATTGGTTTGAGATTATTTTTAATTCGTCAATGAATTTTTATTTTTTTCTTTGAAAAAAGGTTTTATTCGCCAATTTCTATTTTGGAAACAAGGTTAATTCACCAACAGAAAACAAAAATTTGGTTTGAAAAAAGGTTTTAATCACCAATGAAAAATATTTGATTCGTTTTAAAAAAATTGCATTTCGCCACAATTTTCCACAGACTTCTAGAGATTGTAAAAGATTCACCAATTGTGATTTTTTTCCCAAAAAATGAAAAAAATTGCCAATAAAATTAATATTTTTATCGGGAATAATATAAGATTCGCCAGGATTTTACACCTTAGTCGAGGAGGCGAGGGGGTTTCTTAAATTTTTCCCTGATATCAGTGAAGGTGAAATCGGGTAAGATTTTAGGCTGGTATAGATGAGGATGAACATCAAGAATGTTGACTATATTAGGTTCTAATATGTTATCATTATCAGATTCATCATTAGTTTGTTCAACAAGGTTAGCACAGTGGCTTGGCAATGGGTTGGTAAAGATTTGCATGTTCTGATTAGGAGGTGTAATTAATTTATTTCCTTTATCATTCACACCATCCAACTAGATGATATTAAATTCGATGAGGTCTTGCACTTGGTGTTTAAGACACATACACCACTCAATATCATGTCCATGTGCATGGTGATATTAAAAAGGGATTTTGCATTAAAATGAGGAGGTAAAGGATTGGTGATATCAATGAGATGAATGGGAGGAATTTGAATCATATTCTTATTAAGCATTCACATCATAATAGAATGAAGAGAATCAAAGAATTATGAGAATTGGTGATTTTGATGCAAAACGATGACCCTTTTCCCAATCCCATGATTTGTGAGCCTATTTTAATTGATTCTATGGAAGAGAATAAATTAAACCATTGTGATAAATCGATGAAAACCTAATTTATGATAAATCAAACATGATGCAAGCTAAATTAACATGATTTTACATGCTAAAATTGATCTAACTATGCAATTGCTAAGCTAATCTTAAGCTAAAAGATGGACACCCTAATTTATAAACAAACTAAGATGGATGAATGGAAGCCATTAATGGATGTCTTAATCTATTATGAAACTAAAATTTAGCTAAAATATGAGTAAAGTGTGAGTGTGAGTGCATATGAGTTTCAATAGCATAATTTTGCTCTGATTGATGGATCCATTTGTCTCCAAATAGTGTTTTATCTATGGGAAAGAAAATGAGAAATGGAGGGTTGAAATTGAAAAGATTAATCAATGGTTTAGGATGGAGGAAATAAGAAGCATGGATCATGGATTCTCATCAATGGATGAGAATGCAAGATGAGATTTAATCAAGGGTTCTCATTTGTTCCAAACAAACACACTTTTGACCTACACACACAGGTCACCAGGTGACTTGTTCAAGAGGTTAAAGGTTTAGCTTTCTCAAGAAGCTAATTGAGATGATTGGAGGATAGAGAATATTCCTTAGAATATAAATTTTGGTGAGGATGAAAGATATTTTGAAAATTAAAATAAAGTTTTGATTGTGCAAAAAGGGATAAGGAATATTCCCCTTTTAGAGGAAAATTAGTTTATTTTCTAATTAAACAAGGTTTAATCATGCAATTAGGGGATTTTATAGGAATAAAGTGATATTCATTAAATTAAATAATTTAATGAATGGGGGAGAGATGAAATGATATTTAATTAAATAACTTAGGGTTATTTAATTAAACAAGATGACTTAGGAAATTAAATTAAATAATTTAATTTATTTAATTAAATCATTTAATTTATTTAATTAAATCATTTAATTTATTTAACTAAATCATTTAATTTATTTAATTTAATGAGATGAAATGTTAGCATGAAGGGGGCTGAATTAACCCCATTTTGATGAATTAAGTTAATGGACAAAAATGATGCAATTAATTAATTAGCTAGGCTAATTCAATTAATTAAGCGAAAAGAGGATGGGTTTAAAGAAGAAATGATGTTAGCAAACCTGTTTCGAGTGCATGATATCATCCAACACATTTTTTTAGTGTCTACATTTTCCCCTCTTTGAAGTGAGGTACATGTTGCTTTGGTTCAAAGAATAACGCTTTTTGGATCAAAATTGTTGCTTAAATAAATTGTATATATATATATATATTTCTTTGATGCCCTAGTGGAAGGATAAAACTGATTCCCTGCCCCCTTGAGAAATCGGGTGAAAATTTTGAATTTTGGGTTGATTTCTTGATAAAGGTTAAAATTTTCCCCAAGGGTCTAGAAAGGCTTCAAGATGCAAGAATTATGCCAAAAAATAAAATAAAAACGCAAAATTAGGTTCCAATTGGAAAAATTGGTGAAAATGATGATAAACCCTAGCTTGAAGGTGAAATTAAGGGAAAAAAATCCTAATTTTCTAGCATAAATAAGCTAAGAAGGGCCACTTTCAATTCATTTGTACATTCACACAATAGAGATTCTTGTTTTGAGCTTTGACCCTCTGACGAAATGGCACGATGAGAGATTCCTAGGCACATCTCCGATAGAGTTTGAGAGTATCAAAGATTTCCAGGCACAAGACCATCAGCATGTAACTCAAAACCTTATTTGAAATTTGACTTTTTGATGCATTTATTGTGCTTTTAAATTTAAACTTTGGTGGTGTCACTATGAATTATAGTGATGCATATATATATGACAACGTTATTCATGATTTAAAATTAGGGTTTCTAATTTTAAATTGTGACGCATGCTTATATAGCGACACACTTGCCGATTTAGAAATTAGGGTTAGGGTTTCCAAAGTTTAAATCGCAATGCCCATGTGTTTGGCGATGCACTTTGTGGTTTTCAATTCAAATTGCAATTTGAAATGCTTTCAGGCATCGCAATTTGAAATTTCAATATAGTGATTCTATTACAAATAGAGACGCTATTGTGATTTTTGAGCTGAAAATTCCAAATTGAGTTAAATTTCCTCAATTTCATAACATCATGCACTTCATGGATGCAGGAGGTCATTCCACCACTGATGTCATGTGAGCACATACCCATCATGTTGGAGAGATTGGGTGATCTATCATAGTTACATCAAGAGCACCTGGGAGAGATCGACCTTTGGTATGTTGCATATGTGTCCATCATTTGAACACATCTAGCCATGATGGCTACTTTGTGCAAGAGATGGCATAGTAAGACACCATCTTTCCACCTTCTGATAGGTGAGGTGACAGTTACATTAGAGGATGTATGGTGTATTCTATGTTTTATGATGCATGGTGATCATGTGATCTATAAAATTGATGTTGGATTGCATGCTTGTCACGAGGTGATGGAGCTTGAGGACATTTCTTTAGTGACATCATAGATCAACCTCGAGATGTATAGAGGTCACGTGCCCACTTTTCGTTTGATTGAATTGCAACCATCATTTCAGGTTTGGTTGCTCCAGACCAATGGAGTAGAGGGTTCAACCCAAGATGGGGATTAGCATGGCATCAGATGCTTCACAGGAGGACTCTTTTTGCATGGGGTCCAGTGATGTTGGATTCATTATATCATGACATGCACAAATTTTTCTACTATGATGAGAGATTCATTGCCATAGGTGTGACCCTACTTCATATTTGGTTATGGGAGCATATATCCATGCTCCAACCGATTGTGTAGATGGCAGAAATTGAGCTAGATGATCCTATGATCTGGTGGTACATGGGTGTGATTACCTTGAGGCACACTGGATAGATTGGGCTCCCGTACTGGCAACGGGTTATTGATGACATGACAGTTTTTCTATGGCAACCTAGGTAGCTACAAATTTCAGCATGTTATGATGATGCTCAGTAGTTATAATTCATGAGGCAAACCTGATACATGCAAGGTCGCGAGCATATGATTATCGAGAGATATTTACCAAACAAGGTGGCTCGGTAGTTTGGGGAGCCACAAGACATGCTAGATGATGCATATAGGGCCATTTTTGCTAGGTCAGCTCAAGAGGTTCCCACATGGGGACCTACTATTCCAGATCCAAAGTTAGTTGATAGCTTCAAACAATTAGCAGCTCAACCATGGGCCTATGACTAGGGTCAGGTGGTAGCACAGACTATGTCTTCTTATGATGCTTGGTTCGCACCTCTGTGGCGCTTGACAGATCCAGTGAGTGCTCCTCTATGAGGGAGACCTAGAGGGAGAGGAGCTAGGGGCAGAGGACAGGGACATGGAAACTAGGATGGTTAGGATGGATAGGTTTTGAGGGATCCACCAGTTGGATAGCAACCTCCTTAGGTTCAGCCATAGGTAGGACAACATTAGGAAACACTGCCACTACCACTAGATGTCAAAGATGCACATATACAACAACAAGTGTATATTTTGACAAGTGAGTGGGATCAGGCCCGCTAGCAGATTTTGGCTATTACTGTTGAGCAAGACTAGGCACGACAATAGGTTTCGGGTATCATGGCCGAGAGAGATTAGGTGTTATAGAAATTGTAGGTCGTGACCGTAGAGAGAGATTAGCTTGCTCGGTGCCAAGAATTAGAAGCGATTACAATGGCTATTCATGGTAGGTTTGTATCTTTCATATTATACATATAGGTCATGATTGAGGTGACATATTACAAGATGCATCACCACTGAGATGTATCGTAGGCACTTAGACAACCTAATTTTTCATAGCATAGTGATGCACAACCCAGAGTTGAGGATCAATTAGAGAGGTAGTCCAAAGAGGGGAGCAGCCATCAAGGCTAGCTTCGAGTGTACAAATACTTTTTTTATTTTTTTGCCCCATCCTTTGACACAGATATACATTCATGGTCTCATTTTTTATAGCCTCATGGATATTGTATTTGTGATTGATATACATATACTGATCTAGATTTTGAAACATGACATTCATTTTTTGATATATATATGATACGGACTCAAATTCAATATGATGTAATGTGTTCACCTTATTTTATGCTTATGATTGTATGGATGCATATGATATGAGATGTGTATATTTGATTATGTATGGATGCAATGTTATATTCTTTTTCATTATCTTTTCACGATATGGTATGGGATGGATGATTATGACATGAAAATTTTATGATGCAAATGTGTATGCTATGATATGATAATGCAATGCATGTGTATGATATGTGATGCAACGATTTAAGATGCTTAGAATAAAAAATCTATATTATTCATCACAACTTAAATGATGATGCAAGATGTATGATGTGATATTCAATGATTATGTTGATGGATGTTTTATGATTATGCTATGATTATGATATGCATGTATTTTGATGATTTATGGATACAATATGGATGCATTGATAATGTTTTTGTTGACTATCATGATACCAAGTTAGCTCAAAGAGAAGATAGAAGAATAAAGAATGAATAACTGTTGATTTTAATGATTGCCTCAAAAGATCCAACAGGTCTATGATCCACTGAGACTATTAGAAATGGTGATGAGAAATGCATGATGAGGATGAATGCAGGATGATGAGTTTCTCACATTTTGGGATTGGGATTTTCCATCATTCCTTATTGTTTGATATAACACATAGACACGATGTATCAAGGTATTGATAACCAGGATGACATTGTATCTAGTGTAATGAACTTTGACTCTACAAATAGATAAGATGGTTCTTGCTCATACCTTGACATACGGAAACCTCATTGGAATTCAAGTTAGAAGCTTAGAATATATTGGACCAAAGCATACACAATAGTCAACAACATACCCCAAACAACCTTCCTACACACAACTAAGCAAGTATGCACCAAGATAATTTTACAAGAGTATCCACAAGCACAACAAATGAATGATAATGATCGATTCCCCATTCCTTTCTCTCTAAATCATTTTGATAGACATCATCGAGAGGTCCTTGAAATGGGTCATTAAGATAAATCATAAGAAAAGATCAAAGACAAACAGTCAGTGTTATCTACATCTTTTTCCAATTTAATTTAGCTAAGGTGATGTTTGATATTGATGTCCATCATAAGAAGGATACATCCTAGGACATGTTGATTAGATGGTTTTTTAATCTTAGGATGATGATGAGCTTTATGATAAGTAATTTATATAAACTTCACTGACGCATTTATCTATAATCTATACTTTAGATTCTTTCACTTAGGTTCTCACTTTACGACTTACTATACTTGTTTTCTATTTGCTTTGCCAAAGGGTGAAGGTGATGATCAATTTATTATGGATGAAGGTTTATTACAGGTGAAAGCGAGATGGCATGGATGGATTTTTTGGATTTTCTAGTGTTTTGAAAATGTTTTGAGGCTGCTTTTGGTATTTTTGAAATTTTATGCGAATGTTTTGGGATTTTTTGTTATTTGAGGTTGTTTAGGGTTTTCTCCAAGATATTTGAGGTTTTTTAGGTCTTTTGAATGTTTTCTATTTTTTTTGGATTTTTTGTTTTCAAATGTTTTGGAGTTTTCTTATTTGAATATTTTTGGAGTTTTTGAATGGTGTTTCGTTGTCTGAAATTAGGGTTTGAGGAACACCATAATGGAAGATGAGGTAATTTAGGATAAACTTAGCAATTTTATTCCCCATTATGTATGTTATAGGAATGGCTTCAACCCACTTAGTAAAGTACTCAATGGTGGTTATGATAAACTTGTGTCTGTTGGATGAGGTTGGAGTGATTTTTCCTATGAGGTCAAGCCCCCACTATGAAAAAGGCCATGGTGTAATCATTGGTTGCAATTATTGAGCTAGGGCATGGATCAGATCTCCATGTTGTTGACACTGGACACACTTATGCATATATTGATAAGCTTATTTTTCTGTAGTTGGCTAATAGTACCTCATACTCAACAATTTCTTAGCTAAAGTCATACCGCTAGAATGGGAACCGCATATGCCATCATGAACTTTTGTTAAAGTGATCAAGGCTTCCTCTTGGTTATGACATTGTAGTAATGTCCCTTTGATTCTTTTTTCGGTAAAGTGTATCACCTAGGATCACAAATCTAGATGCCTTTTTAACAAAGTTCATTTTAAGTTTCGAGGTGATATCAGATGGGAGGGTTCATCTTCTTTGGTAGATAAATATGTCATGATACCATGGGGATCCAAGACCAATAATGACACACACGAATTTTGATTCGGGGATTTAAAAATTTGATACAAGAAGTTGTTTTAAAAAGAATTCGCATTGGAGGATGTTGTTCGACATGTCTAACAGTTATCTAATTGTTGCCATGGCATCTGCTACTCTATTATTCATGCGAGGAATTTTCTCAAAAGTTATGTCTATGAAAAATTCCTTGAGATTCTTGAGCATCTTCTTGTAAGGAGTGAGCTTTTCGTCCTTAGTTTGATAGTCACCATTAACTTGGTTGATAACCAACTATGAGTCTCCATAGACTTTCATCTCTTGAATCTGCCACTGAACCGCTATCCTTAGACCTATGATTAGGGCTTCGTACTCAGCAATGTTGTTAATACATGGGAATGATAGCATGTATGATTTTGGAATGCAATCACCTTGAGGGGTGATGAAAATAATGCCTAATCTAGATCCATTTTGGGTGAATGATCCATCAAAGTACATCTTCCACTGAGCTGTGAAGTTGACAAGGAACACTGATCAACCAAGGAACTCGAATACTAAGGGATTCTCTGCATAGATAGGTGTGTCTACTAGTTGGTTTGGGATCACTTGTCCTTTGATTGCTTTGTGCTCTACATAATATATGTCAAATTTAGTAAGGATCGTTATCCATTTTTCCATTTTTCCTATGAGAGTTTCTTTGGATAACAGGTATTTGAGTGGATCAATATTTGCAATGAGCTTGATTTGATGTGATAGCATGTAGTGTCTAAATTTTTGTGAAGCAAGAACTATTGTTGGGCATGCTTTCTCAATGGGTGAATAGTTCATTTCATAGCCCACCAAGGTTTTGTTGATGTAGTAGATAGCCCTTTCCTTTCCATTTTCATAATGTTGTGCTAGAAGAGCTTTGAGTGCTACTGATATTGCTAAGATATATAGGATCAAGGGTTTGTTTGGTATTGGTGGCATGAGCACTAGAGGTGTTAGTATATAATCCTTGATCTTTTGGAAATCTTTATCACATTTTTCATCCCACTTGTAGGCTATTCCTTTATGGAGAAGATGCAAAAATGGGTGGATTTTATCTGATAGTTGCACCATGAACCTTCTGATGGACTGTAGCCTTCCTTGTAATCCTTTCATTTGCTTCATTTTTTTGTGGTGGTTCCATGTCGAGGATGGCTTTTACCTTTAGTGGATCAATTTCAATCCCTCTGCGAGACAATGAAGTCAAGAATTTTCCCTGATGTGACCCGAAAGATACTTTTTTGGATTCAACCATACCTTATACTCTTCAATATTGTCAAAGATAGGTCCTAAGACTGGTATGTTCTCACTTCTTTTATTTGATTTTTCCATAATAGCATCCACATAATCTTTAACTATTTTGTGGATAATGTCATGAAATATGAGGGTCATTGCTCTTTGATAGGTTTCTCCTACATTCTTCAACCTGAATGGCATCACGTTCTAGCAATAGGTTCCCCACTAACAAGTGAACGCAATTTTGTGTTGATCCTCCTTGGCGATCATGATTTGATTATAGCCTGAAAAACCATCCATGAGTGATACCATTTCATGCCCAACTATTAATTCCATGATGAGGTCGACGTTAGGAAGAGGGAAGTCATCCTTTTGGAATTCTTTGTTTAGGTCTCTAAAATATGTGCAAATTCTGATGCTCCCAGTGGGTTTTGAGACTGGTACCAAGTTTGAAACCCCCTTAGGATAGTATATTGGTTGGATGAATCCAACATCAAGAATCTTTTGTAACTCTAATTTCACCAACAGTGCTATATGAGGATGCATCTTCCTTAGCTTCAGGATAGACTGCTAAGTGATGCACAACTACTTCAAGATCAAGGCCTGGCATATATGTGTATGACCATGCAAAGTTACCTCTCTGCTCTTTCAGGAATGCTGCTAGGTTCTTTTTTTATTCATCCAACAAGGATTCATCATAGAAGGTGATCTTGGGTGCTTCTTTTGTTCTGACATTGATTGGTTTGTCATTTTTTGTTAGTACTTTTGACTTTTTTGGATGCATTTCACTAAGGGGGAGACTAAATCCCTCATCCTTGGGTGCCTTAGAGAGTCTTTCATCATCGTATGTGTCCTTTATTTTTACTATTTTAGTATCAGAGACTGCCACAATGTGGTTTTCACTTGAAGATCTGCATGTTAGTTTTAGTTCATTAATTTTGTGACTGAAGGATTCAATTGTCTCCCCATAGTATGCCCTTTTCATCATTTTTGAATAAATCTATCATTGATGGTCCTTGTTGGTCCATGTCAATAAGTTGTGGGTATACTAGGCATAATTCAATTGGTTGCTTGCTTGGAGCAAAGAATGTTATGGATATCATGAAGAGGGATTTATTTTCAAATAGGTCAGCAACATCAAGGGTAAAGTCATATAAGGTCATATCACGTGATGTAGATAACCAAGAGGAAGGCTCGTCTAATTGAGCAGAAGTACCTTTTCTAACAAGGGTGACCTTTCTATTAGTACAACCTAGACTGAGATTCTTTTGTTATTTCTCAAGAACAATGGGTTCTAGTAAACCATTATCATTTTTCCCTAGCTTCTCATTCTTTTTATAGCCCCATCCCTTCATTAGCTCCAATCCTTTGTTGTCATCTTCCATGGGAAGAACAGGGATAGGTCATTCATCTTGATAGAGGAGTTTAGAGATGTCTTCTTCATTGATATCTTCTTGGTTCAAATCCCCCCACTTGGTGAAGATAGTAGCGGAAATCTTGATTATTTCAAGATCTTTGGTGCTAGATGTAGGTTTCCCATAAGATTGAGGAGAGATAGGAAACTCTCCTAAGACAAATGTTTCTTTCAATAGCTTGTAGTTCCCACAACCATCATCTTGGATCATTGATTTGATGTCGGGTATATTCTACACAATGGGAATTTTTCTTTTGAGGTGGATGCAAGGGATGATGGGTCAACAAATGAGGTAGATGGTGTTGGCCCTTCATCATTCTTGGGTATTTGGGGTATCTTATAGAATTTGGATTCAATATTTTTGCAATAGTAAAAATGCTCAAGATCTCCATGGATAGTAATGTATTTTCCTTCGAAAGGAAACTTTACACATTGATGATAGGTTGAGGCTACAACTTTAAGAGAGTGGATCCAGGGTTGACCAAGTAGGATTTTGTAAGGAAGATCAATCTCTAGCACTTGGCATGTAGTTTAAGCAATAAGAGGTCCCACTTGGATGGGAAGTGCAATGATACCTTGTGATACTCATTCTTGGTCATCATATGCTCTGATGGTGGTGCTCTTTGCTTTCTCAATAGTATCTTCATAATAGCCTAGATGTTTGATTAACTAAAGGGTGCAAATGTTTAAATCAGCACCTCCATCTACCAAAACTCTTTTGACCTTGTTTTTATGAATGAAAACTTCAAGGTGTAAAGCACGATTATGAGATGGTTGTGATGGTAGGTCTTGTTATGAGAAGGTGAGAAGATGATTGGTGATATGCCCTACCTATCTTGAAACTAATCAATATCCTTAGGAACGGATGACTCATACAAGGCTTTCTCCAATATTTTCTTATGTGCGGGGGATAAATTCAATAGCTCTAAGATTGATATCCATGCGGGGGTCTTCTTGAGATGATCTGGGAGATTTTACTTGCTAGGATTGGATGTGGGAAAAATAGGTTGTGTCCTAGATTGAGGTGGGACTCCTTAAACGGTAATTTTTCCATGTCATACGGTGACTCCACATTTTGCACTAGGCCCTTTGATGGTGACGACAGTAATGATGCTATCACAAGAACCAACGATATCGGAATAGGTATATTGCACATTTGTGTAATCTTTAGCTTTTCCATTGTTGTTTGTTTTGTTATGATATGACATAGGGTTCTTGTATATCTTAAGGTCCTGATTTCCAATAGATATGGTATTGTTCTCTATGAGGTCTTGGATAATATTATTAAGTTTCATGTCGTTTTTTGTTTTGTATCCCCTAATTATTTGAAAGTCACAGAGATTGTGTTTGTTGTACCAAGATGGTTTCTCTTGTGGTTCTTGGTAGTTTTCAAAGTTGGAAAATGTTATTAGATTTGATTCTACCAACTTCTTCATGATGGTTTCGATAGGTTCTGATAACTATGTTTATTTGTGTTTGGGATAGTTATTCCTGTTAGTGGTTTACCTTTGTTGCATGTCAGTGTTGTTGATGTGATTGTTCTGAGGAGGTGTCATTTTTTGCACATTTGGCTGAATGTTAGCAACATGATTGATGTTGGGTCTAGGATAACTTAGGACCACCTTAGCATCTACCACACCATCATTTTTTACGTTCTTGTTCTTAGCCTAGACACAAGGCTTGTCATTTGAACTATTTGATGGTCGATTAAAATATTGAGTATTGCCTTGTGAGATTAGATATCTCTTGATGTTAAGGGCTCTAGGGACAAGCTCGTCATAAGTTGTGATGCTCTAAATTTTCAAGTGGAAAGATAGATCAAGGTCTATATTGGCTATGATGATTCCCACTTATTGTTCATCGGGAAGAGGCCACTTGATTTTACTAGCTCTTTGTCTCCACCATTGTAAGAAATTGGTGAAATATTCTCCTTTGTTTTTTCTAAGAGTGTAAAATTATTCTAGACTAAAATCTATGTCAAGATTAAAGGAGAAGTGATTGATGAATTTATTAGTGATTTCTTGGAAATGTTTGATGTCGGGAGGTAGATGAGAAAACTAATCCATTGCAAGACCTGTTAAACTTCGTGGGAAGAGGTGCATTAGATAAGAATCATTGTAAGCCACCTCCATACACATGACATTGAGTTCTTTGACATGGTCCATAGGACCTCCTCTCCCTTTGTATTTTTCGAATTTGGATATTTCAAAGTTGGGAGGGAATGGTACCATTGAAATGTTTTGATTGAATAGATAAGGACATAGATTTTTTTTATGGGGCTTCTTTGTCTTGCCCATTCAAAGATCCTATAGTTCTTGTGATAGCACCTTAAATTATGATGCTAGATCATCTTGTTGATTTGGTGGAGGAACATATGGTGGAATGAAGGATGAGTTATATGTGTGATTTTGATATGGCAATGGCTTGTATGGGGTGTATGGTGGTGTAAGATTATGTGAGGGTCATTGTTGTATTGATGTGTATATTCTTAACATATTTGTATTGATGGTATTTTGTTGAGGATTATAGTAGGAACTTGATTGTTGTTTATTTTGTTGTTGTTGGGCATACTGCTGAGCTAGTAAGGCTTGCTATTGTTGTTATTCCATGATGGCTTATTTTTGTGCTTACTATTTTTTGTGCCACAAGGGCTTGCTATTGTGCTTGTTGTTTTTTTTGCACCACAATGTATTGTTGTTGGGCATGTTGTTGTTGGTGTGCCATGAGGGCTTACTATTAGACCTATTGTTATTGTTGTGCTACTAAGTTTGCTTGATGATCTTGATGTTTTTTTTGGGCTAACGCTACTTGTTGTGCTTGATGTTGTTGTTGGGATAAGGCTTTTTTCTATGCTTGATGTTTTTGTTGGGATGTTAGGTTGATTGTTGTTGTTGTTGTTGTTGGGTTGCTTGTTTTTGTTGTATGGCTTATTGATAAGCTTGGCGTGCTTTTTGTAAAGCTAGGGTATGCTCTTGCAATGTAGGATCAAGTAGTTGTTGGGACATCTGAGATGGATTGTGAGTGTTGATGTTATGAATAGGTAGCGGGTTGTTGATGATAGGTTGAGTAGTCCCTTGATTTAACATTCCTTGGGAGATGTTGGATTGCGATGGAGGAATGTAAGTTGGAAGTCCCATTTGATTTTGCATGACTTGGGGGACGAATGGTAGAGATGATGATTGCATCAGGTATTGTGATGTAACTAGAACATTAGGACCTTGATTCCATTGATTGAAAGGGTTTCCTTGAATAATGTTTTGAGGATTCCCTTTTTCTTGAGATGCAATTAATTAATTACCTTGGTTGATGGGATTTTTGATCAAGGGGTTGTTTGAAGGTGGATTGATGATAGGTAGAATATATGTGTTTTGGATAACATTCATGTTTGATGTATCAATTGGTGGATTGGATGAGGATGTCCCTTACGGTGTGAAAGGCTGATTTTGCATGACAGTATTTCCTTTCCCTTTTGAATCAAATTGTGATACTTGGTCCATACTACTTTTGTGTGATGGTAGGTATGCTTGTGGTACCCATAGGCATGGATGGAGATGGATTTCCTTGATATGTTGAGGTGGCAGTGGAGTAATGAAGTGTAAGTGGTTTATTTAACTATTTAGTATCTTCAGGAACAAGAGGAGCACCAAAGGTAAGTGTCCAAGTGGTGGTTGGAGGTGGGGGATTAGTGTCAAGGGTACCCACAAGTGTACTAGTTTCAAATGAAAGAGTTAGACCAAAGTCTTGGGAAAGACTAGTTGCAAGAATAGGAGTGGATGTTTGATTTATCTCTAATGATGGAGTTGTGAGGCTTTGTGTCAAGTTTTGAGAAACAAATGATGGGGAAATTGGAGCCACATTTTCAAAGGCTTGATGTTCCATGATTTACTCCCTAGTAAGCCCAAATGGGTTATTTGTAATTCCTTTGATCTCATTAGCACCTAATGGAGATGATGGTTTTGTGATGGGGTAACTTGAGTTCTTGGATCAAATTCTAAAGGATTTGGATAACTTGAGGTAAATTTAACTTTGGTTTTCTCCATTATTCTCTTGTGTTGTGATCTCGTCTTTACCATAAATTTTGTGTCACCTGTGGGAGAGTTGTGTTGTGATTTATGATGTTTAAACTCTCTAGTTGACTCAAATCTAGGTAGAAGGGACACTCTAATATTTTTGGAGAAATGATGATAATGGGGGATGAAAAGATGGATGATGTGGGAAGTGACCTTTGTGAACGTTTTTGGAAAAAACGTTTGACTTGAATTTGATGTTTTGATGTTAGGATAAAGGATGTTTATGAATTTGGAAATCTTTAGGGTAGACTCATGACCTTCAAGATAAATTAGTTCAAAATTGATAATTAACTTAACTAAGTGCATGGAAAAGGATACATTTCACATATAAAGTAGTTAATTTAGGGGTTGATTTGATTGATTTTTAAGTCCACAGGTGTTGGTATATTCAATTTTTTGTAAAGTTTGGTGAAATGAGGGATTAAATTTGATGAAGGGGTAGATGAAGTATTGATCCAATGTTGACTTAGAATGAACCTTTGTTTAATAAGATCAAGGTAGTGAGAATTATGCTAGACCTCTAAAACTTTCAAATCCTAAAGACCCAATGTTGGCTTAGATGAGAGGATGGATGGGGATGTTTAAACCTATTCGGTTTCTTCTAGATCAAGCATAAAAATTCCTTAACAAGGTGTAGTGATTGCGATAAAGTATTGAGGCCCACTTCCTACTAAAAGGTGATCTACGATACCTAACTCTGCAATGATGGGAAATAGGTCTTCCTCTACATATTTTGATTATGTGATGGACCATTTAGAGGAGTTCAAGTTTATGGAAGAAAGTGTTAGAACTGTAAAATTTTGAATTTTTACAGTCTATTGCATTCATGAATATTCCATCATTTAGTCCTTACATTAAGCATAAAGTCCCCTCTTTGCATTGTTTTGCGTATTCCATGTCATATGACCCATTTTTTAATCCAGTTTACTCTTCTCATTCCATAAAAAACCCTATCGGCAAAACATGGTAAAAGTCTCCTCGAGATACATTTTCACTAACATGTATTGGTTGCAGATAGTCGACAAGACTTTTCCTTTTGTTCTGGTGACTCTAAAGATTCATATCGGCATATGTTGGGGCATCGTCATAATGTCACAGCGAACTCTGTCGGTCTTGCTGACTAGTAATGTGGAGGGGTCATTTTGGCCAAACTAATGGGTATCGGCATGAAGTCATAGCAACATCATTGTGTCTTGTCTATTGACTTGTAAGCAAAGTTTTCGGTAAGACTTATGTCTTCAGGGAAGGTTTTGGTGAGGTCACTCTTGTCTTGCCAAACTTAATACAAGGGGATTCAAGGGACTGTTGGAAAAGGTGTTGGTGTCTTGCCGATTCAGAAGATATGTCGATAGAGATATGTGTCACCAGGAGAGGAATCTTTCAGCGTGAGCTTCACCGAGGTCCGAGTGTTATACCGACAACAAATTCGGGGAGAGTCTCATCGAGTGGGAGTAATCTATAGAGATGCTTTCGGTAAGACATTTGGTATCGGTATGAGTCTTCCCAAAGATTCACTGTCTTGCCGAAAGTGTATTTTCATTTGCAGATTTTTTGGCGAAACAACTTGATGGACATGCCGAAGTGATAATCCATCTGTGAAAGGGGTAATTTTGTCTCAGTGACTATAACTTGAAAGAAATGCATATCGATGTGACACAATAAGGTCTATATGATGTCTCCCCGGCTCAGAATGTTATAGCGACATAGAAAACATGAGCAACAATCATCATTTCTTGGAGCCCAGGTGTCAATAAGACTATATTTTGTCCTGGCGAAAGGTGTAATAGACATTGAAAAGGGATTTCACCCCAAGATTTAAAAATCTCTTATCGAAGGGACACTTGATGCAACAGTGCCAGTTTCAAATGGGTGTTCATTCGTGCTTCATTAATGGCACGACGGGATATAACATTAAAGATTGAATCAATTCTCCATTTTTGAATTGATTACAGGTGAATTGGCATGCTGAGCAGAGAACTTGGACATTTTTAGTTTGAAGAGCTCGAGCAAAAAACTATAAGTGACTATTCCTTGGCTTTTACATTTTTGATTCTATAAAGCTTGAGGATGGAGTCCTCTGGTTCTGGAAAGGGTAAGGGTAGAAAGCTTGTTGTGACTAGTTCGTCAAAAGGAAAGAAGCAAAGAGTTGATACAGAGCAAGAGGGTACTGAGAGGAGATTAAATTAGGATCTTATTGATCAGCTACCTGGCTCGGGCCCAAAAACAAGGAGGTTTGCATAGCTTAGGGCAGAGGTAGATAAATTAGATGATAAGTGTAAGTTCATAAGTGATGTCTGGACTGTAATAAGGAGTTATGAGCTTTTTAATTTCCATTATCATAGAAGAAACCATTTTGAACCAGTCTGCAACCCATGGAAATTAAATGTAGGGAAACTAGTGTGCCCTAATGTATTTGTAAATGCAGAATTGATAAAGTTGCTTGCTGATAACTATGATCCAAAGCACAAGGCTATATGTGACCCATCTGGAAAGCCACAGATATATGTGTCCAAGGAAGCAATAGGTGAGGTTTTCAAATTGGAAGGGTTTTGTAATGAGGAAATCAGTTGTGAGGAGTTGGAGAAAGAGTTTTCAAGAATGGATACAATATAAGGGTTGGAGGTTGCCTATCCATAGGATTAAAAAGGGTAACAAGTCAGAACCTTTGCAAGAATCTAAAGGGCCTCCTTATCATGTGGATTTTTTTGAGCCTTATATAAAGTACACATACTTCTTAGTGTGTCAAGTGTTGGGGATGGATGCCTCGGAGCTCATGTCAATTGTACCAATGATTATCACAGCGGATATTCGGTATCACAACTTCGGGCCATTTGATTATGCTTCATATATTGCCAAGGAGCTTGATTCAGGATTGATGGCTATAAAGAGTGGAGCTTCTATTTTCCATCTCAAGCATTATTCATTATTGATGCACTTGGTGTTGTATTATGGACAAGAGTTGGGAGTGTGGCCTCCAGAGATGAGAATTTCTCAAGTTGGTAAAGAAGGTGATGCATTGCCTATTCAATTGTGGACTGTCATTTGGGATAGCAAGTTTGCTAATTCTAGTTACATATATTTTGAAGAGTATCTTGTGAAAACATTGTACAAACTATATAGGTATCCTTGTAATTATTCGTTAACTGATGAGATCAAGAATTTTCTTCGGCCAAAGGATTTCAATGGGCCAATTGATCATAATTGGGGTGATTGGTATTGTTTGGAGGGAGCCACAATGATCAGGGTATATGGGTTTGAAGGTACCCCTTTTATTCTACCAAAGACGGTTCCAAATAGGATTGTATATTTGGAAATTGTTAGACAAATGGATTACAGTAGTGTCATGATTTTCAATTCTTACAGAAAATAGGCTTTTATGCCTAGTACATTATGCTTTGATGATCTCACTATGTTGGCCAAGGAGGGATATAATTCACTCCATGATAGGTTATTGCATTATAATATGAAGAGTGGACCACCCAGGAAAAACTTTGACCCTGAAGGATACATCAATTCAACCAAAGAAAGGATTAACTTTAGAAGGTATCAGCATGTACCTTATCCTTTTGATGATATGATCAGAAATCTAGATGAAGAAGAAGAAGAGTCAGTGGTTGAAAGTTATAATCAGGGGTTGCGGGATACAGGAAACTTGTCTTCTGGGAGTGAGGAAACTCCAACAAAAAAAGTGCCATGGAGCATAACAGAGAAAGTATCTAGGCTGAGGACTTAGAAGTATGTTTGCCCGATTAGGGAATAGAGCCTTGAAAGTGGTGATGTTGATGCAAGACATATGGAATATAGGTCATTTGTCTTAGATAATGAATTTATAAATTCTCCAAAGTTTAAAGCATTCTTGTACAAACAGAAGGGAAAGGAAATAAGAGAAGGAATCGGTGCCATCACTTCTGGGAATGAAGAGCAACTCTTGGATCAATTAAAGAGATGTGTGGATGATGAAATGACGAATATGACTCCTGAAAAGGGGAGAAAAATGTTGGAGAATGCTGGCGTAATGATCTTTCCTAGACTTGATTTAAATTTTGCATTAGTGTTTGATAGTTTCTTAAAAGATAGTAATACTGCACATAAATTGGATAAGGATAAGATGACAGAGGTATCTGCAGGTTCTAAATTCAACACCGATGAGGGATCATTAATGATATGGGCTTTATAACCACACCACAGGAAATCAATAGTGATTGATACAAAGAAGGCATTTGGTCATGTTATGACTTTAAAAGTTGGAGAAGCGGATCCTGTGGTTACTACAAAGATTGGTATTGATATTGCCAAACTGAATAAAGCACAGATTCAGGCATTGATAAGGGAAAGAGAAATGTATAAGGCAAACAATGAGAGACTGTTAAGAGAAAACGATAGATTGAAAGACTTGGTTGGTGTCCCAGTAGTTTCAACCAAAATGCTCACTCAAGGAGAAAGCTCTTAGACAAAAGATCATTGGGTCGGGTCAAGTGCTTATAATCAAGGAAAGTATGATGCCATTACAGTCATTGTTAAGAAAAGACAGGTCATTTTCACATCCTGGTTAAATCAATTATGGGGGAAGTATTCTTCTACTCTGGATGCGGTGAAGGAGCATGAGAGGATGAATGAGCGGATCATGGATAAATTTCATGAATTGACCACACGAGAAGAGGCTGGCAGTACTGCACTTGAATCTGCAAACAATATTATCAATCACCATCAAAAGTTCTATGATGAATTGCTCGGGGATAAATAGGGATTGGTTGAAGCTGCTAAGACAACTATGATTGCATTCTTTGATAATAAAGGGGAATTGAAAGATGCCACTACATGGAAAAATAAATGTGATACAGTGTTGAAGGAAATCATGAAGACAACTTCTGCAGAGGATACATCATTAGAAGAAGTGAGCGAGCAGATTGAGGAAATGATCAAGATGGAAACCACGATCCGGAATGTCGTTGAAGATGCGGATACTTTTAACTGCCAAAACTATTTGGATTACCTTTCTACGACTCACTTATGGTTAACTAGAGCTTACTTATCCTCTATCTTTGTTTTATACATTTGTTTTGTTTTCTCCTATTTCTGAAGGGATGCGTCCTTTCATATTCTTAATGTATAAATGTCCGCTTTGAAAGCAATGTAAAAAGAGGAGAGCGAAGTAGAATTAGGTAGAGGATAGAGAAGACACAAATATAGAATTTTTTAAGGATGAGACTGGTAGCATATGTAAATCATGGAGATATCAAATGAAAATTTAATATGATGGTGCGATGTTTCTGGTATCAGTTGTTTATGATATTCGTTGAAGGCTATTATTGAAGTTGTCTCCATAATGGTGTTTCCTGGTTATTTGAGTTAGTGTAAACAAGTTTTACATAGTTCATCAATGCACATTTGATATACTTGTATGATCAATTCATTGTCTCTTTCCAATAAAGATTAAATTCTCTGAATTGATCATAGTAATTAGGGAATATCAATTGGATTATTAAGAAGAACTTAGTAATCATAATATTGCATGTTTATACAAGTTATAAACCAAGTAAAATGCTAAACAACTTGAATGTCTGCTAGAACAAGTAAACTTGTTTTTAGATTTTCTTGACTCCGTAAACCCTATAAGGCACTAGTCTTTTCATTTTCATCCTCTAGTTTCACTCACAATCTTGTATCTGTCATTGTTAAGCATTTATGTTTTAGTTTTAAATATTATTGTGCTAGTTGTACTGAAATTGTTTTATTTTATCCATTTCAAATTGCCATCTTGGATAATTTAGGGCAATAGGAGAGATTCAAAAGTCAAGTCTGCTTAATTCAAAATAGGTATACCCACCTAGGTCTAGTAGCATCTAAAGAGTAGAAGGTTTAATTATTTCAAAGCCTTGTTTTGTTACCCTGAAACGTCTTGGAAGCTTGGCAACCTTTCATGGTTCAAACCTGCGTTTTTGAGAGCTAACAGAAAGGAAGATATTTATTTATGCACGGGTGGTGGTAATATGGGTCATTTGGCCTTAATATCGGCTTGTTCCTCTTCTTCATCTAAGATTGTTGTAGTGTTTCTCCACTAAGCAAGTGTTTCTTTTGTCTCAAAAGTGAAGCTTTTCAAATTACTAATGAGATCGGTTTGTTCTATGTTAATGGTTTCAAAGTTGGATTGAATAATGGTAGGTGTAAGATCAGGTCGTTCAACGAGAGAAATCAATCTCCAAATAGTCATGTGGGGTTCAATTGTGTCAATTTTATCTTCCTCAAATGAATTGATTTTACAAACACTAGTCTTGATTATGTTTTCAAACTAAATGTTTATACCAAAAACATCATAAATTTCATAATGTCCATTTCATGAAAATTATGAGATTAAATCCATAATTTCCTATGTTGTCTTTGGGAAATATGGATTGAGATTAACTCAATATATTTAGAAGTCTCTAAAAATAAAAACCCTTAGGACAAGAATTAATATCGAGGCTAATTCAAGAGGTATCCATAGTTAAACCAAAGTGTTTGAATTTGAAGGAGGATAGTGAATGTTTATTTTTGTAACATTTTAGAACCAAGCAATGTATCAAACTGACTCACAATCATTTACAATCTTAGGTTTGAAATGGCTATACTTGTTGATTCCCCACTTGGATTTCTCTAAACACTAATCAATGCAAACAGTTAGAGATTTGGTGACACTGGCTCCCCTCCACAGCAC
Source organism: Sequoiadendron giganteum (assembly GCA_007115665.2). Taxonomy (NCBI): domain Eukaryota; kingdom Viridiplantae; phylum Streptophyta; class Pinopsida; order Cupressales; family Cupressaceae; genus Sequoiadendron; species Sequoiadendron giganteum. The sequence goes on from CM021103.1 coordinate 157,810,847, forward strand.
ACACTTCTCGAGACCACTAAATCTCAAAATCCTTAAAATCTGAATATCAAAAGGATTTTTTTATTTCTACAATTGAATAGTAAGAACATGGGGTGGCTTCAGAATGATTGTTCTTGCACCAACAAGTATTTTAAGATTTTGGATTCTAAACAATGGTTTGTAATAAGGGCTTCTAGTTTAGGGGATACTATAATAAACTCCATCAAGAGGTCTCTCAACCCTTAGAAAGAGGGCTTTACGCATCATAAAGACACTAGGGGAGAGCTATCATGTACCACATCCCATTGATCACAACTTTCATTGCAACCACAAATTTATATAGCGGTTTGGAATAACTTGGCTTTAGTTCATTATCGCTTGGGTCACTCTCTCCTTTTGAAGCAAGGAGGCGGGCCCTCTAAAGGTAAACAATAGCGAGGAAGTATGTTCATAGTTTAATCATATTCGCTAGCATGAACAAAGAGAGAACATGCTACACTTTTTTCTCACACTCGCAAAGGGCTTCAATTTTAATTTAAAATGAAGGATGTAGGTGATTTTGAAAAGTGTTAAGGAATGTTTTTGGTTCTCAAGATCGCTAAGTGGCATGAGATAATTGCATACACATCCAATAACAATGTTGTAAATCAAGACACAACAAACACTTGTAAATTTTAACCCCTAAAGCTAGAATTTCTTCATTTTATGCACCAAACGAAATATGAAGTTTGTCTTGTCCAATTTTAAACCCAAAAAAAATGATGAGATGAGGGTTCAACTTTAATCTCATTTAAGCGTTCATTTTAAACCCAAAAAATAATGATGAGATGAGGGTTCAATTTTAGCCAACTTTGAAAATGAATTTTAAGGCCCTATTGAAAGCTAGTTGGTCTTAAGATTGTAAGTTTTAAAACCTAATGGAAATTTAGTGGTCCTAAAGCATAAAGTAGAAAGCATGAAAGTTGGGTTATAATTGCCCCAAAGTGTTAAATGCTTGTTACAATCAGAGAATTTCAAGGAATCTTTCTTCACTTTAGCTCCATGTCTTTCAACCTACAAAACCTTGTTAGTATAACAACTAGAACACAATTAGAAGTGCCTTAGTGATTTGACGAATCATGAAAATTAAAGCACATGTCAAAAAATGATCGTAAAACTTCTTACCCTGGTTGGGCGTCGCTGAACATGATAGTGTCACAATTTGAACTTTGGTCATCACTCTGGTGAAATTCGGCATCGCTCTACAACTAAAAATAGAAAGCATGATAGCGTCAGTAATTTGGCGGGCGTCGTTGAACATGGTAGTGTCGCAATTTAAAATCTAGGAGCGTCGTTGTTTGAAGTTGGGGGCATCACTATTTGAAGTTTTTAATACCTCTATATTAAATTAGCGTCACTAAATTTAAATCAGCGTCGATGCATTTATATGTGTCGATGTTTCAAATTGAGATAGCATTGCTATATGGCGACGTTCTTAAAAGTACGCCGTTGTTTGTGATTTGGGTGTCGTATCCTACAAAAAAGTAAAAAATAGAATTCGAGCCAAAAATTGGTTAAATTGACGATTTTCCCTCCTTCTAGCGCTAGAATCTAAGACGAGGATGGTCAACGTGGGTTGATTACACTTGATCCATGATGAATCAAAGCATAATTTATCCACTAAACCTCAATAGATACCAAACAAGATCATTCAAATTGAAAGTTAAACTAAGCATTTATTAAAACTAAAAAATTCAAACTACACAAAAATAGTTAAATTCCTACTCTAACCCATTTGGAACTTATCCCATTTTGGAATTGGTGTCATGTTGATGTGAAACAACAACCCTTTCCCAATCCTATGATTTGTGAGCCTATTTCAATCGACTCTATGGAAGAGAATCAATGAAATCATTGTGATAAATGGATGAAAACCTGATTTATGCTAAATTAAACATGATGCAAGCTAAATTAACATGATTTTAAGCTAAAATTGATCTAACTATGCAATTGCTAAGCTAATCTAAGCTAATTCTAAGCTAAAAGATGGAAACCCTAATTTATAAACAAACTAAGATGGATGCATGGAAGCCATTAATGGATGTCTTAAGCTATTATGCAACTAAAAATGAAGTAAAAATTAGCTAAAATATGAGTAAATTGTGAGTGTGTATGAGTTTCAACAACATAAGTTTGCTCTGTGTGATGGATCCATTTGTCTCCAAATAGTATTTTATTTATAGGAAAGAAAATGAGAAATTGAGGGTTTATATTGAAAATATTAATCAATGGTTTAGGATGGAGGAAATAAGAGGCTGGATCATGGATTTTCATCAATGGATGACAATTCAAGATGAGATTTAATCAAGGGTTCTCATTTGTTCCAAACAAACACACTTTTGACCTGCACACACAGGTCACCAGGTGACTTGCTCAAGAGGTTAAAGGTTTAGTTTGCTCAAGAAGCCAAGTGAGATGATTGGAGGAGAGAGAATATTCCTTGGAATATTTATTTGGGTGAGGATAAAAGATATTTTGCAAATTAAAATAAAGTTTTGATTGTGCAAAAAGGGATAAGGAATATTTCCCTTCTAGAGCAAAGTTAGTTTAATTTCTAATTAAACATGTTTTAACCATGCAATTAGGGGATTTTAGAGGAATAAAGTGATATTCATTAAATTAAATAATTTAATGAATAAGGGAGAGATGAAATGACATTTAATTAAATAACTTAGGGTTATTTAATTAAATAAGATGAATTAGGAAATTAAATTAAATAGTTAAATTTATTTAATTTAATGAGATGAAATGTTAGCGTGAAGGGGGGTGAATTAACTTGATTTTGATGAATTAGGTTAATGGACGAAAATGATGCAATTAATTAATTAGCTAGGCTAATTCAATTAATTAAGCGAAAAGAGGATGGATTTAAAGAATAAATGATGTTAGTAAACCTATTTTGAGTGCATGATATCATATGTCTATAAAAACACCAGGTCGTGAAACTAGTAAATTAATTATAAAATCCAAGATGCATAAGCATTCCTAAGATGAAGAGAGGGGAAGAAAATGATGACAAAAGCAAAAGAAATACTCAGAGATAAAATACATATCTAAACAAAGGTTGTAGAGATGAATTGTCACTAAATGTTAGGTTGAAAATGGCAAGACAAGGGTGAGGGCACCCTAGTCCAGTAATGTGAATTTTGGATGTTCTCAATGTTTGGATAAGTGAGAAACTGTGTGTGGATCCCAGATGGTGAAGGTTCAGATCTGAGATCAAATGAAAGATTCCTCAAATTGTTTATATGAAGCACATACATGCAAAAATTTGATGTTTTAAAGCATTTAAATAAGCACAATAGGTTCAATTCACTTGACAAATGACTTTCTAGAAAGTAAAATATGATAACTAATTCTACTCATGAAATATTAAAATTATATTCCTTTAAGTTTATGAAAATGAACAATGAATTGTAAAGCTTTACTTTTTCAAGGTTTTCACATAACATGAATGCACTTTAAACAATAAATATTTCAAATAACCTATCAGGTAGGTGCATGAAGATGGGTAGCAATTTTGTGGCCACTTTAAAATTAAAAAAAAACTCATAACACGAGTGAGTTATAACACACTCACCTTATAATGTGTTCATGTTATGGCTTGGTGTGTTGAGCCTGAGGCTCAGCCACCACAATCCCATAATGCGAGCACATTATAACGCGCTCACATTATGGCATATCAAAAGAAAAAGAAAAAGAATCAAAGTTCATTTTCATTTGTGATTGTTTTTTTGTTGCCCGTAGCTAAAAACCCCAGAATTTTGCACCCGTGTTCTAGGAGGTGCTTTTATGCAAAAACCTTCATCAACGGTTGTGGATTCATTGCCAAGATGCCGCCACGTTGACGAGGAGGTCAAAGAGGTAAGGATTTTATTTTTATTTTTAATTTGTTAGTTTTGGGTTGTATTTGATATTTATTTTTTGAAATTGTAGGAGATGTTAATCAACCTGGGAACCCTCCTCAAAATCCACAGCAAGAACAAAATCCTCAACAAGAAAATCCTCAGCAACAAAACCCTCAACCACAACAACAACCTCCTCCACCAATCCCTCAATACGCTCCTGGCACTCAAGAAAATTTAATGGGTGAAATTGAGAACAATAGAAAACAAATTGAGGATTTAATTGAGAGGTTGAAAAATCCAAATGGTTCAACTGCGGAAAGAATGACCCTAGAAAATTCACTGCAATATATGTTAAAAAATGTAGATTCAATCAACAAACAATTATCTGGTTGGCAGGATAAGAGGCAGGTGGCTAGGGCTTTTTACGAAGATAAACTATCCTATAAAGAAGTAAAAGATTTAAAAATTACAAAATTAGATTTGTGTGCATTATTCACTGACCCGCGGTCAAATGGAAATCTCTCCCTCAATGCGAAGAGGTTTCCTATTCATTGGTGCCACCACCAAGGGATTATGAAATATTTTTGGGATAGGTGGTACATGGTTTTTTATGACTCACCATGCAACAATTGTGAAGTCCCGCAATTTTTCCTCAAGAAACTATACATTGAGTTCATCTTGAACAAAATCCCAAACTATTTTGATATGAGGGACTTCCAAGGGAGAGGTGACGGGTTGGCACAAGATAGACCCAGTGCACAACTGGATCCTAGGCGGCAAGTGAGACGACCTCTCGCTAGGCCGCCTCATGAGCACATTGTCATCCCTTCTGTCGTGAATGAGAGTGTTGACGTAGAGACTCTATAGGCCATCAACTCTTTGATGCAAAGTTTCATATAGCATGTTATCCCTCTTGTACAATGCCATCCAGGGGAATCTTCGACAGGTGGGCTTCAATCTCATGTGTGTCAATATTACGAGGTGACTTGTTCATATGTCCCCACTGACACTCAGGAGGTTGTTGCGCAGGATCTGTTTGCAGCTATGGAGATGGAGAGGGCAGCTGACATTTTGTATGATGCTTATGGAATTGATAGTCAGATAAAAGTTAGCATGTTCATTGAATTTAATTTATTAAATTTCTATTTTTAAATGCAAGATTAACTAATTTATTTTTATGATTTTAATGAACTTGCAGGGTCACAATGTTGATACTGGATACACTGGCCCTACACCTACTTATTTTCGCAGTACCTCTATTGGTGGGGTATGTAACTAGTAAACAATTATAAATTTATTACATTTTAATAGCATTGTTTTACGAATGATATTTTAATATGTGATTTTGGATGTTGAATAGGCTAATATTGGAGGTTTCGAGGGAACACCTCCCGATGCCAGTGGATTTAGTCAAACCTTCACATGGGTAATAGAACAAAGAGTTTAACTAATGAATTGTACTTAATATATTTGTATAGTTTATATTCATATAGTTTATTGTGTTGCATTGCACATCATTCAAACTCAAATCATTACTTCACATTCCATAACTAATAACTAGATGTTGATAGATGAAAAAAATATAAATAAAATATAGTTGTTTACAAAGTCAACATAAGTGGTGATGCAATTACTTCACATAGCATAAGTAATAAGTCTAGGAGCAGCTTCCAATTGCATTTTCTTGTCATGGTATTCCATGAGACCACATTTTACTGAGGCATATTTTCAAACAGTTCATTGCCTTGTCTATGCTCCAAAATAGGCACCCATTATGGCCTACTCTCATAGATTTGAAGCTCACTTGCAACTCTTTTGGAGTACTTGTCCCAAATCTGGCTTTTAACACTAAATTAGGCCACAATTAGGCCTATTTTTCAAAGAGACACCTCTCCAAACACACAAACAACACTCAAAACCTCCAAACAATCAAAATACATCCAAGAAAAACTTAGATTATTCAATTTCTAGGTCTCCTCTCGCTCATTTAGACCCCTTTTCATAAAACCCTCACTTTCCTTGCAATCAATTAGGGATTATTGAAACTCTTATTCCTTGAACTTTCACAAGATTATAATCACTTAAATGAGGCTTATTTATTCCTATACATTCTCATTCCATCCTCAAATAGTGCTTTCCCAAAGATCTACATGCACTTCCTTCACAAAATCACTCTTTTTCACTAGTTTTCACCCTCTTTCACCTAGGGTTTCTCACTTATTCACTTCTTTGACCACTAACAACCTCATAGATCATCTAAACGCCCTCCAATTCACCTGATCTCATAGTTTTTAGGGTATTTTATTCACTTCTAAACCCTTGTCCTCTTTTCACTCACTCTAGCCTTGTTTAAAAGGCATCGAAACTAGTTTTTCAGTAGGGTAGCGAGGAGAACTCACACAAAAACTTCACCAAACCAATTTCTTACCTTCTACACCTACTCCTACTTTATAATAGTCCATTCCACCAAGAAACAGTTGCTACAAAAAGGTGGAATGAAATTTTTAGTTCATTTGGGCAATCAAACCCTTAGCCCCTGTTTTCTGACCACCTAGAGAAATCAAGCCACCAAAAGCTTGAAACTCGATATCAAACACTCAAGTTAGTTTTAAATTGATACCAACACCTAACTCCTTCAATTCACACATATTATAGATGCACTACCACCTACACGGAACCGTACACTAGCAGATGATAGAGGAAAACACAGAAAATAGCAGTATATCAGTGATATTTTATTAGTTTTCTCCTTCAAAATGCTTCAACAATAGCTTTAACAATGATGAATCACATCTTTTAAACACTTTCCCAATAATTTCAACTTCCTAAGCGCCTAATATTTCCTCTACAACTACCTTGACTTTTCATATTCCTCCACTTGGCACCTTTTTGCATTTTTACAACATTAATTGATAACTTTTGTTAAGTTTATGTAACTTTACAATTTATGCCTAAAATGACTACCAAAGACCATTAAAAACTCAAAAATTGCTATTTAAGCCTTATTACATCATGAAAATACCTATACAACCTCAAAATCCTAAATTTTCCTCATAGAGGCATGCTCTTGTAAAGGTGCACCTGCACCACTTTTTCAAATAGCTCACTGCCTTTTCTATGCTACCACATTTTCCATACATGTATACCAAATCATTTTATCAAACAGTTCATTTCCTCAGCTATGGCTAAAATCTTAAAAAAGGTGCTTTCCAACAAACTATGGATGCCTCGAAAATATCTATCAATGCATAATAGTAAGCAATAGCATAGACAAGGCAGTTAGTAGGTTGAAAAAATGCTTCGAAGAAATGTGGTCTCATGGTGATGGAATGCCATTCCATCACCATGAGACCACATTTCTTTGAGGAATTTCTTCAAACAACTCACCACCTTTTCTATGATACCACATTTTCCATACATGTGTACCAAAGCATTTTATCAAACTACTCACTTCCTTGTTGCTATGGCTAAAAGCCTAAAATAGATGTTTTCCAACAAACTATGGATGCTTAGAAAAATATCTATCAAAGCATAATAGTAAGAAATAATACCATAGAGAAGGCAATGAACTATCTAAAAAAATTCTTGAAAGAAATGTGGTCTTATGGTGATGGAATGTAATGATGTGCATTTTTTTGTAATGGCATTCCATCACCACGAGACCCCATTTATTTGAGGCATTTTTTCATACAGCTCACTACCTTCTCTATGCCACCACAGTTATCATACATGTCTATGAAATCATTTTATCAAATGGTTCATCGGCTTGCTACTATGGGTAAAAGCCTAAAAACATGTGCTTTCGAATAAGATATGGATAGGGTAAATAGCAAGCATGATAGTCAGAAATATATAGTTTAATAAGTACTTAAAATTTTGTTTATTATCTCATACATTATAAGTCATGAAGTGCATCGCTATTGTAGTTTTTGTGATTGAATAATTTGTTTTTTTATTTTTAGTTGTTGCAAGTGGAGACACCTCTGAATATGACAAGGGCAATGGAGATCAGTGTTTCATCTGCTATAGAATCCTCGATGGCTCTAACAAGGGAGGTATGAGGAAAATTACTTAATTCACATTTACATTTGTTATTATAGATGTTAGTTCTAGTAAAAAAGCAAACCATTATTGATTCGTGGTTTAATTTCTATTTGGATGGTTTATAGAGGGCTTCAACACACCTCAGCCTAGGCGTGTGAATATTTCCCTCGAGGAGAGTGATCATCAGATGGCGGTAAGTGATTATTTTGTTAAATATATCATATTTTATAATGTAATTTCTATATATTAATGTTTTTACTTCTTATTGTAACAGATAAAACTTCATGAAGAACTAAACAATAGGAGGAGCACTAGGAGCACTCCTCGACCACAGTATAAATGAGTGACAGACGTATCACCATCCAATCAACAAGAAAAGGGAAAGATTTTATTTCGAGGGGATGGAGAGCGATTACTTTTGATTCCAGAGCCCTTTGTTGTATGCCTACATGGCATTTTTGTACATATTTTGTATTGGATATATTTGACATTGTATGCCTATATGGCATTCTCATAAGCTATATGGTTATTCTATACCTATATTTCATACTTATATCGACATATATTGATGTATACCTACATGGATATTTGATTAATACAAATATTTTTTTTCGATGGTGTCCATATTTTCATTCTAAATTCATGGTTCAATAGATATGATCTATGTGTATTCAAGTGTATATTTTACAACTTACGTGTATACTTTGTGACTTACATGTGTTCCAATGTATACTTTGTGACTTATTTTCATGTGTATACCTTGTATTTGTGCATATACTTTGTACTAATTTGTGTATACTATGTATTCATGTGTATACTTCAAGGCTTGCGTGTTTTTGAGTACTTGTGCTTCCCTTATTCACATGTGTGTGCTTGACTTATTCACATGTATACTTATTAATTGGTTAGCCCTAGCATTGATCATTGTTGTCCTTCATGGTTTGTCTTGAATATTAATTGATTGATGCTAAATGGCTTTATGTAAAAGAAAAAAAAACATTTTCAATTGGTATTGCATGAATTGATTCATAAAAAGATTTCAAAAAGTATCCTTGATATTACAAAAAGATATGTGTTTATACACTTCAACTGTCCAGTCACCCTTAGGTTATTTCAAAGAAAAATGTATATGTGCCACTGTTACACTACACAGGTAAACTAGATTTTGTATTGTGGAGCTATATTAAGCTACCACTCTCAAGACCAATGTAATAATGATACAAAATAATGTTTGAGACTGCAAGAAGACATCAAAATGGCTAGCGTACTAAATAAATTCTTATGATTTCTGGAGAATCCTAATAACTCTACTTAGTTGGCTTCTTTTTTCAAAATCATACAAATTGAACCCTGGCATCAATAGACTGTGTATATCAAGCTACCACAATTCAAGTTTCAACGATAAATATTTATCATGCATGTTTTAAATGGTATTCAATTTTATGGTGGTTTTGTTTTTTATATGATGTTATGTGATATTCTAATCCTAATTCATGCTTCTAGGTTGCATATATATATAATCTCAAGACCAATGTAATAATGATACAAAATAATGTTTGAGACTGCAAGAAGACATCAAAATGGCTAGTGTACTAAATAAATTCTTATGATTTCTGGAGAATCCTAATAACTCTACTTAGTTGGCTTCTTTTTTCAAAATCATACAAATTGAACCCTGGCATCAATAGACTATGTATATCAAGCTACCACAATTCAAGTGTCGACGATAAATATTTATCATGCATGTTTCAAATGGTATTCAAGTTTATGGTGGTTTTGTTGTTTATATGATGTTATGTGATATTATAATCCTAATTCATGCTTCTAGGCTGTATATATATATATATATATTGTTTTTACATGTTTTTTGTACTAATGAACCCAAAACGAATCAAACCCCCCTCCAAAAAAATTTGGCCAAACCGACGAACCAAACCCCCAAACCTAAATTTGGACCTCATATAACCTCAAAATCTCTTCCAACACTCGTCATTCTACCTAAACAAACTTAATTGACCACCAAACTATGTTTCCCCCTAAATTTAGCCACTTTTACTCCCTCAAACCTCTCTTTTTCATTGAAAACCCCTCTTTTCCCAACTAAGGCATCATGCCATAACATACTTTTGACCTCCCCTATTCTTTCAAACCTTTTGAACACATCAAACTCCACAACCTCACTCTATTTCCAACCAATTCTAACTTATTCTCAAGCAATTTATTCTTTTCACCTCTTATAGCCTTGCTTTTAAGCCCTAAATTCTGAATTTTCAATAGGGGTAGTGTTAGTAATCTCTTCCAATGCCTTTACCAATACTATTTTCTTATTGCTACCCCATATCCTACTTACATCAGGCCCATTCCACCAAGACACAGTCTGAGCAATAGGTGGAATGGCCTATTTCAACATATTACACTCAAACCCTTATATGAGCAAGTTTAGACTTGTTTCAAAAATCTACTTCTAAGTTGCTTGCAACTTAATAGAATTCCACAAGAATAGATTCTAATCAAAGCTAAAACCATTCTACAACAGATTCATATCATCTTAGAGAAAAAATTTATTGTACAAACCTGTACATAGGATGGAAATAAAGAAAATACACATAAATTAACAAAGAAATAGAGATATTTGATTGATATTCTCCTCCAAACTCTTCAACAACCACTAAATTCAACTTTCCAATGATCATATGCTTTTTGTGTGGAAAACTCAAAATTCTCAACCGTCATGTGTATGTTTCTCTTTTCGATTGTTTTCCATGCCATCATAAGGGATGAAGTCAGTTGAATGTAGCTTTAAGCAATTCCATGTGTTTGGGTGCGAAAGAGGACCATGTCTAGCATAAACATACCTATCGAGACATGTTGGAGCAATTTTTTTGGTCACACGAATTGCAAAACAAAAGTTGCACCACTTTGCAACTTTACACTGCTTACATTTGACACTTTTTCCATCAAGTGAAAATTGGACACCACAATAAAATGACTCTAAGATAATGAAAACTGAGAGAGGTTATTGTAGAGGGGCCCAATGTGATTCCATAGGCTTAGATGAAGATTTTGTAAACATCATGGTTTCTGAGTAATAGCTCGTCAAAGATTGCTTCCCTTTTGCACTTTAGACTCTTAAGGGATCGATCTAGTTGAATGTAGCTCAGAGTGATTATGTGTGTTTCGGTGTGAAAGAAGACCATGTCTAATGTAAATGTACCCATTCGGATGTGTTGGAACAGTTTGTTTGGTCACACGAGTTGTAAAACAAAAGTTGCATCATTTTGCAACTTTCAATTACTTGCATTTGACAACTTTTTCTCCAAGTGAAAATTTTCCACCATGGGAAAATGCCTCCGAGATAGCAAAAACTAAGAGATTTTATTGTAGAGGGGCCCAACATGACCCCATAGGATCAGATGAGAAGTTTCTAAGTATCATGGTATCTAAGTAACAACATACTGAAGTTTGTAGCCATTTTGCACTTTGGACCCATAAGGGATCGATCTGGTTGAACATAGCTCAGAGTGATTTTGTTTGTTTGGATGCAAAATATGACCATTCCTAACATAAAAATACCTATTTGGGTGTGTTGGAACAATTTTTTTGGTCACACAAGCTACAAAATGAAAGTTGCACCATTTTGTAACTTTCAACTACTTGCATTTGACAACTTTTTTCCCAAGTGAAAATTCGCCACCATGAGAAAATGCCTTCAAGATAGAAAAAATTGATAGAGGTTATTGTAGAGGGTCCCAATTCAATCACACAAGATCAAATGATAAGTTTCTAAGCATCTTGGTACCTGAGTAACAACATGTTTAATTTTGCAACCATTTTGCACTTTAGACCCTTAAGGGATATATCCTGTTGAACGTAGTTCAGAGTGATTCTATGTGTTTGGGTGCAAAAGAGGACCATTTCTAGTGTAAACATTCATATTCAGACATGTTTTAGTTCATTTGGTCACACGAGCTACAAAATGAAAGTTGCGCCACTTTGCAACTTTCAACTACTTGCATTTGACAACTTTTTCCCCAAGTGAAAATTTGCCACCATGGAAAAATGCCTCTAAGATAGCAAAAAATGAGAGAGGTTATTGTAGAGGGGCCCAATGAGATCCCATGGGATAAGACAATAAGTTTCTAAGCATCACAATATTCCAGTATCAACATGCTGAAGTTTGTAGTCATTTTGCACTTTAGACCCTTAAGGGATCGATCTGGTTAAATGTAGCTCGAAGCGATTCCGCATGTTTGGATGTGAAAGAGGACCATGCCTAGTGTAAACATACCTATTCGGATGTGTTGGAACAGCTTGTTTGGTCAGAGGAGTTACAAAATGAAAGTTGTACCACTTTACAAATTTCAACTACTTGCATTTGACAAATTTTTCCCCAAGTGAAAATTCGCCACCATAGGAAAATTCCTCAAAGATAGAAAAAACCAAGAGACATTATTGTAGAGGAGCCCAACATGATCCCATAGGATTATATGAGAAGTTTCTAAGAATTATGGTATCCAAGTAACAACATGCTAAAGTTTGTAGCCATTTTGCACTTTGGACCCTTAAGGGATCAATCTAGTTGAACGTAGCTTAGATCGATTCCACATGTTTGGGTGCAAAAGAGGACCATGCCTAGCTTAAAAATACCTATTCAAATGCATTGGAGCAGTTTTTTTGGTCACATGAGTTGTAGAATGAAAGTTGCACCACTTTGCAACTTTCAACTACTTGCATTTGACAACTTTTTCGCCAAGTGAAAATTCACCACCACAGGAAAATGCCTCTGAGATAGAAAAAACTGAGAGAGGTTATTGTAGAGGGTCTCAACGCAATCCCATAGGATTAGATGATAAGTTTCTAAGAATCGCGGTATCCAAGTAACATGTTGAAGTTTTCAGCCATTTTGCACTTTGGACTCTTAAGGGATCAATTTGGTTGAACGTAGCTCAGAGCAACTATGTGTGTTTGGGTGTGAAAGAGGACCATTCCTAACATAAAATACTTATTAGGACGCAATGGAATAGTCTATTTGGTCACACGAGTTGCAAAATGAAAGTTGCACTACTTTACAACTTTCATCTACTTGCATTTGATAACTTTTTCCCCAATTGAAAATTCGCCACTATGGGAAAATGCCTTGGAGATAGAAAAACTGAGAGATATTATTATAGAGGGGACCAACATGATCCCATAGGATTAGATGAGAAGTTTTTGAGAGATATTATTGTAGATGGGACCAACATGATCCCATAGGATCAGATGAGAAGTTTCTAAGTGTCACGGTATCTGAGTAACAACATGTTGAAGTTTGTAGCCATTTTGCACTTTGGACCCTTAAGGGATTGATCCGGTTGAATGTAGCTCGGAGCGATTCCCTGTGTTTGGGTGTGAAATAGGACCATGCCTACCGTAAAAATACATTTCCAAACATAATGGAACAGTCTGTTTGATCACATGAGTTGCAAAATGAAAGTTGCACCACTTTGCAACTTTGCACTGCTTGCATTTGACACTTTTTCCATCAAGTGAAAATTGGACACCACAGGAAAACTACTCTGAGATAACAAAAACCAAGAGAGGTTATTGTAGAGGGTCCCAACATGATCTTGTAGGCTCATACAAATATTTTGTAAACACCACATTTTCTGAGTAATACCCTGTCAAAGATTGTTGCCCTTTTGCACTTTGGACCCTTAAGGGATCAAGTCAATTGAACATAGCTCAGAGTGATTGTGGTCTCTTTTCAATGGAATTAGGTGGGAAGCATACTTCACTCCATTTTAGTTTTGGTTTGGTCGTATTTCAATTTATTTTGTGCATTTTAGAAGCCAATTACTGAGGTTCGGTCTATATACCATGTTTTAAGGGTTTTGAGTGCATTAAAATGTCATATTAAGCCTTCCACCCACTGTATGCTTTTGTAACTCAATGGAAAGGATTATTTAGGGCTATAAAACATGTTTTCAAATTTGTGTGTGCAAGGGAGGTGAATAGAGGTTTTTTAGGTGATTCCCTAGATGTCAAATAGTGCATTTTTTAGTGGAAAATGGTGGTTTCACTACAACAAATCCCTGTGATTTGCTCCATTTTTTGCTTCCACCCAATGTTGTAATGTATTTTTTACCAATTTTTTGAAATCGTCGATTCTATTTATCAAGATGGTGCTATTTTTGGCATTTATTTGCACCGATCAGGACTAGTCTGCGCTAATTTATGCCAGAATTATCAACGCATTTAGCGCCAATATTTGCTTCGAATGTGGTGTCATTGTTAACTCTGCCTTTGGCTCTGAGTTTAGCACCACATTTAGCCTCACGACTTGAGCTTCAAGTTTACCTTCAGTTTTAGCGCTGGTTTAGATACCCCTATGTCAAAGAAACTTATTTATATATCTCATCGACAATGTAAAATAATGAAATGTCAACAATATACAGGAATATCGAGGAGAGAATCACTTACGTCACATCGACAAGGTATATCTACAAGTGTTTGGCGAAACACAACTCTTGGATATAATGAAGTAATGTCGATGAGACATTGAGATATCGGTAAGACAAATAAGATTGTATCATCGACACTCTTCAAGTAATGATCAAAACCATACATTGCTAGACTGTCGGGAGGGTGAGCAATATATGTGGTAGAGCGGTATACACCACAACCCCACAACAAGAAGGCTTGAGCAAGGTGGTAGTGCGGTAAAAATATGAAGAGAAGGTAAAAACACCACCATATCACAGGGATAATCATGAGTCTCCCCGACATGGCAGTGTTACATCGATATATAAATAAATAACGTCAAAGGAAGATATCGATGAGACAGTGGCATATCAGCAAGAGATATTAACTTGTCTCATCGACATCGGCAACCAACATCAGAGGAACATAAGATCTATGTCGATGAGACATTGAGATATCGGTAAGACAAAGAAGATCGTATCATCGACACTGTTCAGGTAATGATCCAAAGCATACATCGCTACACCATTGGGAAGGTGAGCAACATATGCGGTAGAGCGGTATACACCACAAACCCACATTAAGAAGCCTTGAGCAAGACGATAGTGCGGTAAACAAAAAAAGGGAAGGGAAAAACACCGCCATACCACAGCAATAATCATGAGTCTCCCTGACATGGCAGAGTTACACCGATATATAAAGAAATAACACCGAAGGAAAATATCGATGAGACAGTGGCATATCAGCAAGAGATATTAACTTGTCTCATCGACACCGGCAACCAACATCAGAGGAACATAAGATCTAATGTCAATGAGACATTGAGATATTGGTAAGACAAAGAATATTGTCTCATCGACACTCTTTAGGTAATGATCAAAAGCATACACCGCTATACCATCGGGAAGGTGAGCAACGTATATGGTAGAGCAGTATACACTGCAACCCTACAGCAAGAAGCCTTGAGCAATGTGGTAGTGTGGTAAACAATATAAGGGAAGGGAAAAACACCACCATACTACAGAGGGTATAATAAGAGATGGTGGTAGTACGGTAATCGTGGTAGAAAATCACATCAGTCACAATCCATTTGAATCAAGAATATAGCCTGCCAAAATACTCTAAAACTCTAATAAACATACTCTAAATTTTTTGTTAAAATCTTATTTTCAAGCCTAACCCGCCAAAATGGAGTTTTCATTTTAATAAACATACAATAAAACCTTTGTTGAAACCTTATTTTCAGGTGTAGCCCGCCAAAATGGAGAAATGTTTCAGTAAAGAATGACAGAGAATGGTAAGGAGATGTGTGTGATAGGAGGCATAGGATTCATTGTTGTTTATCAATTCTAGCTTTGATCAACAAGGGTTACAATGTTTGTGCTACTATTTGTAATCCAGGTATTTAATTGACATATGTTTGCATAATCTCAAATTCCATCAGATGCTTTTGAAGTATCAATGTATCCTATATAGGGTTTAGAATGACTTCTTTTAATTTTAAAAAATAAATTAGACGCTTTTGAAGTATCGATGTGTCCTATATAGGGTTTAGAATAATTTCTTTTAATTTAAAAAAATAAATAAATGATGTATTTTCTTGTGATTAGATAATGTGGAGATCTCCTAAATTTTCCCTAGCACACTGTCCTCTTTCACATTGTGTTCATTACTCCAATTTCTAGGGTTTTACATTTGGCATCTTTAATATCTTCATGATAGTGGTTTTTAAATAGATCTCAATCTTTTTTTTAATCTTTACCATGGTAACCCTTGAGTTCCCTAATCCACCTTCAATCTCTTCTAATAATGTTGTCTTAATTTAGACTACATAGTATGCATATAGAGATCTCCTAAATCAGCCCTAGCACACTGTCCTCTTTCACACTGTGTTCATTACTCCAGTTGCTAGGGTTTTGCATTTGACATCTTTAATATATTCATGATAGTGACTTTTAAATAGATTTCAGTCTTTGCTTTAATCTTTATCATGGTAACCCTTGAGTTCCCTAATCCACCTTCAATCTCTTCTAAGAATGTTGTCTTAAGCTAAACTGCATAGTATGCATATAAAGAAAGTCCTTCATGCCTGTCATTGTTCCAAACCACCACTCACCACCTTGCTTAAAATGTTGCCTCCATAAGCACAATACCATGTTTTAAAATCATGGTTTCCAATGATTGACCATTAAGGTCACTACTTTCATCAAGACACAATGAGATTTTTGTCTTCAAACTTAAGGC
Organism: Sequoiadendron giganteum; assembly: GCA_007115665.2. Taxonomy (NCBI): domain Eukaryota; kingdom Viridiplantae; phylum Streptophyta; class Pinopsida; order Cupressales; family Cupressaceae; genus Sequoiadendron; species Sequoiadendron giganteum. The sequence continues at coordinate 157,827,460 of CM021103.1, forward strand.
ATTATGCAAGATAATATTGTGAATTGTTTGTTGTGTACAGTTTGATTTTCTTACACATTTACTGCTTTGATAACTACCTTTAAGACTGGATATTGCACCATCAGCTGCAATCTCAAACAACTCACTCACTATCACTTGAAGATTCCTTTCATGAGCATCCTTGTATAAAATCAAACTATGCCCTATAGACTGCCTACTTACTTACTAATATATGAGACTCATTGTTTCATGGTATTTTGAGTTTTATTTAGAAGGGGTTAACATGTGGCATTTTTTATGTGTAGGAAGAATAGATTGTGATGTAGTGTTCAAGTATGGATGGTTCAGAAAAATTTGGATTGATATCAATGTCATAACTTGGTTGGATTGTGTAGGAGTTGAGAAAATACAACTTCACAAACCCTGAAGATCACCTACATGCAAATAACCTGTCACAAAAGAAGAGATGGAGACAAACAAGCAAGAGTTCTCTGAAAACTGAAAATATATATATCAGAGACAATGAGAGAATGAATTGATATGAAATACAAAGGGATCAATCCTTATAAATAGGAGATCATTCAAACCCTAATAGAAGCCCTAATAGGAAAACATTCAATAATTAATATAATTATTAAATGTCACTTTATGCAAACTAATGTGAAATCTTAAGAAGGGAATAAAGGTAACTTAATCAACATAATTAAGTTAAGACCTTTACTCTAACACCCCCCTTAAGATGAGCAACAGTGCAGCTACAAACAAATGCAAGAAAGCAAAGGTAACTACAATGCAAGGAGGCAAGCATGGGTCCAGGCAACTAGGCCAGATCAGGTACCCAAATACAACCAAATCTTTGTAAAGAGGAGAAATAGAGAAAACCTCATGGAAAAAATCTCTACTCCAAAAAGAGATGCAGAAAGCCAAGAAGAAACATCACTGAAGCAGAAGAAGCTGCAAACAACTATCAAAAGATGACTGATATGGTGTTGAAGAACCTTCGTTGAAGATAGGATGATCAAGATCAAGAAGACAACAATTTGTATGAGTGGCCCATATGACACTACTCGAATCATATGGCAAACAAAGGCAAACACCTGGAATAAAGATATAGATGGAACAAGTACCAATAGTTTGAAGACAACAATCTGCATGAGTGCCCCAAATGACACTACTTGAATCAGATGGAAATTAAAGGCAAACACCTGAAACAAAGATACAGATGGAACAAGAACCAATAGTCTGAAACACTGATCAACTAAGAATGGAAGATTCCTTCCAAGGCAAAACCAAGGAAGAATTAGCACGAACAATATAATACCCCCCATAATGTTGAACTGGGAGAGCCTGACAAATCTAGTGAAATGATATGAAACATCTTGTAGTGCATGAAGAAGAAGAAACGTCTGAAAGTGCACAAGAAAGCACCTGCAACTGAAAAAGTGGTGTGCAAAACAAAGCACGCATGCATGAGGCTAGAATCATATGGATCCACTATCATCATGGAGGGACACTCATCGGACAAGGATGTGATGGCAAAACAAAGGCAAACTACACAACCCTTCATGGCACTTTATAATAATAGTGCAAGTATAAAATATGGCACAACCTTATGTGCAAAATCCCCAAAAATGCATGTACAATAGTGTGGCACTTTATCTCAGTGCGTTTACATAAAATATTTCTTACAAATGATGCTCAAAATGCCCAGAAAGGACAAAATGTTGGAAATACATGAAGAACAGCCAAAAACAAAGCATCCAATGCAAACAAAAAGTTTCCAAGAGCAAATATGTCCAAGTAATCCACCAGAGTGTGAAAACACAAATAATTGAATAAAATATACCTGGAGTGAAATCTGGAAAAATTGCATTGATAAAACTGAAGAGCTCTAAAATATAATTCCAACACCATTGAGATTGCGAAAAACGAAGAAACTGATCAAAAGTTATGAGCTTGGGACTAAAAATAGCCCCTTTGCCTTCAACTAGTTGTAGAATACACTAACAGAAAAAATAAGTAATGAAACCCACACCAATGGAAAGACGAGAAAACCAGCTTTCCAACGATATCTCGTTTGCCAAAAAAAAAATAGCGTATGCCCAAGTTATGGCCTTTGGAAGAAATCAGGTCCAAAGTGGGAAAAAGCTAGCACAGGGTTAAATTTGACGGTCATACGACCGTCACAGCAAAAAGACTAGCTTAAATTTGACGGCCAAACGGTCATCACCGTAAAAGTGTGATAGGGCTTATTACATAAAAATTTGTTTTTTATATGGAAAAAAAACTTTACAATAAAAAAAAAAATTATATAAATTTTATTTTTATTTTTTTAAATGTGGGTGGGGGAGGCACATGGGCCCTCCCCCACCGCAGCCCATGCGCACGCAAGTACACTGTGCAGGGGACTGCGTAGGTACACTGCGCAGGGTACACTACGCAGGGGACTATGCAGGTACTCTGCCAGCCTGCGCAGGGTCCTAGGCCCCACAAAAATTAAATTTTTTTTTTTTTTTCAAAAAAACTGGCATGCCCAAAAATGGGGTTTTTTATTTGAAAAAAAAAAAAAAAAAAAAGGCGGACGAAAATTGAAATGTCAAAAAAATATTTTTTTTACCAGGAATTTTTCACGGATCTGCGCGCAAACGACGGTTGTACGGTCGTACCAACAAAAAAAATTGCTTCAAATTTCAACTTTGTCCAAAATGGACGAATGAACAGTCAATTTAGGGGTTTTGGACCGTTGGGGACGCAATGGTGAGGTCCGTTTGAGCTGAAAATGCTTCACTGGATCAAAAAACCAAACCCCAAACCCTTGAAACTCCAAAAATCTTCAAAACAAGAATAGGAAGCAGCAGGTGTGGAGCTCTGATACCATATAGGAGTTGAGAAAATACAACTTCACAAACCCCAAAGATCACCTGCATGCAAATAACCTATCACAAAAGAAGAGATAGAGACAAACAAGTAAGGGTTCTCTGAAAACTAAAAATGTATATATCAGAGAGAATAAGAGAATGAATTGATATGAAATACAAAGGGATCAATCCTTATAAAAAGGAGATCATGCAAACCCTAATAAAACTTTAATAGAAGCCCTAATAGGAAAACATTTAATAATTAATATAATTATTAAATGTCAGTTTATGCAAACTAACATGAAATCTTAAGAAGGGAATAAAGGTAACTTAATCAACATAATTAAGTTAAGACCTTTACTCTAACAGATTGTACCTTGAGCCGGTGTGAAACACTTTGGGGTGTTCTCTTTAATCTTGCTCTTTTTGCCCTCATATGGTTTAAAGGATGGTTTGGATCCCGTCCAAATCTCAATAACCCAGTTGGATCTTGGGTATTAGTATGTGTTTCATCAAAATCTTCTACCTATCAACAAATGCAAGCATTATTTAATGTTTGGCAATAATTGGAATGGACCTATCTTTTTAAGTTTCTATGTTATGTTAATTATACTTTAGTTAAGAAACGATGTAAATTTTTTGAACGGACCTGAAGCTTGTTGCTTCCCATACAAATAGGGAAACCAAGGTCTGATTTTGATCATCATATCATCATTTCAATCCATTAGAATAGATACTAGACTATCTCAACCACTTATTCATATCAAAATAACTCATGTTATGTATGTTTATATTTTGAGCAATATAATGGAGCAGATACATTATAACTCGTAATCCATCTTCAATGTTCAATTGTCGATTTTCATGCTTATTTATTGTTTTTTTGTCTCCAAAGTGGTATTTTCAAGTTGTTTAAATCTACAAGATTTATCAGGGCTCATTTGATGTTGTTGTTTGGTCCAATTTGAGGTGCAATTGTAAGGATTTGTCTTTTTAATTATACTTTCTGACATTTGTCTTGATACAAATTGTTACTTTAGAATTATGATATTTCTTTTCTTCTAATGTTTTCAACCCTCATTTCAAGGAAGGGCTCCAAAGATGGTTTCTTCAGATGGAGACTACACTTTTCCACTATAGGTTCCATCTAGAAACACCAGAAGCTCAGATAATGTCATACTCAGGTACAACAGAGTTTGAGGTTACCTTGTTCTCCTTGATACAAAATGTTTTCCTTCAATCCCTCTTTATAAGCAACATTCACTATTATGGACTTCATCATTGTACCTTTCATGCATTCGATTTATTTTTTTATGTGGAAACATGATGTCTCTGTCTTTGCAAGTGATGACTATTGTGTAAGCTTTTCATCTACATGACTTCCCCTCATGTTCAATTCTTGTGACTATTATGATGCTTGGGGCTACTTACTTTTAACCAGACTATTAATGAAAATTATCTTGGAATCCTTGATGATCACTTTTGTCAGAATCATGGCTATGTTGACAACTTTCTTGTTTTCCTAGACATCTATGGCATGCAAGTTATTTTATTGCACATGATGATAAAATTATATGTTTATAGATGTATGCACATATTTTGACTGGAGATCCTTCATTGCTCTAACAACACTCTTCTCACTCAAATGCAGGAAACCTAGGAGCAGCAAGGAAGACATCAACTTGGAGTCTTAGACAAGCAGGAAGATTGAAGATGATGCAGAACAAAGCAACCGAGATTCGTCATTGAGGCAATGACGGATCCCCTTTCTCTTTATGTGCATTTTTCTCTTTTGTATCTATAAATGTATAGTTTTTCAATTATATGCATTCAAATAGTTAGTTCCATGGCTTGTGTGGAACAACATACATTTACATTATCAATAAAGACTACATTTTTGAAAGGATTGTGCAATCTTTCCTATATTATATGCATCTGTATAATTGCAATCTAGTAATCTAATCTTCTAATTTTTTTATGCACATGAATGTAATGTAGCAGAAATAAAAATGTACCTTACTCTTCATTTGAAAATCACAAAAGCTCTACTTGATTGAGCTATTAACTTTTGTTTTTCACGAACATATGTTCATACAAAATGAATGGAAGAAGCATCCAATTAATCCTTCTTTTTTTTCCAAAAATTCATCCAAGTAATAATAAAAGGAGGAATTGATGCTTGGAATTTGCAGGGTGTGATTAGGAAAAGTATTGTCTATGTAGGCAACACATTCCACCAATAACTGATTTGATTATATTTATTAATTAATTGAAAATAAAAAGTGAATGCACTTTTTATTTTCAATTAATTAATAAATATAGTCAAATCAAAAATATGTTGCCTGCATAGACATTGCCGAAGCAAATACCCTATTGAAATAGGCTCTATCTTTTGCAGAGGTGGAGGAAATAAGAATAGAAGATTTTAGTGGAATTCATTTTGAGGAAATTTTTCCATTGTAATTATTGCAGGAAGGAGTTAATGCTAGCAAGTAGACGAATTGTTTTAAATTCCCGAAGGACTTGAAGCATTGATGAAAGTATTGTTGGCGACACTAGACGCACGTTCGGCATTAATGGTGAGGGCTAACAATATGATGTGTTTTGAAGACACACAAGGCATTTCGTCTAATGCTTCTCGGTTTGCGGTGGCAACGAATGTAATAAGTCTGCGGTATGAGGCAATTTGGAAGCTAGCATACCAGAGAAGAAATGGAGGCCAATTTCACTCTACGTTCGAGGAGAAAATTGGACCCTTTTGTTGGCTTAAATAATGGAGGCCAATCATTTCCTTCTCCACTCGCTGGAAGAATGCATGCTTAATGTTTTGATACATGATATCAGCTCTCTCTTTTGCTCTCATGGTTGAATACCAAAATCCATTATGGTGGGCCTCTAGAGTTCCAGTCATCTTTCTTCCTCTTCCACCAAATGTTGGCCTAATCCACACATCTACCAGTCTAATTGGATTTGTTTTTGAAAGATGAAGTTTCTCCTGAGTCACTAGTGTAGCTCTCTCTACCTTTTTAGACTCTTTCATTGCTACAAATCATCTCTAGGATTTAATCATTTGTACCACGTGGTTGATGTTCTTTGAATCCTTGCATCTAAAGGAAATTTCCTTAAAATTGGCCACCAGTTCAAGTTCATTCTGCTTTCATAATACTTTATATCCATGGAGTTCAGCCATTTCGTGATGCCATCAAATGAATATTGAGGAATGGTGCACATTCAGAGTTCCAGTCATCTGGTGGGCCTCTAGAGTTCCAGTCATCTTTCTTCCTCTTCCACCAAATGTTGGCTTGATCCACACATCTACCAGTCTAATTAGCTTTGTTTTTGAAAGATGAAGTTTCTCCTGAGTCACCAGTGTAGCTCTCTCTACCTTTTCAGACTCTTTCATCGCTACAAATCATCTTTGGGATTTAATCATTTGTACCATGTGGTTGATGTTCTTTGAATCCTTGCATCTAAAGGAAATTTCCTTAAAATTGGCCACCAGTTCAAGTTCATTCTGCTTTCATAATACTTTATATCCATGGAGTTTAGCCATTCCTTGATGCCATCAAATGAATATTGAGTAACGACGCACATTCAGAGTGCATCCTGCTTGAATTCTTTGAAAACAATAGCCATATCAAATGCCTTTTGCCCAAGTCCTACTCTCTCAAGGTTAAAAATTCTCAATCTCACTAATAGAGATTACTAAGAAAGGTAATTCCACCAACTCTACCAAATAGTTTACCGTAGGAACAATACAAGCAGAGGCTTTGAAGGAACTCCATGAAAACCAAGCTCTCTAAATGGTATATCAAACTCTAGTTCAAGATCTTTTAGACGAGGCTTCTCCCATAGCTCTCTTACTCGCTTGACAAATCCTTAAGGAGGAGGAGCACGAGGAGGACGAGGATATGTTTATGCCTTAGTATTTCATGGATTTGATGGAGTTGTGATTGATTTTCGTTGCAGCAGATCGGAAAAGGTTCAAAAATATTTGAACAATGAATTTATGTGCTTCAAAACAAGGTCTGTGGTGCTCATCTTTGTTCACAATTTACTTTTTATTTTATTTTATTTTTTATTATATTGCAATTCCCTTTGTTTGTTTGTGGAAAGTGTTTAGTGCAAAGGCTAGTCTATTTAAGCCCTGAAAGGCCTTGCATGTATATGTTTTAAATTGATGCTCCTTTTTAAGAAGGCTTTAGTAATAGTTTGGGTTTCAATGAAATCATTTATTTTTAATTTGTCATTAAGCTTGCAAGGATCTGTTAAAGAAAGAAAAAAATGTGAGACAAGGTAGTGAAAATGAAATAAGCTCCACGATTCTCGATCTCTTGACCTCTAGACACAAATATGTGGTTGAATACTTTTGTTCCAGAAGATTCAATTTTATGTGATTCTTTTTTTCTTTTTCTTCTTGGGTTTTAGAGGAGCCTAATCTTAATTTTGGTGTTTGAGTATTTTGTGTTTTTATTGGGTTTGTTTTTTTGGGTTTTGAATTTATATCCATTTTGACTGTTGAGAATTTGGGGTTTTGGCTATGAAGGATTCATAAATTTTGTGATTGTAAGGGAAGGATGAGGAGGGGGTTGTAGAAACAAGAAACCTAGACTAATTGTAATGAATATGATTTTTTTTTTTTGCAAGAGCAGCTTGAGGTGAGACTGGTGGTCATATAAATGAAGAGAGGAAGGGAGGAGAGATACATGGGGGGTGCTCAAGTGAAGCGACCTTCTACATCTAGAGGCAATCGTAAGTTCTTTTCCTTACCCTTGTTAATTCAAAGCTAGTTGTTTTATCATTGTATTTTTTTGAGATAACTGTTAAAGTAATTTAATCTTTGGTTACTATGTATGCTTGTATTTTAGTGGAGAGGCTATATCTCTATTTTTTTTTTTTGAATGCCTTAAAATGAGTGCATACATTATGGATAACATGATCTTATTTGTGGGATATAATTAATCTGCAGTTTTAGCATCTTTCCTTTTTTACATGTTTTGTGTTTCTATAGTCCATGACTATGTAATCTAATCTTTTAGATGAGGCTACTCCCATAGCTCTCTTACATGTTTTATGTTTCTGCAGTCTTGTCCCTCTCTTGTTGTTCTTCCTCAATTTCATTAGGATCATACTTTGACCTTATTGCCCCTCCTAAATTTTGGACCACATCCATTACCTCCACATAAAACTGGACATCCTTGGTCTTCTTGGTTCCCATGCCATGATATGGTTATGCAAATGAAAATGAAGAAAAGTAATCATCTCCTTCTTCGTTGGCTGGAAGAATGCATGCTTAATGTTTTGATAAGTGATATCAGCTCTCTCTTCTACTCTCATGGTTGAATACCAAAATCCATTATGGTGGGCCTCCAGAGTTCCAGTCATCTTTCTTCCTCTTCCACCAAATGTTGGCTTGATCCACATGTCTTCCAGCCTAATGAAGCAAAGTAATCATCTCCTTCTCCGCTGGCTAGAAGAATGCATGCTTAATGTTTTGATACGTGATATCATCTCTCTCTTCTGCTCTCATGGTTGAATACTAAAATCCATTATGGTGGTCCTCCATAGTTCCAGTCATCTTTCTTCCTCTTCCACTAAATGATGGTCTAATCCACATGTCTACCAACCTAATGAAGCAAAGTAATCATTTCCTTCTCCGTTGGTTGGAAGAATGCATGCTTAATTTTTTGATACATGATATCAGCTCTATCTTTTGCTCTCATGGTTGAATACTAAAATCCATTATGGTGGGCCTCTAGATTTCCAGTCATCTTTCTTCCTCTTCCACCAAATGCTAGCCTGATCAACATGTCCGCTAGCCTAATGAAGTAAAGTAATCATCTCCTTCTTCATTGGCTGGAAGAATGCATGCTTAATGTTTTGATACGTGATATCATCTCTCTCTTCTTCTCTCATGGTTGAATATCGAAATCCATTATGGTGGCCCTCTAGAGTTCTAGTCATCTTTCTTCCTCTTCCACAAAATTCTAGCCTAATCCACAAGTCTACCAGCCTAATTGGCTTTGTTTTTAAAAGGTTAAGTTTCTCCTGACTCACCAGTATTAGCTATAACTTTTTTAATATTTTTATATGGTATGTGCACTTTGATATGATGTAATATGATTATGGTTTCATCTCATATGTTGTAATATTATATATATAACAGAAAAATAAATTATTGCATGGAATAAATAATAAATTTTCATTTTAAATATTATTTTTTTGCAAAACATGGGTCTTCCAGAAGATCAAGATGATCCTCAACATGATATAGATCCACAAAATATTGGTTCTGCTGGTACAGATCACATGGTAGAGGATGATGATGACGTAGATACATAAGACACCTAGGCCGATGACAATGATGATGATGATACAGTTGGTCATAGTAACCAGTGACATTCATGATCATATAGACTACATCATGGATCATTGTTGATATATTGTTATGATGACTCTTTTCATGGTTACTATCATATGTATCATTTTCACGGCCTACAGTACTATATTGTTGAGTTATATCATATTGACATGTATCATTTTCAACACTATATCATTAGGACATGTATCATCTTAACTTGTATCAATTTTAGCTACATAATTTATCAATTTTATTTATATCATTTGTACATGTATCATTTTCACTTATGTTGATCGTTGGAAATGTATCATTTTGACATGTTTTTGATGTACTGGCATATTTGGCTTTCACTTGTTTTAGTTATATATGATGATGATCTTATCAGTATTGACTTGCCAATTTATATATATTAAAAGTGGTCAATGATTTTTGGATGGATATTTATTAAGTATAATTATTTTAATTTACTGCTCAGAATGGATGTTGTCAAATTCAATTAAATTATAAATATTTGACTCACTTGTTTTAATTATAGATGATGATCATGTTACAATAATTATATTGTTATTTAATCGTATGAGTAAAATAATTAAATTACTTACTCTATAATCATATGATTTTTCTAAGAGGCGAGATATATTTAACTAATTAAATTGAAATAAAACATATTAAATTAATAAATGGAAGCAAAACAAGAAGCATTTTTAGAAGCAAAAAAAGAAGCAACAATGGAAGCCAAACTAGAAGCAATCTTGAAATCAAAATTGGAAGCAAAACCAGAAGCAAACCTCAAAGCAAAACTGGAAGAAAAATTGGAAGCAAAATTGGAAGCAAAACTGGAAGCAAAACTAGAAGAAAACCTGGAAGCAAACTTGGAAGCGAAATCGGAAGCAAACATGGAAGCAAAATCGAAAGCAAAACTGGAAGCTATACTGGAAGCAAACTTGGAAGAAAAACTAGAAGTAAAATCGGAAGAAAAACTGGAAGCAAACCCAGAAGCAAACTTGGAAGCAAACACAGAAGAAAAACTAGAAGCAAAACTGGAAGGAAAATCGGAAGCAAAATTGGAAGAAAACCTCGAGGCAAAACTGGAAGCAAAATTGGACGTCAAATTAGAAGAAAAACTAGAAGCAAAAATGGGAGTAGACATGGAAGTAAAACTCGAAGCCAAATTGGATGCCCATTTCAGCGCAATTTTTGATGCTACTATCTGGCACAATTTTAGGCACCAACAGAGGCACTATGATGTCCTGACACTAAAGACGACACTAAATACGATGCTAAATCCGGCACAAAACATGGTGCTAAATCTGACGCCGAACTAACCATGCTTGTTTGCGTTGAGTTGGGCACCAGCCAAATTGTTCAATTCATGCACTCAAATACACTAAATTTCGGTGCAAAATTTGGCACTAATTGTCTGTTGTGTTGTTGTGTTTGGTGCTAAGGTTTGAAGAAATATTTAGGGGCAATGATATCTCTTCAACTTTTAAGCTTGTGCATACTTTTTTGAAGGTGTTTCAGGCTTTGGTTGGTTGTGGGAAGGTTTGGAGTATGGGTTTTCAATAAACCCTTGCCTAACTTGTGAATGAAGAGGGTTTTGGGGTTTTTTATGTTAGAGGGCTTATCACGCCCTAAAAGTGGAGGAACTGTTGGTTTGGCAGACTGGTTAATGCTGCCCATTGGTGGTTTGCATGTGATAGGAAGAATAAAGGGGGGTTGCTTGTTTTGTGAAAGTTGATCCAAAAGAGTCTTATGAGGGTTTGATGTATATTGAAGAAGGCTTAAATGGGTGCATAAAATGGTGGTTTTTGTAAAGGTTGTTAATGAATTCTGAGAGTTAAGGTGGAAAAAATAGATTTGCAGACCTACAAGAGTGACTAGGTGCAAAGTTAAAAATAAGCCAAGATTTAGTTTTGAGGGAAGGAAGGAGGTTGGAAACCTTTTCTATTGTGGAAGTGAGTTGATTTCCTCCTTGTATTGCTATCAGAATCACTTCCTATCAGAATCACTTCAAGTTTACATTTTTTTGCACTTTTTCACATTGACAACTTTTCAATTTTTGCAATTTTACATCATTTTGACAAAATGCAAACATGAACTCCAAAATGACTCGAAAACCAACTAACATGACTTATTACATTATAAATTGGTTTAATATGACCTTATTCAATTGACAATATAAAACACAAAACTAACTTAAGACTTCCATGAACCAAATTTGCTCAATAACCTTGGTGCCCTTGCACCAAATTTCATTATTTCAGTAAATCTCATTACAAGTAAATCTCATTACAATGCCTTAAGTAGTCTGTTCTCACAGATATTTTACAATTTCACTCATACATTTGAGATTCTCTTATAATGTATACATCATAGGTGCTCATTATGAGGTTAACTTCAAATGAGTAACTTGAGATTCCCTCGCAAAGCTTCACATGCTCTTTTATAATGGCTTCAAATCAGAATTGAGATTTCTCAAGATCATCAAAATAAAGATTTTTCAATGATTTTTTGGATGAGATTCTCTTCGATGGCTCATAAATCATCATTTTATGCAAAGAGAGACCAATCAATTTTTAGTAGTTTATTTACAGATACACAAAGTAAAAGAATAAAAAGAAAGAGAATCCAAAATGGAAATGAAATAAAAATAGATGGAAGGCACTTACAGATAGGCATGGTAGTCTCTCAACTTAGTCACTCTTGGTCATACATCTTCACTAGGAGTTCCAAGATACCTATTGTACACAACACCTCTCATGAATCGAATATCTTGAAATTTGAGATCCTCTTATAATGTCTACATCATAGGTGATCATGATAAGGTTAGTTTCAAACGAATAACTTGAAATTCCCTCACAAAGATTCGCACGCACTTTTGTAATGGCTTAAAATCATAATTGAGATTTGTCAAGATCATCAAAATAAGTATGTTGCATTTATTTTCTAGTTGAGATTCTCTTGGATGGCTCATAAATCTGCATTTTCTACAAGGAGACCAATCAATTTTTAGCAGTTTACTTACAAATATGCAAAATAAAAGAAGAAAAATAAAGAGCATCCAAAATGGAAATGAAATGAAAAAAGATGGAAGGAACTTATAGATAGGCATGATAGTCTCTCAACTTAGTCACTCCTGGTCATACATCTTCACTAGGAGTTCCAAGATACCTATTGCACACAACACCTCTCATGAATAGAATATCTTGAAATTTGAGATGCTCTTATATTTTTACATCATAGGTGCTCATGATAAGATTAACTTAAAATGAATAACTTGAAATTCCCTTACCAAGCTTCGCACGCACTTTTGTAATGGCTTAAAATCATAATTGATATTTATCAAGATCATCAAAATAAGGATGTTGCATTGCTTTTCTGGTTGAGATTTTCTTGGATGGCTCATAAATTTGCATTTTCTGCAAGAGGACACCAATCAATGTTTAGCAGGTTACTTACAAATATGCAAAGTAAAAGAAGATGATAAAATCGGCATCAAACAAATTAATGTGCATACAAGTATAAAATTAATAAGAACCAATGTGCATATACTTATAAATTAATCCAACGAACCATCTGGGTCTGCTCTATTCTTTATTGTGTCAAGTATTGCCTCATGGTCAAACTCACGGACCTTCCACAAGGTCCTGTTCAAAGTTCTACCCCCATATGTGTTCAAACAAACATTGGATACCATGACAAGGTTTGAGTAATAAAGAATCTTATGATGCATGTGAAAGTCCTGAAACAACCAATGTTTAACACTCTTATGTAGGTACCTTCTAAGCCATGTTCCAATAACCACAACTGAGCCTGTAGGGTATTATATGTTTTCTCCATCTATAATTGGGGCCTCCAATTTTGTTTTGGCCCCAACACAAAGACGCAAGTAATAGTTTGTTCCCTCTTCGTTCTCTTCATCTGCAATAACTGCGTAAACATGCCCTGCATTGATATGTGCAACAAATCTCTTGAAATTAGTCAACATTATGAATACACTACAAAGTAAGATAAAAATATGGAATTTCAACAACTAAGCAAGTAGATATATTACCTGGTTGAACTAGATCTGATACGTGGTCAAAGTCAGTCGATGATCCCATCTGTGTCAGTTCCAATTTCATCAGAGGGCAATACGTGTGAAGTGGGCTAAGATAGCTTTTCAACCATTTTTCAACCCACTCTCCTAACTCATAATCATTCCAGGCTTGCATTGTACATGAAGAACAAAAGAATTCCATCTTCTATGTATCGATACTCCATGAACCTGCATTTGAGCTAAGGAAAGAGTGTAGATCACTCGATCTTATTAGTGTACACCAGTCCTCATATGGTGCAATGTTAGTATCATCCATCAACCAAAAAAATCTACAAACTAAAAACGTACCTTCATTACTTAGACCCATCGAAGCATTACACCACTCGACAATTGATCTTACATCTGTCAACTTTGCATTGTCTTTATACTTTAACTCTTCTCATGCTAATGCACGCATGCTCCTACACCATCATTCTCCCCCTTTCCATGCCCAACCTCACAAAAGTTCCACATATGTTGATTACCTGTAATGAAATGCATTCTACACAACTAGTAGAACATGTGCGAGTTCTTGAACTGTGTTGCATAGTTATCCGACCATATTATATGTCAATCGTATGTTATGCCCCTCTGAGCCAAACCACTATAGAACATCTGGAAGCAACCTTGCACAAACTCTAGAGAATGTGTGCAATCATCACTAATGTCAAAGTGGTACTCCCTAAATACCTTCCTTTGGTCCTCTGTACTATTAGATGCATGAATGAATGTTATGTGCACAAATATCGAAACGTGTGGAGTTGTAATATTATGATTGCACCTCACGCTATGACTGTAGAGTGTAGTTCTCTACAAATTCATCCACTAATACTATGCTGCCAAGTAGAAAGGTGTCCTTATATAGCTTGAATTGCATGTCCAACCATTGGGCTCTATGGGTATGCATTGCATACTCATATAGTATATTGTCATGAAACATGGACATAAACTGATACACTAAAATCTTCTGAATAACCAAATCACACTTTTTTGCTTGAGACCCATCTTTTGTAGCATATGCCACTATTTTATACCCTCTTAATCCCTCAACCCTCAACCATCAACCCTTAAACCCTAATCCATCAACCCCTATACCCTCTTAATCCCTCAATCCTCAACCCTTAAACCCTAATCTCTCAACCCTTATACCCTCTTAATCCCTCAACCCTTAAACCATAATCCCTCAACCCCTATACCCTCTTAATCCATCAACCCTCAATCGTCAACCCTTAAACCCTAATCCCTCAACCCATATACCCTCTTAATTCCTCAACCCTCAACTGTCGACCATTAAACCCTAATCCCTCAACCTCTATACCCTCTTAATCCCTCAACCCTCAACCATCAACCCTTAAACCCTAATCCCTCAACCCCTATATCCTCTTAATCCCTCAACCCTCAACCCTTAAACCCTAATCCCTCAACCCCTATACCCTCTTAATCCCTCAACCCTCAATCGTCAACCCTTAAACCTTAATCCCTTAACCCTCAACCCTTAGACCCTAATCTGTCAACCCTTATACCCTCTTAGTCCCTCAACCCTCAAACCTCTACCCACTACCCTCTACCCTATAAACCCTTAAACACTCAACCCTAAACCCCCTCTAACCCTCACCCTCAATCCCTCAAACCCTCCCTCACCCTCAACCCTCAACCCCACCTTAATCCCTCAACCCTTAAATCCTCTAAATCCATCAACCCTACCCTCTTAATCCCTCAACCCTCAACCTCAAACCCTAATCCCAAAGTATAACCCTTAAACCCTAATCCATCATATACCCTCTTAATCCCTCAACCTGTCAACTCAACCCTCAACCCCTATAACCTTAATCCCTCAACCCCTATACCCTCTTAATCCCTCAACCCTTACAACCTAATCCCTCAACCCCTATACCCTCTTAATCCATCAACCCTCAACCCTCAACCCTTAAACCCTAATCCTTCAACACCTATACCCTTTTAATCCCTCAACCCTCAACCCTTAAACCCTAGATTACTTCAAAAAACCCACTTGAATCTAAATTACTTCAAAAAACCTAGCAACCACAACTGAAACCAAAGGTGATCAAGATCTGATACCACTTGTAAGGAAGCTAATGTAGTAGAACAACTTCCTATACTAATCTTAAAAGGAGAATAATGCAAAAATTTACAGATTTTTTTGACAATTACAAATTTTAAAACAAAAATAAACATAAATATCATGCATACCACAACATAGTGATTTACGTGGAGAAAACATTTTCGAGAGAAAAACCCCACACTCCAAAAGCCACCCAATATATTATTCAAAAATCACAAAGATTATAATATATGTGCAGAGAACACTTTTCACAGGAGTATTACCAACCAAAGATCTAGAGGCAACATGACTGCTATCAGACTAGATCAGAATGCATCACAATACACAGTCGTAATACAATGTCCTTATAAAATAGGGTTTCCTTCTAGGTATAGTCAAGCTAATAAAATATTTGACTATTTGATCTAAGACATAATTATGAACAATAATAAAATTTAGCTTTCAGGATCACTACCCTCGAGCCCCTATTGGGGCATGCAGTCTTTGGAATCCACGTCGAGGGGATGATCCCCTCATACCCCTCGTGGGGGGGAACCCCCTCACACACCCCCATCGCTATCGTATCAAGAGTACCTTATGTAATTGCAAGGTTGAGACACATTTTCCCAACACAAAACAAAGCCACAACACTTTTCTATTGTCATGTGTGTAGGTTCATTGTGTTCGTGAGGAGCTTGTGTGAGGTTGGATCTTCAGTGAGTGTGGTTTCTTCTTCCTTTCCCTTATCATTTTCTTATTAGATAATTTATCTTTCAAGTTAAATTATTATTCTTGTTGTTTCCTTTCATTTCATGCATTTCTTCATATTTGTTAAACTATTGGATTAAGAATCTCGGGTTTTTAACATACCCTTTGAGTTTTAGCTTATGAATTCTTCTCTTTTTCATATGAGACGCTGGCACGCCTTTGAGAAAAAAATGTGTCGCATTGTCTATATCTCACATGCTAGTGTCCTCTATCCAAGAACTAGTCAGTTCATATTTTGAGACCATTGCAGTATGTTCACCTGTCTCCCAAAATCTTACAAAAAACACAAAAAAAAAAAAATTATAGTTTTCCCTTCATTTTCAATCTTTTCCTTTCAATTAATCTCGAGGTGGTATTTTGGTAGTTGAGGGTAATTCAATACCTTTAGGCTCTTCTGTGTCCTATTTATACTTGGGAGTAGTGAATCCCCTCCTCTACATTTTGGTGAACCCGACATGAAATTTCTCCTTTTCAAATAAATTATTTGTGTCAATTTATTTTACCTTGGGTCTTGGGTGTGTTATATATTAGTGTGTTGTGAAGATTTTATGAGATTTATGACCCAATATACAATCTCTAAATTTGTTGCTAGAATAATTCTTCAACATACAGGAATGGAACCTAGAAAGGTCACCTTTGGTCAAATTGGTAACTCTTTTGAAGAAATGGTTTCAAGGATGTCTACTAGATTTTTTCAACCCCTTTGAAGAAGCTACTACTCATATTCCTACCCCCTACGTCTCCTTTCACTTCTTCTATGGATGAAGACATTTCTCTTGAGGTTCCTAAAGAGCATCTTCTTTCCTAGATAAAAGGATTGGAGAGATTGAGCGATACTTGGCAAAAGATACTAGTCTTTCCCAAGTAGCTACCATTGTCAATAGATTGAGAACCATGTCGGATAAGGACCAAAGAGGTATATAACATCTCTAAGGTATCACATACATTGTGGATACCCATGTCTTGACCTATAAATCTAACTTGGGTGTTACCCAAGCCATTGGTTCTGAGACTGCTACAAAATAGCTAGAAGTATTGATGCCCAAATTTTTAGTGTATATGACTGAGATTGGTCCTTCAACTAATACCATCTTTGTACTTGAGCAGACCTGCACTTTCAAAGCAAATAGGGTACCTATGGGCTTCAGTTATTCAACCTCTAAGGTTTCTACTTTTGGTGGTAATACTAGTGTCCCTACTAGTCTTGGTGTTGGAGGCTCTACCTGTATGGGGGCTAGTGGCTTTGGTGGTGTTTCCTCTACTAGTATTTTTTGTCTACTGATCCCATCTTAAATTATTTTGCAAAACATGGGGCGAATGCAAAAACAACTAGCAAATCTAGCCAGCTCTTCTTCATCTCAACTTTTGTTCCAAGATTTCTTTCATCATAGTCCTTTGTCTATTGTCATCTTAAACACTCTTATCTCTCAAGGGATGGAGATTCCTAAGTTTGAGAAGTATAGTGGTTGTGGAGACCCTCAAAAGCATGTGTCAGATTTCAATGCCATGTGCATTACCTTCTTCCACCATGATGCTTTGATGGTGAAGTTATTTTTGTGTTCCCTTAAGGACGTTGCATTGGATCGATATTTTAATTTGCTAGATAATTTTGTTTTCTCGTTTGATCAGCTAGTTAATCAATTCCTTCAACAATTTCAAGCCAAAATTGTGCTAAAGATGGTATTTTTCTATCTTTCAATGTAAGAAGGGGGACCATGAAAAGGTTACCGATTTAATTGCTAGATATCAAGCTCTAGATTCTCAAATATCTTACCCATTTCTTTATTTGGATGTCCTAAAGGTTTTCATTGTGAACTTGCAATGACCACTACAAGATAAATTTACCCTAATGAACTACCTTTCTTTCGTGCATACATGTGTGTAGCTTTTTCTGAGTATCAACAGACAGTTACTCAATTCAGGGATTCATCCTCGCGCTCCTATTCGAGTAACCAATCAGTAGTTTCAATTTTTGGTGATTCAAGAAAGAATAATGCCATAGAAAACATGGTCTCTATTCCTAAGAATAAAGGCCTGGGATGCAATAGAAAATTTACAAAACATCTTGCGAAAATTGTTAAAGGATAAAATTATAACACTACCAAAAATCTAACCTCTTTCTAAGACATTTTTGTAGTGGTATGATATGCAAGAATTTTTTCGGTTTCATCGAATACACAAACATGATATAGAGCAATGCATCTGCCTACATCATGAGATCCAGGATCACATTGAAAATGGGACTATCTATCTCAATGGGAGGAAGAAAAACTATAAAAAATATGTGGCTAAGCCTAACAATGAACTATAGATATATACAAATCCTCATTCTACTAAATTGGTTACGCAATCTTCCACTTCTTCCAGTCTTGTCACATCTAATTATGTGAACATGGTATCTTTCACTTGTATGCCTCTTGCAAAGAATGTGAATGATGTTCTTGATAAAGCCTTCACCTCACATGATCTACCCTTAAACAATGATCCTTCTTTGTCGTATTTTCTCACCCAAATTAATAGAAACATCATGATAGTTGTTATGGTTGATCCATCGAGTCGAGTGAATGTGATCACGGAGGAGGCCTTGTTCATTAAAAATCTTCATAAAGATAAGTACGATGAGTCATAGATCACTCTTCGCACTCATGAAAATTTTCCTATTGCCCCTATGGGTAATATCTCTTTGTCAGTCCTTGTAGGACCCAAGGCTTTGGATGTATCATTTGTAGTGATTCCAAAGTCTAACCTATACAGGGCGAAGATAGGAATTATGTGTCTAGCTTCTATGAATGTGGTCACCTTTTTTGTCCACAAATTTTTGAAAGTCTCACACTAGGGTACAGTGCATGTTGTGCAAGACATTGGGTATAAACCACTGGTATCATGTGGGGCCTTTTCTTTGGATCACTTTTTCCCCACCCCTATTGGACCCCTACCTCTTAGGGGGGATCTCTTATATCATTCTTATTAAAAGTATAAGATTGGGCTTAGTGTTGAAGGATGTTTTTCCTCCATCATTTTATGTTGTGTCTTTGAAGGCTTGTCAGTGTGCGCAGTAGCAGGCTTCCTTCATTCATGCAAAGGGGAAGGACAAACTTGCTCTTGCCATCAAGCCTTCCCCTTCTAGTTCTTCTTCTACACCTCCTACTTTTGCTTCTTCATCTTTGGCAGTGTCCTTTTTTCTTTCTCTTGTGCCTACCATAAGAAAGGGAAAGGTTAGGGTTTAGGGTTTAGGGTTTAGGTTTTCTATTCTACGAAAGTTGAGGCCTTAGGTCTTCTAGCTTCATGTTCTTCCCACTATTCCCCGTCCACCCTATATGGAACAAGGAATCCTTTTTGTGGGTTTCCTCTTACATCTCGGCCTCTCCAACCTCTACTTGTTCTTCTTCCTCCTCAAGAAGGACATGGGAAGAGGCCCAATACCAAGACACCTTGCTCTATTTCCATTTCTGAGTTTGTTTCTCTTCCTGCTCCTCCTAAGGAGTCTCACCTTCCACCGGCAATGGTTGTGTACGTCCCTCATATGGTAGAGCAGGAGCCCCCAGCCTCTTCTCAATTCATGCCTTCAAGTTCCCATAGCCAACGTAACTAGCTTACACATGATCATAAGCATCAACGAAAGGCTTTGGCCAAGGAGCACACGGCTTTGCAACAGAGTGTTAGGGAGAATGTTGTTCATATTTCTGCTTCTACTTATTTTTTGGTTGCTTTTGTTTCTTCTATGTCTTTCACTTTAGTTCCAATCACCTTCATGCTTCTTTCAGCTTCATTAGCAAATCCTAATGAACCTCGCCCCAAAAGGGTTCAAGTCCTCATTGCTCCTTTGATGGAGCCTCCCCTTCTCCTATCTCTTCTTGATATTCCTCGACTTTCACAGTCCTTAGACATGCCTCATACAAAGTTTGTTTCATATTGGATCCTTTTGTTTCTTCTTCCACTTATACTTCCTCTGCAGGGATTCAACATCCTTTGTTGAAATGCAAGTTGGAGGATGACCTCACCATGAGTGATGGTCATAAGAAATGTTCATCTTCTCTAGAATCTAATTTTATTTGTCTTTCATTGTCCTTGTGACAAAGTCAACCCCCATATCCCCAAAGTTTTTCACCACCCCTTTTGATGAGGTTGGTAGTGACTCTCGGATGTCTTGTCCTCCTCTCACTTTGTTGACACATGCACTCTTGAGAACTACATGTTCAACTTGATGGAGGATATCTCAACTCTGTCTTCATTTTTTGCAAAATCGATGACCTTTACCTCACAAGAACTCAGTGAAGAAGACCTCAAGGGGCCTTCTTCCTTGGCTCTTGTTGAAGGGATTCAAAGGGTACGTCCCTTGCTATCCTTCCCTTACAAGCTCTTCATCCTTCCCCCTATAATGATCTAGATTGGGATCAGGACGACCTGCTAGTTAACAAGGACTAGGTGGTACCTCCCTTTACATTTACATATTAGATTTGTTTATTTGTTTGTGTCCCCCATTACTTGTCTTTTAATGTTTTGTGATCCTTCCTAGAGGACCCTTGCTACCCTTGTAGGTACTTGGATACAAGCACGTAAATATGTCATCCACTTCTTCTATTTGCGTCATCGTTCTTCTTTGTGTCATACTTTTTCTTTTTGATATCAAGGATGATGCAAAGCGTTGGTGACATTTAGGCCTTCTTGCATGTTGACTCAATTTTTATTTTTACTTTATCTTCATGTGCTCTTCCTCACATGCTGAGAAATTTTGGGATTGATGATAGTTCATACATAAACTATATTATATCTATTTTTTTATATCTATGGACAGTTCTAATCCCGAATTATTAGATCCCCATGTCTCTTGATTTCTTCATCTTTGCTTATCTACTTCTTGATGTTGTGGTTCTTATGTGTTGTCCATTACATGTGTGATAATATACCACAAATACATCTCACCGTGTGTTTCATGCCACAATGTCTCTCATCTTTCTCTTCTCCTTAGGAAGACATGTGCTCCTTTGTGTAGCACACGTCATCTTAAGGGGGGCTATCATACTTGTCTAATTTTCAACAAGGAGAATTCTTTAAAAAGGATTTCTTGGTACAAAATTATTTACAATGAATTCCTTGACAAAAGAATCCCTTATTGAAAACCTCATTTAACAAAATGGTGTATTCTTTCAACAAGAATTCCTTGGTTAAAAAAAATCTTTCAAAAAGATCCCTTGGTGAATTTGAAAACTTTCCTTTCAAAAAGGAGAATTATTTCCAAAGGATTCCTTGATGAAAGTTCTTTCAAAAGGGTTCCTTGATGACAATATCAATTGCAAAAAATCTCATGTCTTTCAAAAAGAGTGTCCTTTCAAAAGGGTTCCTTGGTGTGTTGATGTCTTATGAAAAGGATCTTGGATGAAAGAAACCCATTGTGAAAGCCTTCTTTTCAAAAGGATTCCTTGTTGTCTCATGCTTGTGTCTTGTGTCTAATATTTGACATTTTGTGTCTTGGTGTCCAGATGTCTTATATCTTGGCATCTAGAATGGGGGAAACCTGATTAGACTTGTATTTTTTGTGATTGTGTTGCAACAACCACATATTTGATTAGAGTGTCATATTGTGTCTTATAATGGTGTTTATTATTTTTTCATTTTTTTCCTAACATGTTTGTTTGCAGCTGACATGGTTTTGGTGAGATTTCAACTTGCTTTGTAGGATCAAAGAGTCGTGTCCTCTTCGCATTCTAGTGAAGCTCATTTTATGTCAGGTATACTAGATTGAAGCATTGCTTCCTCTATGTTTCGGTATTTTATCCTCAATCTCTTTCTACTTTAGCTTGCACATGCTTAGATACATATGCTCGCTAAAGTGGAGGCAAAATGTAATGGCATAAAATTGCATCCTAGTGCAATTTCCCATTATATACCCCTACCTTAGCCTTATAAACCCAAAAATGCAAAATATGCCACATTTGCCTTGATTTTCATGCATTCCTTATATCATTTTTCATTGGTGAGTTAATTTTTGTCATGGACACCTATGCATCGTGCTAGCGTCTTGATGAGATTCCCACGTCAGGAGACGAAGACATTACATTTACTATCACCTTGTGAATGTAGTGCCTCTCTTTGAGTCTTGACCACCCGAAAAATGTCTATTTGGCTCCAACAATACCTTTTGAACTTATCTCTTATAATTCCATTCATTCTCTCTACCTTCTTTCACTCTATTCTTTCATTCTTTCAACTTGCTCCACTCTTGTTTCACACTCTACACCATTGTTGTTGGTTCTATACCATTTCCATTGTAGGTTGTCAAGCTCTGCACACTATCAGCACAATTGTCATGTTCTCATTCTTCCTCTCTCGGCTTCCCTAAGAGAACAGAAAGGAGGGTAACATATTTGGTCACTTGCATTGTCTTGTTTATAGAGTAGCATCTAGATTATCTTTACATTCTATAAACTATTTCTATTTCCTTTCTTTATCATGTATCTATATCGTTGCATATTGGTTGTCCGTGGAGGCGAAAACACCAAAACGGGGGCTTGACTTAGGCAAGCTCCAAAACACAGCCACAACATTTTTTCGTCGTTGTGTGTGTAGGTTCATTGCATTCATGAGGAGCTTGTGGGAGGCTGGACCTTCAATGAGTTCAATTTCTTCTTATTTTCCTTTGTCATTTTGTTATTAGATAATATATCTTTCAAGTTAAAGTATTATTCTTTTTGTAACTTCCATTTCATGAATTTCTTCATATCTGTTAAACTCATGTTAGATTAAGACTCTCAAGTTTTTAGCACACCCTTTGAGTTTCAGTATGTGAATTATGCTCTCTATCATATGAGATGCCAGCACGCCTCTAAGACGATAGCGCATCACGCTAACGTCCTCTAGTTGAGAGCTAGTCAATTCACATTTTGAGACCTTTGCGGTCTATCCCCTATCTCCCAAAAGATTCCATCAAAAAGCATAAAAAATAGAGTCCAATTTTCCCTTCCTTTTCAATCTTTTCCTTTCATTTAATCTTGAGGTGTTCTTGAGGTAGTTGAGGTCAATTCGCTCCCTTTAAGCTCTTCTAAGTCTTAGAGACTTGGGAGTAGCGAATCCCCTCCTCTACACCTTTATTTTTCTATCTCCCTTTTAAATTGATAATTAATTTATTTTTCGTAGTGTTTCTATATATATTTAACTTTATCTACATACTTTTCTTCTTTTGATTCATAGATCTCTCTTTTTTAATTTTATTTTAAATTCACAAGTAATTTCAAGAGAATTATTTCTCAATCAAAATTATGAAAATAACTATACATACATACATATTAGGAACTTACAATCAAAGAGATTGATGTTATTATTTATGCTTAATCACATATATTTCAACTTTATCAATTTTCTCTCATGTAACCTTTTTAAAAAAAAATTATAGATATGTCTTAATCACTTATAGGTAACTTCAACATAAAACTTACAAAAATATTGTCATGTGATTGACATGCATATCCCATACCATGCAATCAGTCATTGTTGAACTATAATATATTTTATAAATTCAAACTATATTCTAAGATGATAAGCACGCATTCCAGACTACATGAGTATCCTCATTTCCTATATGTCAAGTATAATTGAATTGAAACAAGTACAAAGTTACCCTAAAAGAGTTCATATCCTTTTCTATACAATACTTTACAAGACATGTGTAAATTTATTGGGTTGATCAAGTACAATAGAATAAAACACGGTAATATTTCTAGGCATCTTAACATGAATATAATAATAGTAAATTATTAGCATGCATAGAGTACTCAATAGAAAAACACTAGAACTAATCCTTCATTTAATTTAACTAGAGTGGACCCACCTAGAAAAACTATATTACTTAGAGGACTTGGTATCTATAGCTAACTCATCCTTTATTATTTCTTAATCTTGTTGACACATCAAGGCCCATGTTCTCATTCAAAATTTTCTTTCTTTGTATCTTTCTTCATGTAAGGAGGCTCTCCACGAGAAATTTTTATAGTAGTGATCCCAAGAGACCATATAGAATTCTTTTGTTGGGCTTCCCATTTTCATTTACACATGTAGTCCAATATTTTTCAATTTGACTGACACCAATATCAAAATTGTGTTGCAACTATAGACTCTTCAAGTGAACATCATCAAATATTTTTTTTTTTTAAATATTTGGCCAATCTAACCCACATATATGGCAAACTATACATGACCATTTCCGCACCATGAAAGTGAGATGAATATTTAAAAAATTAGAGGTGGTTTCTTCCCTTGTAAATTATTTGACATGTCCCCATGTCGAAGGCTAAGAGAAATATTTAATCTCCTTATCTATTAAAATATTGTATTAATTTATGAATTAAAAAAATTGTATTAACTTAACCAATGTATTGTAATAGCTTAATATTTTACTTTAAGACAAAAATAATCCTAGGACCCATGGATTATAGGCCCACCACATTTCCACTATGTCACTCTAATACTAATCTATGACAAAGTATACCTTGGATCAACATCACACTCACATTAACTATAAAATCCAAGTTCTTATTGATTGAGTAGGGTCTTGTAAATCTATTTAAGATATGTAATACTACATCATTACCTTATTCAACCCATTAACCAACTTCACATAGAAGTAATTTACATAACAACAGTATTGAAATTGGTCATATTTATGCCAAGAACTTATTCCCCATGAAATTTCATGTATCTATTTAGCATATCAAATATTTTTTTTTAAATAAACTTTAATTTTTATCCTTGAACTTCTACTAAAATCCATAAATATGTTTATTGTTTAGTATAGTACAAGATCATTGATAGGATCAATTTAATTTTTACACATAATTTATGTCACAAATTAATATAACAAACATATTCCACATTTTCACCTCCTTTTAGACCTCACAAACCACTTTGATGACAATTTTGTTTTGACCCATTGTCAATATTTATAAGAAAATGTTAACAATGAGGAATCGGTATTAGTTTTTAACATTCTATGTCGAAGAGAAAACTTAACAAATAAAAATAATTCAAAAAGAATTGAAGAGGACACTCAAGTACCACATAATAAATTGAAAGCTTCCTATATACTAGATATGAAGCACCTTATTGACTTGCTCCTTTTTTCTTATGAATGCCTCCACTACTTTGTTATTCTCCGCAACCAATATGACCTTCACATCCTTGCCACTAGGCATTGTGCAAATTGAATGTTTGAACGTACTTAACCCAATGAATTTCATCCTCTGTGTCATAATCCTTTGTCAAATATTCTAGCCAAAGTTCTTAGTGAATGTGTGGAACAATTCATTGAAACACATTTTTGATATCGTTCCCAACTAGATGATGGAGTTGGGAAATTTTTCTAACCCAATCTTTGTTTGGGTGTCATTGCTCCAACAACTTTTGAATGGACTTAGAATGAAAAATAATAGTGAACCTTTAACTCCTCGAATTATTTTATTAGTCTATTTTATTTCATCCAAGTACTTTAAATTTAACAAGATCCTACAAATCCAAACAACACATTGGAATGAATTTATTTTGGAGGTGTCGAGTCAATTCCACTTAAATCTTGTAATTAAAATTTAATTTAGACGAATTGATTCTTTGTCTATTAACCTTTATCTTCCTTCTAGTCTCATTTCTTTTGTACCATAACCTATGAGTAATATGAATAATTATGAAAGTGATAAGTAGAGAAATTGGTTATAATGACTATACGATCAACTAAAAATTTGTGTTATGAAGGACAATTACCAAAGTAAATCATGTCCTTTAAAAAAGGAATGCAGCCTTTCAAAATGAAATCAAGTTGAATGATGAATGGTCATGGGTAGAAAATGTGTTACCCATTGCACATAAAAATTTTGGTTTCATGGTTTTCATTCTGACTTATCTTATTGCACATTAAAATATACCCTGCAACTTGTAATATGTGTTTCATTTGCATGGTAACTTCTCTCGATAGCTGGGCTTCAAGTTTTTAAATCTAATGGAGACATGATTTATCATTTTGCATACAACAGATCTCTACGTAGGAAACCATGTAAGTATGTTGCATGGAATGCTCGTCCAATTCAACATTTGAAACATGACGGCTTTGATACGTAGGACATCCATGCAATACTTTTGCAAAACAAAAAAAAGTGGAATGTGATGCTCTGGACTTGAACCCTTTTCGATGAAAACTGTAAATCCATTCTACTTAAGACTTTAAATGATTAGCAGATTACTATTACGTGTTTGGATACACAAATCAATGGGCTTGTATGTGCTGCATTGTTTTAAGAGTAGACAAACTGCCAACAAAATGGAAGGTAAAACTTGTATTCTATTACATTGCATGTTTGGAAAAATATATTCCTTCATGCTGGAAAGAGTTGTTCATCTGATCAAATGTTGTACATAAACTTTATGAAAAAAGGCACATAATTCATAATTCATATTTTCTATAAAGAGGTTATCTTTTTTCTATGCACAAATGTTTTATATATTACAAATTATGGAGTGTGACCTGAAATGTTGATGTAAAAATACTGACACAATCTACTCTAAAAATACTTAGCAATAATCTTCATGGATTGTGAAAATTTGCTATCATTAATTAAATATTCATAGTTTAAATAAGGCTTCTCTATTGTAAGCAAATATTTTAACTTGCTAATTTATATAATATTGACAGATGTGAAAAAAATAAAACATAAGCTCCACTAAAAAGTTGAAGTTAACGAGTTTAATTGGTTGTCTCATAAAGCTATAATAATTATATCATATTCTAGCGATGTACAATTAGTATTTGTATATATTTATTATTTCATTTTGTTATTCAAGTTTTATATATTTTACTTTCCTATTAAGTCAAGAAGAACATAATGAAAATATTATATTTTATATTAGTATAAATCATTAGTTTTATTAAGTGTCTCAAAATTTGGTGTCTAAAAGTAAATTGAAAGATGTCTTAATATTTAGACCATTAGAAAATTTATGTTTCTTTGTGTTTTGGTTTGCGACATTTTGGTTCTTCAAATATTTTTAAGACATCAATAATTACTAGACTATAATGCTCAAATAAGTTTTTTACTATTTGTTAAAGTTCATTTTGATGTTTCATGTACTAGATGTAGTTATTGTGTTGATAACATCAATTTGGAAGAGATAATTTACTACACTTGAACCAGGTAATTTTTTTTTTTTAGGATCAAATGGAATAATTTTCCTTCTTAAATAGCTTCTCTCAATGATCAATATCAAATATTTGTTTAATAAGTTCTTTTTTTGGCTTTGATACCAAATGCAATACTACTTTTTCCCAAGTATTAAATTGGATAATTTTAATATGTATAATTGGCAATGGATTTATTAATCTTATGGATTAAGATTAAAGATGATAAATTATTTCTATAAATTAGATACAAATGCACAAAAATTGTTAATTAATCAATGTTATCTAGTTTAAGATTTAAGCACATAAAATATCATCAATAATACATAAATTGGCATTCAACAATATATATATGATTAAAAGAGAATAAATAACATCATTAAAGAATTCAATTAAATCAATTCCATGTCATTTATGAAAATATCATAGAATTGAGTTTAGTACTTTTATGAATCATAGGTCTTGGAAAGGTCATTCAAACCCTATGAAGATGTCAGTGGTATTGGATATCGCTATGGAACAATCTAGGAAGGAAACAATTCCTTTCGAAACATAGCACACTATTACACTCTACACAAATGTTGGTTCAATAGAACAATGCTCAACAGAAGTGCACAACAAGCTCCAAAGTAAGTATGTACATAATGTACACAACATGCTCCAGAGTAATTACTCAACATGTTTACAACATGCTCCAAAGTAACTACTCAACATGTATACAACACGCTTCATAATAACTACTCAACATGCACAACATCCCTAGCCAAGACAATCTCAAGTGTACTTTGTACCTCGATTTGGACACTCTATGTTCCCCCTCCTCCAATGCCCATAGTTCACCAAACCACTTTCTTCTTCCTTGAATTTTTTCTATTCTTGAATGTTCTCCATGCCTTTCCAAGTCTCACACAAATGCTTTATATAAGCCTTAAGGTGTGGTTTCCAAACCATCACACCCTTTCACAAAGGTTGTTTTTTAATAATTATTTACTAAATAATTATTCTTCCCCTTTTAAATGCTTTTTATACATATTCTTTATTAATCTCTCTCTTAACCAAGGGATAATGGTATCCTTAATTTTTCTACCTCCCTTATAATTCTAAATTGTTATTTCATAGTTTTCTCTTATTTTGGGGAAAAAATTCACATAACAAAAATGCAAGCTCACCAATAGTCTGAAGAACACTAATCAAATGATAATAGAAGGTTGCCTCTAGAAATAGGAATCAAAGAATGTTAATATGGTAAATGCTCCATCTCATCGAAATGCATGGGTAACCAACCACTGTATCTACCCAGGTCATAGGAACAAGAACTAGATACATAGATCACTCAAAAATTGAAACCAATGAAGCATTAGCACCAACAATTGAAACCCCCCATAATGTGCAAAGGGAGAGTCAAAATAGGTGCACTAAAACTATGTGAAACAAGAAGTGCATATAGGAGAACAAATAACATTTAAACATGCAACTAAAGAGTACCTACAAATAAAAGGGTGTGCAAACCAAGGCACACGCACATGAACGTAGACAAGGTTCTGATTGCAAATATGAAGCTCACACAACAAACCCCACATGGCACTTTATAAAATAGTACAAGTACAAAAGGCACAACAAGATGTGTGAAAATCCCCAAAAAGTATACACTAGGATTGCACTTTATTTTAGTGTGTACAAAAAAGAAATTGCATGCAAAAGATGTCCACAATGCCCAAATGGAACAAAATGTTGGAAATACATATAAAATAGCCAAAAATAATTCATCCCACGCAAACAAGAAGCTTCTATGAGCTAAAACATCCAAGTAATTCACCAGAATGTGAAAACAAAAAAAAATTTAAAAATTTACCTAGAGAAAATCTAGAAAAAGAGCATGGATGGCTATGAAAATCTCTAAAACAATTGCTCCAACCTCGCTAGAATCACGAAAAACGAAGAAATGAGTTAAAATTTATGAGCTCAAGAGTGAGAACAACACCTCTAATTTCAACAGTCTGTAGAATGCACCAATAGTAAAAAATGGTGATGAGACCCACACCACTATAAAGTCAACAAAACCAACTTTTCATCAGTATCTCGTTCACCAAATTTCAATATTGTAGTCCAAGTTATGGACAAAAGAAAAAAAATTGCTCCTTTAGAGCTAAAGAGGGCTTAAAGGGGTCGTGCCTCACTAATCATATCGTTGACGTCAGTATGATGTCAACAAAATATTTTAAGGAATATTCCCTTACCACCTAGAAAAAAAATAACCCCCTATAAATTGGATTGGTTGGAATATTCCTATACTCGTCATAATATACAAAAAGAATTGTTTTGCCGAAGAAAAATTCGCCAAGAAATGCCATTTAGTAGTCGGAAAAGAGTTTTTTGATGGTCAAAAAAAAAAATTATGGTTTGGAAGTCCCACCGTCAACCAAAACTGAACAAGTCATTGGTTGGCTTGAGAGTGGTCATCAACGAGTATGAACCCCTACCGGTGAGGCCACAAGGGGTATGCCCAACGGAGGGGATTGTAGGCCTACAAGTGTAGGTAATATGGATACCCTCCGAGCTGCCCTTTTTACTTTTATCTTTTTGATTTTTTTTGAAAAAAAGTAAAATAAATAGTTTTGAAAACTGTTTTTTAATTAATTTTTTTTTTTAAATGAACTTGTATTCATATAGGGTCGTACAACCACTACACATAAAAATTCCTCAAAAGCTCCTGACAAAAGGTATGGGCAAATTTATAGTCAAAATTCATCGAATCAACATCCTGAATACAACGATAAGGTCATGCTTATGCCAAAATGAGCCTAAAAAGTGGTCATCTCCAAGAATTACAAAAAATTAATTAAGATTCTAGATTTGAAGCCTATAACCCTAGTTGAAGAAAAAACTTCAAAATTTGATAAAGTGTTCACTAAATCTACACTTTAATACCATGTTAGAATTATGAATAATACAAGATGTAAGATCAAACAACAAAGAAACACACCTTCCAAGAATAATATCAAACAATAATATTCTATATCAAAAAGCAAACAAAGATCAAACAAGAATATTCTATATCAACAATAAGAAAAAGCTACAAAACAAACCTCAAGAGGCTTCAAGGAGATCAAAAGTTCTCAAGGGTTATCAAAAGGTTATCAAAGGGTATGGTAATATAATGAGCATTGAGTGTTACATATGAGCAACCCTAAATGATAAAGAAATTAGATCATGACAAGTGTCAACATCCCATGCAATGGGGCAGTTTAATCTAATAATAACTCACTTCAGTTAAAATAAAAAAACACTCCTAACTTTACTTAAGTGCATGAAATGAATTGGACTAATAATCAATTAAATATTAATTAATTATTAGCTAATGCATGATTACTCTAACACCCTTTTATTTGCAGGTACTCTTTAGTTGCATGTTCATATGTTCTTTGTTCTCCTACATGCACTTCTTGGGTTCACATGGGTTCACATAGTTTCAGTGTACCTGTCTTGGCTCTCCATTTACCGCATTATGGGGGGATTCTATTATTTGTGCTAATGCTTCCTTGGTTTTGTTTATTGAGTGATCTATGTATATAGTTCTTGTTCTTATGTACTAGTCAAATATAGCGAATGGTTACCCATGCATTTTAGTGAGATGTAGCATTTACCATATGGACATTTTACAGGCAAAAATCAAACAATGAACAAAGACACCTTCCACACAAGAGATTTGCAAACAATAAAATGTTATATCATCAACAAGAAAAAGTTACAACATGAGCCTCACGAATCTTCAAGGAGATCAAGAGTTCTCAAAGGTTTTGAAAGGTTATCAAAGGTTGTGATAATACAATGAGGGTTTAGTGCTATATAAGAGCAACTCTAAATGATAAAGGGATTAGATCATGACAAGTGTCAACATCACATGCAATGAGACAAAATGATCTAATAATAACTCACTTCAATTAACATAAAAAACTCTTATTTAACATAAAAAAAAAGTACTCCTAATTTAGTGTAAGTGTATAAAATGAATTAGACTAATAATCAATTAAATATTAATTAATTAATAGCTAGTGCATGATTACTCAAACACATTCTAATTATCATTTCTTGAGGGAGTAAGTACTTGAGCAGCAAGTAAGGTTGGAGTATGTTGCTACAAAGGAGGTCAAACTGCAAACAATTTCATGAAGGCTCTTCCAAAAGAGATTTTTGAGTACCTAAGGGAGAAATTGGGAGTGATGTCTCATCCATTCACTAAGTTCTTCAAGAGAAACATGTGTTCAAGGGGAGCTATTCATTATCTTATTCAATTAGCCCTAGATACCCTTTGTCATGAATGTTAAAGGGGGAGGAGTAGAGTCAATGGAAGCATTTCAGTCAAGGAGAACAATTCAAACAGGGGGAGACCTGTATGATCCTATTATATTTCAAGATAATTTATTTGCAAGGTTGCCATCAATGACAAAGGGTGAGATTGTTGGAAAAATCTTGTCATTGATGTCAAAGGTGTCTTGGGAATAATTGTGACCCAAAAATAAAATCAATTTCGAGTATTAAGGTTAATTAAATAAATAAATAGATGGATTATTTCTCATGTGGTCGACACCCCTCTTGGGTCGTCCCATGATAAGGGAAATGAAATTGAAATAAAATAAAATTTCAAATCTTTGATGGGGCTCTAAATTTTCTACCAACCCCCTCCCTTAGAAGAGTGCACATGATGAGGGTCATTGCAATCCTCATCATTTAATTATAAATTTCAATCCAGGTGATGTCTATGGCGATATGCAAGAGGGAGAAGAAAACATTTGCATTACATTTTTTTTCAAAAAATAGAATTGAAAAGTAATGCATGAAAGAAATTGTTGGAATCAAATCTAATCTAAGAGCTTGTAAATGAAATGTTAGAATCAAATCTATCCTAAGAGACTTGTAAAGGGAAATACTAGAAATGTAAATAACTGAAAATGAAATAACTACTAAGAAATGAAACTACAAACAAATAGTGTTGCTAAAATACTGAACTGTATTATTTCATGAAACTCTTCCCCATTTGATTCCTTGATTAAAATGAATTTATAGAATTTGTATCTTCAACTAATCTGAAAGTTGAGCCTTATAGTTGTGCAACAGCTTGGTAGAAGATAGGAACATGCATTAAAGGAAAAAAATAAGTATTTTCTTCATCTTGCTAAGTCAATCTTCTTTGGTCGTCCAAAACAAATATGTTTATTTTGCAGCCCCTAAACAAGCTCCAAAAAGACATTTGAATGCTGACAAAGTCATACATTTCACTTGTGTATCATTAAAGCTCATAAAACAACTCCTAAATGCTTGCAAAAAAGTTCAAACTTGCCCAAAACTACCTCTTAGATATGCTCTATTTGTTTGCACAACCAATAACCTATCTTAATGCTTGGAACTGCCCCCTAGATGCTCTCAACCGTTGTCCCTTAACTGCTCATAAAAACCCAAACTGTTCAACCTCTTCATAAATGCTATCATACTTATCCTTCAATTAGATCCTTCTTAGCTCTAGAAATTTCAAAGCATGAAAACAAAGTTCTAGAGCATCAGACTGGTGAAGTTTTCTCTCAAACTGAAAAGTAGGATTTTATAAAATTTAATGGATTTTTTTTGTCTTCTTGTCTCCTAATTTTTGTCTAAAAATCTCAAGAACCCAAGTCGTAATTTTCAAGATATGATGAAATTTTGACTGTTCCAACTGAAAATCTCTTACTTTCCTCATCATGCTCAATCTTGATAAACTTTATAATTAAGCAAAATACACATATTTATTCAGCTAATAGAGGAGACATTTTTTTGTCTCATCAACACCCAACATTGGGCAAAAAAAATAATGATGAATGCATGTTGGCCAACCCTTATGAAGTGTATTTTTTTTAAATTTGGTCACGACCTTTGAAAAGATGTAAAAGGATATTGTGAAATGATTTTAAGGGCAAGAAATAATTGAATATCCTTCAACTTTTAAGAGCATATTTAAAAGAATAAAATCATAATTTTGGAGCAAGTATATGACATATTTATGAGTAGATTTGTGAAGAAATGATGGCAAAATTATGAAGGCATTACTACAGATTTATGAAGACATTATTGTAGAATTATGAAGGCAATATTGCAAAGTTAGTGAAGACATTATTGCAGATTTTCATTGTCAATTCGTGAAGACATTATTGCTAAGCTTGAGAAGTCATTATTGTCAACTTGTAAAGGCTATATTGTAGAGTTGTGAAAAGGCATAAAGGAAGATATAAGGAGTGGCAAGTCAAAAAAAATCATATTTGGAGCCACCTATTTGGAAGATCTTGAGGTTGGAGCCTCATGTTGAAGAGCTAGGAGTCTCTTGCTGAGTTGGGGCTCAATGGAGGTGATTGGTGTCTCATGTGGTTGGTACCTACAAGGTTGTAAGAAGTTTCTTATAAAAGCAATATTTTGGTATGGTTTTCTTCAGCAAGGGTTTCAACGTAAAAACACATGTATCTTGTGTCTCTATTGTTAGATCTTGTTTATGTGGATACTTTGATTATTGCTTTATGATTGCTAAAGTTATAAATTGAAATAGTTGTTCTTATAGTGATTCACCCCCTCTTAGTATAAGTGTATTTTCTTCACTTTTGATCCCCAATGGTGGTTACCATGCCACCTGACCTCGTGGAATCAAAACAATCCACTCCCACTGTGCTAGGAGATTGTCATGTGCACTACAAGCACAATACTCATACCAAACACATGGGGGGAGGGCTTACGCACAAACCACATACGATAAAAACACTCCACATACGCATCATATATCAAAAAATCATCCAAATTACCTAATGAATCCAATACATGTCATCACTTGGTACAAGCACAAATGGCTTAACACAATCCACATTGGGCAAACACACAATATCATATCATAGACCCGCATTGAGCCAACTCACCAAGGGCATAATAAAATCACATGGAAGGGAATACATTATCCTTTGGGAACAACTCAACTACATTAGGTTAGATATTAGAGAGCAAGAGAGGGACTGTCATCGTGGACACTCACTTGGGGCTCAGGGTGGAACCAAGTATCCTCTCATACAAATGAGGGCACTCAATCTTATAAGTCTTATGCTTCCTAAGCGATTTGTCTTTTTCAATCATCCTTAGCCTATATGAGCACTCAAGGCATGAATGGGATAGTCATTATCTTGGTTAATTAATTACATGTATCTCAATAGTTTTCACTAGTTAATCAAAACTCTCCACATTGTGATTGCCTACGTGCCACTTTGGGTCAAGTTCACGTTGGGAGTCATTCCCATAACTCTCTCTAATATCTAAAGCCTAAGCTCATCACATTCTCCAACGAATGTGACACAAAAAACAATGCATAAAATTCTTTTTTTTGGAATAAAACAAGCATGGTCTCATAATGTTCTAAATCAACAAAAATTAATTACAAAAGAAAAACCATAGAATTCTCAAGTCTTCCATTAAGTTTTTTTCAAAATTTAAAAATCTAAAGATGGCCTTTTGCCCTAATTATGCCCAATAGCACAATTTTCACATAAACTTCACATTTCCCACATTTCTCGAAAATTTGGGCATTAACCTCATATTTTGGAAAATCTAAAAATTTTAATTAAAACAATGAAATAGAAATGCAATTTTACAAAATGAATTGCGTTAGGAGGTGTCTAACTCCCCCAATCTTATTCCAATATTCAAATTTGAAAGATATTGATTAAATTAAGTAAAACGAGCAAAATACCTCAAAACAATATCCAATTTTGAAAGGAAAACACATCACACATGCCAAATGAGAGCTCGCAAGGTTCAGTGTGCACAATCCCCTATTGATTCCTAACCCAACAAATTTGACCTCATTGAATTTCGCCACCAAATACCACTCCCAATCAACCAAGTAATTTTCCACCTAAAAGAGGGTTTTTCTCTCGACATTTCTTCCCCAAATAAAAAATTACATACTGAAATAAAACCACTTTTTTAACTTTTACCATTTTTCCAATTGCAAATTAAGCTATAAAAATGCTTTTTCAATTTCCTCAAAATCCTAATACACATTTAAATTCAATCCTAAATAACATATATCATTTAAATTCATGATTTAAATCCATATAAGCATATTCATTTAAATTTATGAAAATCACAATTCAAACAAGATATTTAAATCAAACATAACCTACATTTCCCAACCCACTAAATTTCACATTTTAAATTAAACAATAGCTAAATTCCATTTCCAGTTGCATTCTACTTTTCCCTTTTCTCAAAACACAGAATATTTTAATAATAAATAGAAGAATCATTTAAATTCCTAATATTTCATTTACATAAAAATTTGAAATTTAATCTAATAATTAAATCATTCATTTTGCATTCACAACACATGGGGATTCTAGAATAACTCAATCGAGTTTGAGTTTACATATGGTCAATATGATACATATCGTACTCGATTCAAGTACGATCAAGGAATGGATTGGGAGGCCCAATGTGACATCTCTTAATTAACTACCATTAGAAAATAACTTAGACCTATGTAGCCAGGTGGAGAAATAACCCTATACATGTAACCATTTAACACAAGTCAAGTGTAGCTACTCAATGTATATATGTAACTAAAGCACAACATAATCACCCAACGAGGTTCAATAGCATAAAGCATTAAATTAGCATTTGTTGCATAGCTCATTATATAAATCATCCCTTGAACATCGATAGCCACAATCACATTTAATCACAACATAATTAATACATATTACTAAACTGAAGCATAATGATAAACTAAACATGTAAATATATGACTCAAACATGTCGAGGAACCTCATATCAGACATGTGATGCTTCATACACACCATTCAGAGCCATAAAAATAATCACCAAAATCACGAGGAAATGGTGAAGTTGAAACATAATCACCACACCATTCAGAGCCATAAAAATAATCACCAAATAGTGAAGTTGAAACATTGATCTCACATTAACAAGATGCAAATGGGAGGGGCGGTACAACAATGCAATACTTAGTTATAATACAATGCTCTCATTAAATAGAGTTTCCTTCTAAGGCAAGCAAAGCCAACATAATCTCTATTGTCAGCTTGATGATCTAATGATGAACGGTCCAAATTTACAATGAGGAATAATATACAAAATGTGGCTCTCAAGGGCGCTACCCCTGAACTCCCATTGCGGCACACAACATACAAACCTTGCAAGGGGGGTATCATCGCCCCCACCCCTTGCATCCTACTGCACTCAATTATATTAACTTACTATAATTGCAAGATTGAGACAACATTTTTCCTAACACTTACTAGCAAGAAAGCAATAATAAAGATTCATAGATGCATGAAAAGATCAAAGTATACATCTCCATACTTACAAAACAATTTCATACAATCTTATAGATTTACGCTTTTGACAACATACCTATGTTTTTTTTAAACTAAAGTCAAAAATAACTTTATTGCTCCTTTGAATAATACTAATGAGATTATTTATTTTGGAAAAGCTTGGGACATAACTCGTTATGAGGATCATGGTTTCTCTAATATTTGTTATAAAATCCATAGGCACATTACAAGTCTCACTTATACACCTATATTAGATTTCCTTTACTAGTAATATTGACAAATAGAACATATGAAATTTATACAATTCTCTTTTGTTTCTCTCTATAATTGAAACATCTACAAGTTAAACAATAACCTTATTGCACTTTTTTTAATAGATTTTAAAAACCAACATTTACAATGCACCAATAAAACATGTATGTTCAATAAATAAAACAATTACAAGGTGGATAACAACATTGTCCTTAACTCTACAATAGATTTTTAAATAAATCAACAATATTACTACATAAAATGCACCCACCCACATCATTAAGGAATACAATGGAAAAGAAACTTTTACAAAAACCCTTAAAGTATTCTATTTTTTTAACCTTCAAACTATGTTACTACACAATAGTAAAATAGACAATGTCATCCCAATGGTAATGGAGCTTCAAATAGATTATTCAAATCTACACAAAACAACACCAAACTCTTCTACATGACCAATGAGAGGCTCACTTGCCAACCATAGACCAACTCACAAACCACCCCTTAGCTAGGAGGCCTTCGAGGGCACCCCAGTTCAACACACAAATGCAAATGATTCAATACTCAACCAAAAAACCACAACTAAACTCAAATTCAAAGAGCATTTATAATACTTGAATCTATGACAAGGTCCACAAAAGAGAAAAGAGGTAATCACTTCTCTTCTTATCCCAATATTCCACAACACAACACTAAACTTGACGACAAAACTAAACTCTTTCCACAAAAGAGACATTAACAATATAACTCCATACTAAACTTATGTAAACAAAGCAAGCCCTTAACCACAACAAAATTTTGGTAACACAACTCATACACTCCTAAACTAACACCAATGAACACTCACATAACCAAGACTCTCCAAAAGCACTCATAAGATCAAAAAGCTAATGTAACCAATATTTTTAGGAACTTGAGAGCCTACCTCTCATACTTTTAAGAGATTGGAGGAATTTTAGTGGAGCTTTCTTCACAAGTCATACTCCAAGATCTTCTCACAAGCCCAAATTTACAACTCTTCCTTCCTTATCTCTAAACACAAGCCAAAAGCAAAATGAACAAAAAGCACTTCCCTCATCCACAAAGAGATGATATATAAGAATTCAAAATTTGAATTCCTTGAGTGAGTGACACTTGTTAATCTCTCATTCATCCTCAAGGCACATCTCCCAAGTGTTTACACGTGCGAGACCATGGGGAGAGTGGACTGCACTTGTACACTCTTCCCATGAAATTTTTACAAGGTGGCTCACACATGTGAGAGACCTTGTGGGTTTTCTCAAGCTCATAAATGAGCTTAGGAGAATGGGGTTGGTGTTGAACTAATCGCCAATTTCTCCCTTCAAACTCGGAACATGGACTAATTGCATCCCATGGATCCAGTTATCTCTAGTGTTTGTATCAAGCATTAACAAGTCAATATTTTGGCACAACAACAAACATGTTCCAACAAATGGTATTAGAGTCAAGTTCTGTGTTTGAATCCCCTCAGGGGATGCTGAGGGAAGGGGGGGGGGGGATTGTTGGACTAATCGCCAGCATCTCCATTCAAATTCGAGACATGGACTAATCGCCTCCCATGGATCCACTTATATATATCATTTGTATCATGCGTTAACAGGTTGATCTTTTGGCACAACGGTAAACATGTTCCAACAATTGGGATGTGACAAGTCAACCATCCAACAACTCTAACCTTAAATTGTCACTCCTCTTAATGAGTATTGAAGAGGGATCATGTGTTAGCCTAAGTTTAAGATAAGAGGTTAAAGAGGTACCTAGGCCATAGGTACCCACCTTGGGACTCCAAAAAACACAAAAATATATAAAATGAGGCAATTTAAGACCTTTTAAAAGCCCCAACAAGGGACCAAATCCGAAAAGGGCCAATTGGAATGCCAACAAGTTACAACCATTCTAATCCTAGTGGTCTTAGGGCATAACAAAATCTCAAATAAACATTCTCAAACCAAATAAAAAAAAATTACATCACGATGAGACTATAGTCCCTTCAAATGGACTATAGTCTAACATCACAAGTTTAGTCACGTTAGGATTCCCCAAAGACCTTTGATTCCATTGGCCATGTGATTAACCTGTACTTGATTTCACACATCAATATATCCTTATAATTTCATAGTCGAAGCAACACAATTTAAAACGTACACAATCATATAGGTGATCATTAATTAATTTCAATCAAAAGCTCAATGGAACATCATAATAACATTTAATCATTTTCTTTGTTTTTGATTAAACCTAACTCATGAATTTCAAGTATAACTAGGGTTCCTCAAAGACCTTTGATTCCATTGGCCATGTAATCAACCTAAACACTTAATTTCACACATTAGTATATCCATGAAATCTCATAGTTGAAACAACACA
The DNA here is from genome assembly GCA_007115665.2 of Sequoiadendron giganteum. Taxonomy (NCBI): domain Eukaryota; kingdom Viridiplantae; phylum Streptophyta; class Pinopsida; order Cupressales; family Cupressaceae; genus Sequoiadendron; species Sequoiadendron giganteum. The sequence goes on from CM021103.1 coordinate 157,866,723, forward strand.
ATTTAAAACATACACAATCATACATGTGATTATTAATTAATGTAATGCCCAAAATTTTCTATAAAATTACATTTAAGGACAAAACACAAATTTCAAATTTCATTCACATATGCCTGCAAAACTCCCAAAGTTTGCTACCAAAGCATGTAATACATGAAAGCATACAACTTTTGACCAATTGCAAACTACATTATTTTAGTTAGATAATTAAATTGCTTAGTCGATCAAGGGTGGGGTTCAAAGGGGGACATGATATCCACATCACTAAGGTATACTTTAATAGTTTAGCTAACCTCAAAAATAATCACAAACATAATACTAGGCACATGACAACCAATAAAATACATATCAAACGTAATCTCAAATATATTATTAAGAGAACAAATCCTAGGAGCAAAACCTAGTCATCGGGGGCTCGTCTTAGACGACCTTGCCTACGTATGTATTTTGCAGAGGCACCATAGTTCAACTATTAGACTTCAACCATCACACACTTGGTTGGTCTACAATAGGGTAGATCCCTCGGGCTCCTATGACGTCTCTACCTCATTTATCATTTGAAAGTCAATTATACTACACAAAAGGATTGCTACCAAAATATGGAGCATAGAAATCAATAATCTAATTTGCACAACAATGGCACAAGATTAAGCAAGATGTTAAAAATAATTTAGGTGACTCTAATAGCTATTCATACGGTAGAACAAATTCACTTATTTAAATCGTTGAATAATCATTTGTAGAACATAGTTTTATCCTAAGGATCAATTGCACCATAAATTAATTTAAAAAATAATACAATGGGATTAATTATGTTATACTAATAAGTAACATTTCGTTAACTATTTAATAATGAATATAACAAATTAACTTCTATACGAAATGATAGTAATATAACAATAAGCTAACCATAAGGTCTCTAAGACTAAATTAATAACCATCATGATCATTTTAATGATAATACAAAACAATTCTATTCAAAAAAAATAGACAAACCATAATACTCAAATTACCCAACAACTTTTAGCTTGCTGATTTTGGCAAATAAAAGACAACGTTTGAATAGTCATAACTTTTACATATTTTAGCCAAAATTAAAACTTCAATATGATTCGGAAAGAGGAAGGAACCAATGAAAAAACCCAGAAATTATTTGATAAAGTTCTTAAACACATGTGAGCAGGTTTTTCTGCAACATAGCTCATTACCCTACTTAAAACAGCAGTTTGACCATAAGACAATAATAATATTAATCGTAGTATGAATTGCTAATGGTAACCCACACATAGCATGATAAAATATGGTGATAAAGATCGATGATTGGTATCTAAGCTCCTAGTGACTTAATGAAGATTGTAAATGTGCGGATTCAACAATAATTTCAACTACAGTTGCACACATAGTTTACAATGAAATCTGTTGGTTTATTTTCAAAGACAGCACATTCAAAAGCAATTATACTTAGCACATTCAATCCCCCCTATATGACAAAATACACAACTAAACAAACTTAAAAACATCCAATTTCTAAACCAACTTTTATAGCAAAAGCGCTATGGTTTACTCTCCAAAAACAAAGCTAACTCAAAAGAAAATAATTTAAAAAATATAACTTTAGTGATAAATTGTATTTTGATGATTTTCTAGATCTAAAAGTAAAATGCTTTACAGAAATGTGTTTTGAAAATAAGAATATTCATAATTTAAAAAATATAACTTTAGTGATAAATTGTATTTTGATGATTTTCTAGATCTAAAAGTAAAATACTTTACAGAAATATGTTTTGAAAATAAGAATAATAATAAATGAATAGGTAGGATTCTAATGGTAGAATTTCATGGTTTGTTGAATAATAGAGATTAAGAGTTAAACTCAGCAAACACAACATGACAAGTGAAGGTATGCTGGACAAATAGATAAAACAAGATCTTGATGCTGCACAAGATTAAGATGGCTAATAAGAAATAGACTGTACCAATTCTTTCATTTTTGCCAGATCTATTGGAAATAAGACTGAGAGACTAATTTATAGATTACAATAACACTCGAATTATTCTTTAAATTAACTTGTACATATACTATATTTCTCCATAAATGCCATGCATAGTATCTATTTGCACTTTTATGTCTAGATTTTCACAAATAACTTATTTAATTGCAACTAGATGATTATGTAATTTTAGTTTTAGGAAGAAACAAAACATCCTCAATATAAATAGAAGAAACATACTTAGCAAATCGACATAGCACTTCAACCCGGTTTTGACTGAGTAATAGAATGCATCTATCAAAAACTTTATGAAAGTGAATTCCCCATTTTGCACCGTAAATCCTCGAAGACCAAGTTTGTATTTGTAATGCCCATATGGTCCACCCAAGTTGACAGTTCAGGTATGGTTTGGGGACACAGTTTCACTAGTACAGCCCAAAAAAAAAAAGAGAAATCTCCATGTATGATACAGCTGGTTATGGCTGTAATGTTCATAAGATCAAAATTATATAAAATCAAGAATATTATATAAATAACTATTATTTTCTACAAGGAACGAATTTACTGGAGATTCACAATATAAAATGAAGTCGCCCATACAGTCATATTCAATTTTAGGGGTCCAGGTAATTCTTTACTACATCGCTATCTTGAGGATTCAAAGGGCCACATGTTGATTGCAGCACAAAAGGGATTTATTAGAAAGGCTTTCGAAACTTTCAAGCAAATGCAACTGGACAGGTAAAAATAATAATGTCGATTGCAGCACAAAAGGGATTTATTAGAAAGACTTTCGAAACTTTCAAGCAAATGCAATTAGACAGGTAAAAATAATAATAATACAAGTTTCCTGAAACTACGAGGTTACCAGAGATATTGAGCTAAAAGAGTTTATAAGTACTGTCATAGAATGCCTGAGAAATAAAAGAGTTTATAACTGTTGTCATAGAATGCATGAGAAAGAACCTGCAGATATAATTTGGCAACAGATTTTTTATTTTTTTACTTCACCTTTCAAAAATAAAAGCGTTGTGTAAATAGTTGATCTTGAAATATTTAAGAGAAAAACAGTGAGCAGATTGTTATTGCTAGTATTCAGTGTATTGGATATTCAATTTATACGGTTTGGTTACTAAATAATAAATAAAAATGGTTATTGTTGGTTATTGTTGTTATAGTATACTTACTGCTTTCTCACAGATAAAACTTTCAAAGATTTTATTTTCTCAGTGCAAACAAAGATAAAATAAAATGGGGTGACATCAAGGCTCTAGAGATATTCGGCCAAAAGAGTTTATGAACTCTATATACATAAAAAGCAATCTCATAGATAATTTTAAAAGCAAAACTCCAGAAAATGTCACACCAACTAATACTGAGGGCATATTTAAAGCTTTGGAATCCTTTATCTAAAATGATTCTGTAATGCCCATCGACTCAGCCATAAATTAGGATCGATATACGAAAACAAGAAAGGCGCAAGAGCCAGCTATTATGACGGATAGAGGAATATTATCAACTTTATGGTTGCAGCAACTCTAGAGGACATGTATGCGAATGAGGGAGTGCAGATAAAATAGTCGTAATTTCTCTGTAAACATATATGCAAAATGCAGAAGCATAGACCAGGCACGTGAACTGCTTGACAGAATGCCTCGGAGAAAATGTGGTCTCAGCGACCCCAATGAAGAATGGATTTGTTGAAGAGGCTTAAAAAACTTTCAAGCAAATGAATCGACAGGAGTAAATGACTGTTAAATAAATTCTCCAAAAAAAATGGACTTGATACATCTTAGAGTAAAGTCTTCTCATATGCACTTGAGAGAGCTATTCAAGTTTGAAAATACCTCTGCAACTCTCTATATACATGGAGAGAACTGAAGGAAGATAATCAGTTTCCTGGCAGTAGTCTAAGAATGCATAAGAATAATTCAAATGATGGCTAGCTATTTATGCTGCTTAAGACACATTCTATAGACAAAATATTTGCTAACATTATTTACTCACTGGTCAAACCAATCCATGGGATTCTCATTTCTCTAACTCAAGACTTAACATCAACATGCTCAAGGAAATAACGCCATACCCATTCATTCATCATGCATATGTACACTTTCCAAAACTGTTCTATAGCTAACCTTCTGATTACCCTCGACCTAAGGTGGAAATCAATATTATTTGTACATAATCTAATCCAAATAGACTTAACATTATATTTAGAGATGTTGGTACCTCGATCTGAGGAGGGAGCTTCAACGAGGGCATACACACAACATGTCCAAAGTGTTTGAGTCTCTAACCACGACGCCCTTCTTGATAGCTTCAAGAGACTTCCTTGATCGATTCCATGTTGAACCTCTCAAGCCTTCCTAGCCCGTGGAAAACTAGGTGAATCGGGGGATTTCGATGCCTTCCCCAATACTTCTGTCACAACTCTCTTTTACTCGCCCTCCAGCCATCGATAAAAAATGCCCAACCCCCTAATTTATTTCCCATCTCCCGATAGGTGCTGGAATCAGACAATTAATTATTGATGGCGCAGACAATACAGTCCATGCTGACCACGCCATCCCCTGCCATGGATATTGAAATAAGATTTCCTTTCACTATTACTGATCCAATAGTTTTATCAAGAGACAGAATAAAATCACTGATCTCTCCCCTCAACATTAATGGATACAGCTCCCGAGATCAACACTGCCACCCCCCTTCCTCACGCTATCCTACTCGATTAAAGCTACTACCTTTTATTCTTAGCTCCTTTCTCTCTACCTCACACGCCTAGTCAAAGCAACCATGCATGACCTCAATGGGGTAGTTGAATTTTGTAAATGAAGTGAGCATGTCTCAGCTCCAATAAACTTTGTACTCGCCCTCATCTATGCCACAATTGCTATAACATAATTGAACTAATGTAAAAAGATTAATTGTTGAGTAATGAAAATAGCATGACCAGTGTAAAATATGGCCATGTTTTCCCAAGTTATATTAACTCACCAACTAGCAGCCTTCGTATAGATTTATTTGTTATATAGTAGCATAATGGCTGAGGTTTACTATATGAATAAGGACATAAAAGCTGACTCCTACACCCACCTTTGAATAACCCAAAGTTGGTCGGTGAAGTGGTGATTTCAGCGATTGATGCAGTTAAAAATGAAGCCATTAAAGGGTGTGATTCCCAAGAGAAATGTTGGTTAAATACGGTATCAGATCTAATCAGAATAGATCCTCAAGTGAAAAAAAGTAAAAGAATTAAGCTCAGAACATGGAATGCCAGTTATAAATAACACATACGTGTATATAATATGTACATTAATTATGATTACTTCGAAATTAAATAATATCCCATATAAATAATTTGATAGGATTTTCAAATAGTCTCTTGAATTACAATATCTAATGAAATAACATGTTCAAAAGAATTATACAATAGGAAATATGTTGCACATATTTGATATTAAAATTTTGTCATACTATTGAAAAACTTGAGTAATAAGTGACAAAGATGATATGGCTTAGACAAAACATAAAATCATTATAATGTGATATAGCCTATATGGCTTACATAACATAATTTGAAGATATCCACAACTATCATAGCCACAATCAATTGCATGAATAGTACAGAATAACAAAAATTCACTTGATATCTTAATCTCATTAAGTTAAGAAGTACTATAGGAATCTAAGATGTGTCTTACCTTTTTACGCAAAATTAAACAGTGACAAATAGTGACTCAATTTACAAGAAACGCTAATCCTAGAGGAATCAACACAAGCACATGGAGAGTTATTTTCAAGGAAGCAATTTAATGAGTTCAAGAATTGTTTACTATGATAACATACTGAATTCTTAAATAGGGTTAAATATTGCATCCAAGAAGTAACCATAACCACATAATACCAACTAGAAATAATAAATGACAACACATAGTCACTTTATCTTTCACTTTTAATTTATCTGACCATTGGTTAATAAAATGAGAATAAGAAACACATAGTCACTTTATCTTTCACTTTTAATTTATCTGACCATTGGTTAATAAAATGAGAATAAGAAGGTAAGGTAAAGTGAATCACACACAAGGTGGGTTCTTACAATTATTTCAATCAAAAGCTCAGTGGAACATCATAATAATATTTAATCTTTTCTTTTTTAATTTTGAATTAAACCTAATTCTCACGAATTTCACCTATGACAGGTGTATAGTGTCATTCATTAATTCATCCCTTGATAAATCATAATTATAGCATAGCCTAACACATCTTAGAAATAAAGCATTTAAACCAAGCAATCCTTATTAATCACCTAAGAGAAATACACGTAATTAACCATCTAATCATGGTAACATCATAAAATTTAATTAAGATTACTCTATGCATGCAATTCATCATCAAAACATAGTCTAATCTTGAAATCTTGTGTCTAGTCATCCTAACAATAGACAGTAATGTAGTGTCAAATTAATAATAATTGTAAAGCGAGAATTCCAAGGCCAACAGGAGGTGGACCTTACCACAATTCAACTCATACTTCTATGATATGAAAATCAGATGAATTACAACATAGTCAACCCCTAGTAGCATCATCACTACCAAATACATTGATCTAAATTACTTTAGTCCACACCTCATTTCTAATATAGCATACTAGAAGGGTGCACCTACCTAAAAGTCCAAGGTCTAGGTGTACCATATAATAATTGGTCCACTAGAGCACATAATCTTGACACAATAGGGTGTGCCTCATGGTCAACTAGTTGTTCACTATCCATCATTGTCATTAACTAGATATCCCTCACTCCAACTAGAGTGGAATGATATCTACATTAATGACTATGTTAATCTGTTTTTGGACACATGTCCAAGGCAAGTCCTATTTCATTTACCACTACCCATCTGAAGACAGCCAATCTAAAAGGGGAAATGAATATAGAAGGAAATATAAGCATTAAGAAATTTCATTAAGAATTTAAGTAAAATTATCAAGGAGTCATATTATCCAACAATGACGTATTTTGAAATGCTAAACTTTCTCTGTTGAGTCCCCCAACCCAAGGCAATTGTCCTCTATCATGACACCAACATAGATGAGCTGTCCTCACTGGATTCAATATGTATTTCCATTGGTGTTCGTCATAAGTCAGGCCTGAATCCTATGTTGTACCCATGAGGACTTGTACGTGATTCTTTAATAACATATTGTGTTTGTGTTAATTCCATATTGCTCACTGTTAACTTCACCACTTACAAGCACGATAAGTGCTAACTAATTAATATATACAATAGGACCATTACATATATTCTAATAGAGATAACTCATATAGATGCTTCAATATATTTACTCTTGAGTTTCAATTTTTTGGGGAAATGGCAGAATTATAATAACTGTAATGTTATAGAGAAGAATGTGAAATTATTCCAATGAATTGCCACTGCAAGGATAGATGTGTGAGATAAACCTAGGCCACCTATCACTACTTCACAATTGCTTTGGATCAGCATTACTTCCCCTTTACATATATACATTGATTTACCTCATTTTACTAACATTCCTTGTACAATAAAAAGAGCACCTATCATTGCTTCACAATTGTTTTGAATCAACATTACTTCCCCTTTACATATATACAATGATTTACCTCATTCTAGGTCCATTGTTTCTTTCGATATTCATTTCTGCTGAATTTCAAGTCTTTCCTAATTCAATTTAAGGTTGGGGAACCCATTGCAATCCCCCATTCATTAGTATATAGTAAAAGCAGAAACTAATGCAGAAATTCTAAATTAGTGATTTCCCAATATGGACCTGCCCATTTGTGATTTCCTCTCAGAAAAAAAAAAGGAATCGCCAAATTCTTTAAATACAATGGTTAGAAACCACCTGAATACATGAAACCCTATTACTATTTTTTTTTTTTTTGGATAAACCATACTTTCAATGCACCTCAGGTATATCTTCAAAACTTGTCAAAAGAGCAGAGCAGGGCCAAAAAGGCATATAAGATTGAGAGGAAGGCGCAGTGATTAAATTATTAACCACTCTGTTTATAATTTGAAATGTACAGAATATAAATTATGAAATTGTCCAATATTTAGTAAAACAATAAGCAAAGAAGACAGAGTGATTGCATACCTGGAGGTGAACTGTAGTTTATCTCTCACTATAAAACTGGTTGGAGTGATTAAATCCTGGAGGTGAATTGAAGTTTATCTTTTTTCTATAAAACTATGATTGAAGGGATCTAGTTCCATATTTTCAAATGATATGTTCAGTGACTCTGAGATGAACATGGAGAGTCAATTGGGAATATATTAATGACCAGCCCAAGATAATATTTATATTTTTCCTTTCATGTGCAGTACATGGGAATACCAAGTCAATGGATATTAATGATGCTTCAATAATCACAATGGTCTTCTGACAGAAAATTGGTCTCATTTTATTTTTTTTTAAAATTACCTACAATTTTACATTTTAATCGTATAAACAATTTTATTATTAACTATTGTTAATTTTAAATAATAAACACTAAATTAAAATAATGTTAGGAAAAATATACTCAAAGAAATGTCAGTTATTTAAAATCATATGTTGAAAGTAGCACTAGGTAAATGGCCGTCAAATATATAACATCTTAGATAATGTTTAATTTATCGAATATTTGCTCACATGATCATTGTAATTCATCTACAGTTTTAGTTGGCCTTTCTTCTCATAAAATAACCATGAGTGACAAATTGAGTATCCAAACTAGCTTTCTCTTGTTAGAAAAATGTCTAATCTCAACAAATTTATTACGCCAGTTATCATCCAGCTCACCTCCACTATTTCAGCATTAATGGAAATTTTTAAGGGAAACTTTTTGGAGAAGATTATGGGAGATTTGATATGATCTTCATTAACTGTCCATTTACTCTCACACACTTTGTGGGTAGTAAAAGATATTAATATTTTATTATTCTTTGCTGTCCACTGTCGAGTTTAGTTTTATTACTACTTTTGTGGTCATTTTTGTATCATGCAACAAGAAGAAGGAAGAGCAACGCAGCTCTGCATCTGATAAGAAGAAGAAACTTTGAGCATTGAAGCTCTATTAAAATTGTTCCAGCCTTTAATATATAAATATAATCTGATTGTGTCTATAAATCCGCTGTCTATTTTCTGTGTTTGGTGAACAGCAATCTCTGTGCATTTTCATTTATCTTTTATTGCTGCATGCAAATCTTAGTTTACTCTGTTATATGAATTTGCTGCTCTGTTTTATTGTTGCTCCTCTGCCCCTTTTACCCACATCTGGTATCAAAGCCACTGGTTCAAACCCCTGGTATATCTTTTTTGGGTCTGCACTTTTTTTTGTTTGACAGCCATCAATGGCTTCCATAGCCTCCACTTCTGGTGCTTCTTTGTCCAGTTTACAAACCCCCATTTTCAAAGGCAAAAATTATGAATATTGGTCATTAACCATGAAAGCCCTGTTTAGGTCTCAGGATGTTTGGGAAATTGTTGAGAATGGCAATGCAAAGCTAGCAGACCAAGCAGCTTATAATGCTCTCACCCAGGCAGAGAAAGATCTCTTGAAAGAGAAGAGAAAGAAGGATGGAAAAGCCCTCTTCTACATACATCAAGCAATGCATGAAAGCATACTGCCAAAAGTTGCAACAGCAACGCAAGCAAAGGAGGCACGGGAGACACTACAAATAGCCTGGGAGACACTACAAAGTTGCAAAACACCAATTACTTAGAAGAGAATTTGAAAATATAAGTAGGAAAGATTCAGAGTCTGTGGAGTTATTTTTTACTCGTGTTGTTGGGCTAGTAAATCAGATAAAATCTCATGGGGAAACATTAGAAGAGACAAGGATAGTTGAGAAAATGTTAAGGGTTTTGCCTACTAAATTTGATCCTTTAATTGTTGCCATAAAGGAAACTAAGGATTTAATCCAGTTGACAATGGATGAATTGCATGCATCCCTGATAAATCATGAATATAGGCTGAACAAATCACACACTCCCATTAAGAATGTTTTCTCATTTCAGGCGTCAATAAGCCGTGGAAGCGGTAGAGGTAGATTCACTCCTAGGGGTAGAGGAAGAAACACATTTAGATGACAAAGCAGCAGTCCTGCAAATCAAGGTGGAAGAGGACATAACAATGAACCCTCTCGTAATCATTCAGCTCGTCAAACACAAGACAAGTCAAATGTTCAATGTCATTATTGTAAGAAATATGGTCATTATGCTTCTGAATGTAGAAAGAAACAAAATGATCAAGGAAGACAAAATCAAAATCTCCCAAAAAATTCTACAAAAAATTCTATGTTTATTGCATGTGCAAAGATTGCTGAAGCAATTTCTACAAAATCACCAGTTGAATGCAATATGGTTCAAGAGAGTCCAAATGATATTTGGTATTTAGATTCTAGATGTAGCAATCACATGTCTGGAAATTTAGAGTTATTTTCTAGCTTGGACAAATCATTCACACCTTAAATGTCACTCTTGGGAACAATAATCAAGTGAACGTTATGGGAAAATGCACTGTTGACATTCTAACTAAAAAAGGGGAGCAAAAAGTAATTCATGATGTTTTGTAGTTTCTGGTCTGAAACATAATATGATGAGTATTGGTCAATTGGTGCAAAAACGATACAGAGTTTATATGAAAAATAATGCATGTGTCATTCTTGATAAAGCTCCAAGTACGCAGCTAATAGCAGAGGTACAAATGACAAAAAACCGAATGTTCCCATTGAGGTTGAAACCTGACATCAAAAGAAACGCAGCTGAAGCGTATCATATGGCAGAAAATACACAAATTGGAGCAGCATTTAAGACTGAAAATTCTCAAGACACCTCTCAGAGTTGCTCCAGAAAAGAACAAAGTTGCAAAGTTGCTCCAGAAGGTTGCTGCAAAAAAGAACAAGGTAGCTCCGGAAAGGCTGAAACTGAAACTAAAGAAGAACAAAAGGATAATGTAATTGTTCAAACAGCTTTTCAGTCAGTTGTGAAGAATGAATCTTGGTTATGGCATTTGAGATTTGGCCATTTAAACTTTGGTGGTCTTAATTTTTTGCATAGGAAGAATATGGTTAAGGGGTTGTCATTGATTAAAAAACTAGAAAGAGTATGTGAAACATGCATATTGGGTAAACAACATAGAGAGACCTTCCCAATTGGAAAATCAGAAAAAGCATGTAAACCACTTGAGATTTTTCACTCCAATATATGTGGACCAATGCAAACTCCTTCCATTGGAGGATGCACATATTTTTTTTTATTGATGATTATACAAGAAAGACATGGGCCTATTTTTTGAGGCATAAATCTGATGCATTTGGAATGTTTCAGCCATTCAAGGCTCTTGTAGAGAAGCAAAGTGGTTCCCACATCAAGATATTAAGAACTGATAGAGGCAGTGAATATAGTTCTAATGATTTTATGAATTATTGCAAACATGGTATTCACAAACAATTTACAGCCCATTACACACCTCAACAAAATGGTGTGGTTGAAAGAAGAAACCGAACCATCATGGATATGGCAAGGAGTATGCTGAAATCAAAGCATTTACCAAATGAATACTGGGCTGAAGCAGTAGCAACTGTTGTTTATATTTTGAATAGATATCCAACTATAAGTGTAAGGAATGTGATTCTTCAAGAGGCTTGGAGTGGTAGAAAGCACAATGTTGCTCACTTCAAAGTCTTTGGATGCGTTGCATATGCTCATGTGCCTGAAGAGTTAAGAAAAAAATTGGATAACAAAGGTGAGAAATGTATTTTTGTTGGATATTCAGAAGATACAAAAGCTTACAAATTGTTTAATCCAATTACAAGAAAATTTATAATCAGTAGAGATGTACGATTTGTGGAGAACGAAGCATGGGATGAAAGTGTAGAAAAAATAAGTGTAGCAGTAGCTAATCCACATGATGAAATGACTGATGAAGTGATAGAACAGCAAGGTATTCCTTAAGCAATACCTCCTTCCACTCCTAGACAAGCAACACAGGTTGTAGCACAAGCTACACCTCATTCTACAACAAGACTTTCAAGAAATCAGAATTTTTCTTCCACACAGCAAACTCCACAAAGAATACTAGCCATAACACCATCTAGAAGTCCATCAAACTCAGCTGATAGAAGCAGCTCATCGGCTCCTACATTGGCAAGCTTATTGCAGCAAAAAACAAGGAATTTAAGAGATATATATGAAGCTGATTTTAGTGTTGAAACATCAAATTCATTTTATGTTTTTGCTTTATTTCAGAAGTTGTTGATCCAATGTTCTTTGATGAATTAATTAAGGATGAAGCATGGGTTGAAGCTACGGATGAAGAGATTGAAGCTATTGAGAAGAACAATACTTGGGAGTTGGTGGATCGTCTGCAAGGAAAGGATGTTATAAGCGTAAAATGGATTTACAAAACTAAGTATGGCATGGATGGAAATGTGCTGAAGCATAAGGCAAGGTTGGTTGCTAGAGGTTTCACTCAGCAGCCTGGTATTGACTACAATGAAACATTTGCTTCAGTAGCTCGATTGGATACGGTAAGAAGTGTCTTGGCCATTGCAGCCCAAAATAAGTGACAAGTTTTTCAAATGGATGTAAAATCTGCATTTTTAAATGGTTTGATTGAAGAAGTCTATGTTGAGCAGCAAGAAGGATATGAAATTGCAGGTTATGAAGGCAAAGTATATAAGCTAAAAAAGGTGCTCTATGGACTCAAAACAATCTCCTAGAGCATGGTACAGTCGAAGTGATTCTTATTTAATTAAAGAATGGTTTTAGTAGGTGTAGCAATGAACCTACTTTATATATCAAGATGGATGAACAAGGTAAAATGCTGATAGTTTGTCTATGTAGATGATTTGATCTTTATGGGAAACCTTTCTATAAGTTCTTTTAAGGCTGCTATGATGAAAGAGTTTGAGATGACTGAACTTGGTCTCATGAAATATTTTTTGGGGATAGAAGTTAAGCAATCAACAAATGGTATTTTTATTTCTCAGTCAAAGTATGCAAGTGATGTATTGAAAGATTTAATATGTTGAATTGCAAACCAGCCCCTACTCCAGTTGTGACAGGACTAAAGTTAAGTAAGGATGATGACGATTCATTAATTGATCCTAAATTGTTCAAAAGGCTGGTTGGTAGTCTCATGTACTTGACTGCCACACGACCTGACATCATGTATGGTGTGAGCCTTATCTCAAGGCTCATGGAGTCTCCAAAAGACTCTCATTAGCAAGCTGAAAACAGGATTTTGAGGTACGTATGTGGAACCAAGAACTATGGAATTTTATATTCAATTGTAGATGATTTCAAACTCATTGGATATATGGATAGCGATTGTGCTAGTAGCATAGATGATAGAAAAAGTACTTCTGGTTATGCCTTTCATTTTGGATCAGGAGTTGTTTCATGAGCTTCAAAGAAACAGCCCATTGTTACACTTTCTTCAGTAGAAGAGGAGTATGTGGCAACCACAACAGCTGCATGTCTAGCCGTATGGATGAGGAGAATGTTGGTTGAGTTGATGCATAAACAAGATGAAGCAACAAAGATTTACTGTGATAATAACTTAGCCATTGCATTGTCTAAAAATCATATTTTCCATAAAAGAAGCAAGCACATAGATACTAGATATCACTTTATAAGAGAGTTAGTGAATAACAAGGAAATATGTTTAGAGTTTTGTAGATCAAAAGATCAATTTGCTGATATTTTCACTAAACCATTGGCAAAAGATGTATTTGAATACTTGAGAAGTTGTTTGGGTGTATGTGATGAAAATGAATGCTCTAGAACCTTTCAGACAAAAGGCAGATGCTCCGGAACCTTTCAGATAGAAGGTAGAAAACAAAAGGCAGATGCTCCAAAACCTTTCAGATAGAATGTAGATGCTCTGAAACCCTTCAGACAGAAGGTAGATGGTCCAGAACTTTTTAGAAAGAAGATTGTTGTGCCAAAACCTTTTTGAAAAGCATGTTAGGCGTGAAGATGGATGCTCCAGAAGTTTTTGAGCAGAATGTCAGCTAGTTGAGATTAAGGGGGAGTGTTAGAAATATGTCTAATCTCAACAAATTTATTGCGCCAGTTATCATCCAACTCACCTCCACTATTTTAGCATTAATGGCAATTTTTAAGGGAAACTTTTTGGAGAAGATTACGGGAGATTCGATATGATCTTCATTAACTATCCAGTTACTCTCACACACTTTGTGGGTAGTAAAAGATATTAATATTTTATTACTCTTTGTCATCCACCGTTGAGTTTAGTTTTATTACTACTTTTGTGGTCATTTTTGTATCATACAACAAAAAGGAAGAGCAACACAGCTTTGCATCTAATAAGAAGAAGAAACTCTAAGCATCGAAGCTTTGTTAAAATTGTTCCAGCCTTTAGTATATAAATATAATCTGATTGTGTCTATAAATCTACTGTCTATTTTCTGTGTCTGGTGAACAGCAATCTCTATGCATTTTCATTTATCTTTTATTGCTGCATGCAAATCTTAGTTTACTCTGTTATATGAATTTGCTGCTTTGTTTTATTGCTGCTCCTCTGCCCCCTTTACCCACATCTCTTGGAAGGACAGTTTAGCTATGCTATCCATTTTGCGCCATAATTTTTAATTGGCCACATTACCGGGTGATCCTAGGAGCTCGATAGTTTTGTTGGCTTACTTCAGAAATTTTCAAGTCTTTCACTATTTGTGATACATTGTATATTCCACTACGCAAGCTCTCTATTCTTTATTGAAAATATATAGTGAAAATGAAGACAAATTAAGAAAGATCTGGCCTGATGTATATTGCTTTTACATTTATCAATGCTATTGTTGTATTTATGGTTATTAAAATTGGAATCTCAACTCCTGATACTCTGTTCAAAGTTTTGTAATTGTACATTGAAGAAATTGTATAGATTCTAAATTATTTTCAAAATAACAGAAATATAATTTTCATATTATTGTCAATATCTGGTTTCTCATCTCTTGTTTATGGGACTCATCAATTTGATCAGACTTCAAACCTAAGAAGAGACGTTAAATGCAATCCACCGGATGAGGGCTGGGTTAAAATGAACTTCCATCAAGCTGCCTGGGGTAGTCATGGTCTAGCAAGAGCAGGGTGCATCATTAGGGATCATGAAGTGAAAACTCTAGCAAAAGAGGCCAAAAGTCTAGGGGAAAGCACTAATAACGAAGCAAAAATGCAAGCCACATGGCTTGGGATTAACCTCTACAAACGAATGGGTTTTATAAGATACATACAAAAGGGGACTCAATGATAACAATAACGCAATTCGCAGAGGAGCAACACCAAATTGGAAACTTGGAAAATTGCTCACCTGCATTTTGGGGGAACTTACCCATTTTGAAGATTTTAAGGTGACAAAAATATATATAGGGAGGACAATGGGGAGGCAGATGACCTTTCAAAATCTGCAATCAATCACAATAATGGGCAAGTCGGTGATGGGACGATGATGGAGGTGTAGAAGCACATGTGGAGGACGATCTTGGGACTCTATAGACCAAGGAGCATTAAAGCAGATGTCAAGGTGGCCTCTACGATAGGGTGCGAACGACACATAATGGTGTTTAAAACGGCTCTAAGAAAATTCACCACCAGCAATTCACCGACGGAAAATTCACCGCCAGCAATTCATAGTCATGGAAAATTCACTAACAAAAAAATTCACCGCCAAGTAAAATTAATCGCCAGCAATTCACCACGGTGGAAAATTAACCGCATTAATATTTTTTAATATATATTTCGAAAACTTTGATTTTATTAAAAATATTAATGCGGTTAATTTTCCACGGCGGTGAATTGTTGGCAGTGAATTTTCCATCGATAAATTGCTAACAATGAATTTACCGTATGTCATTTAAAACATCTTCATTGCATCCTTTCTCAACATTAACATCCAAGATGGAGTCGATGATAAGTTTGGGAGCGAAGGAGAGGCAAATGGCTTTCAAGGGGATGATAATGGGTAATTGCCTCGAAAAGATCTTCAATGTGGACACAGTGGAGACCTTAGAGGCAGTAAAAAGGATTTTGGGAGTGAGGGTCCTCCTGTAAACCTACCTCTACCGCGTCAACACAAACTTGGCCTCCATTTTCAGGGTCTAGCTATTGCATGTGAGGGAGAGAAAGGAGTCAGTGAGATGATTGATGTGCTGCCTAGTAAAGGCCCACTGGCGGGAAGCAATGGAGTATTACCTGGAGAAGGTGATGGTTGTTTGGGGCCTCAAACCCACAAGCAAAGTATGGCTGAAGCTAAACCTCCAATATAATGGCATGTGCGTTCCCTTCCTGATTTGGAGTGTAGGTGAAGACGAAGACGCAAGGATAGTTGAGGTGATGAGGAACATTGTGTTGCTAAAGGAGCTCATGGGTGCCTATAGGGCAGAGGAGTCGGAGGTGATCCTGGCTCTCCCAACAATGACCAACAAACAAGGCACAACGGAGGAGATGGTGGACGACTAAGAAGCTACGATGGGGAAGCAAAGTTGTAGTATTTGACAACATAATGAAAGCATTTTTTGTAAAATTGTGTAATGGTTTGTAATGTTTTGAACTGGCCAATTATGTTTCAATGTAATTATGGGTTTGGCCCCTTATTGCCATTTTAATGTATGTATATATATATATATATATATAAAGGGGTTTCTCATGTATTTTTGTGCATGGCACTAGCTTTCATAAAACTTCTCAATCACACCTACTGTTATGTTACATGGCTCCAATTTTGACATAGTCTAGCCAGTTGCAAACAATGGGTAATAATCTCATCAAATGTTTAAATTATTTTGTTGTCTGTTTAGCGACATATGCAATTAAAAAATGTTGTCAATGAAGCATTGCCAAATAATTTGCCCCCTTCTTTATACTGACACATGACAAACACTTGTCAAATGTCAGGAAACATGTCAACCATAGAAAGTAGCATTATAAATAAACAGAAAAACCCATACAAACTTATCATGCCACTTATAGACCTGTTATTACATTAAGGCATTCCTGTCAAAGTGGATACAAAACTAAATCAGATACGGCTTTGGATGCTAATTTCACCAACACAATATTATAAAATATGATTTTATTTAATATTTGAATAAATGAAAATATTTGTGTATTTCACAACGAATTATTGGAATTGTGTTTATCCTTGTATTCATTTATGCCATATAATTCTTCATAAGTGAAACTCTCATCATAATCACTATTCCTCTATCCAATAAACATGTGTCAAAATGCCTTATAAATTTTTTGCAAATATCTACAACTTCAAAGGAAAATTTATGTTTGACAGCAGCTAATATTTATAAAATTTATGATTGAGAATGGCCATCTAGGTGTTAACTCTTAAAATCATTTCATATTATTTGAAAATGCCATATTGATTTTATTATATCTCGCTTTTCCAAAACAATCAGGCATATTGGTAAAGGTCCAACGTGAACAGCCATTGATATGGGTTTAAATTTAAGCCTCTTACATAAGTATAATGTCAAATTTTGAAACGCATAAAAAGTTCACTTGAAGATCATCTCTTGATACTTATATATAATTGTCTAGTTGATTTATAGAGCTTTGAAATCTTTGTGATATTTTTAGTGACAACTATTTGACCAAAAAGGATATCAAAGGATATCAGAATTCAAAGAATCACCAATGAATTTAACAGGACAACTAAAGGCAGCTAAAGTTTTGAATCTACCAAGTCAGTTTCAGTTTATTCAAAGATATACTGACCAGTTGATGCGTGCACGGCAAGAGGCGTGATGAAGGGAACAATATTGGTTGAAGAAAAAAATCTGGATGATATGCCTGCAATATAATGAGATTATTATGAGATTTGTATATTACACATAACTCTGAAAAGATTTGCTAGAACACATATGGTATCAAATATAGCCTCAGAATAAGAGACACGGAAAACAACAGCAAAATTCAAATAAATGAAGAGAATCCTAATCCTAAATTCAAATAAATGAAGACAATCCTAACTTCTGTATTGTTGTTCATCTGGCTCCCTTTTATGGTCCAAATTTTAATGGGTAAAGCACGCTATTTTACGTGGTCTTAATTTGGAAAATGTAAAATACAGAAAATGACAAGTGATCCAGCAAATCTAAAACAAAAAGATAAATTTTAAATAATTTATATCATGTTGTAAAGATACAGATAAACAAAGGGACATGAGATTGTCAAATCACCATCCTTCCAAATAACAGAAAATGACAATCCATTAGATAAATAAATTTATGTTCTATGCTAGAAATAGAAACTGGAAAAGCTGAATCCTTTTGAAACAACTTCTATCGCTATCTTTTCAACCAGCATTTTTTTCACATGTGATCTAAGAAGTTCTAAAATCAGCATGTACATAAAGTATTTACTCACATATCTATCATTCCTCACTTGAGATTGATGATGTAAGAAGCAATGGTGCAAGATAGTAGCAATTGCTATAGTACTTGAAGTCTACACAAAAAGCAGATAAATCATCTCTTGCAGAATAATATAATTTCGAACAGTTAAACAAATAAGAGTATTGAAACAGAGAAGTGATGTAAAGACTCAGAGAAAATAAAAAGGGTAACCACATGCAGGAATCATGTTACATCACAAATTGTGAGGTTACTATTTACTATTACTATATAGGGTAAATGTGAATGTAATGTAAATTCTAGAGACGAATTAGTGATGCTTGTACCTTGTTATCAATATGTATGTTATCTCATTTGATGTTGTTTCATTTTATGTTATCTCAATTGATGTTATTCATGGTGAAACACTGCATATATGTGAATAGATGGTTATTGAATTATTGTTATTCTAACTTTAAAGATGTTTATATATGTTGCTTAATTGCTGTGAATAAATGACTGCCACGGAATGTGCTAGTGGTTGCAGGTAAATGTTCATTTTCCAGGGGGAGGGGAAGTATCACTCAGGAGAGGAGCTCGGTCAGGTAACCAATAAAGTAAGCTATTTGAGCATACACACACTTCACCTTACATTGACTGAACTGAGTCAGTTTGCGTGGGATATAGGTAAGTCATCTGTAGCTCGTATATTGGCATTAGGAGTCTTGTCTACTTCTTTACGCTTTTATGAGTGATGTTTATCTGTGTATCTGTCTTGTTGTATTACGATCATTATGATGGTAACATGAATGAATGTAAGTGAATAGAGAGTGGACATATATACATATATATAGTATATACACATATTCATGTGTATATAAATATCGATACAAGCGTATGTTGGCAAATGGATATGCTCATACGGATGCATCAATATGGTATACCTACACATACGTGTACATAGAGGTATATGCAAGTATATACATGTATATATGCACACAACCTATATTATGTGGATATAATAATATTATATTATTATTGCCTAACAAATTTACATATACATATCGGATATACTGATTGGTTCATGATACACATATATATATATATATTTGTTTAAGTATATATAAATATATATATGTAATTATATATTAAAGATTATATATATATAAAAATTATAGTAATATTAAGACATATAAATATATATATTTATATTTATACTTGGGTATTTAAATATAAATATATAGTTTAAATTAACTATGGAAATCAATTTATTTCCAAATTAATTAAATATTTATATCCAAACTATGGAAATCGAATTATTTCCAGATCAATTAAATATTTATCTTTAAACTATGGAAACAAATCATTTGAATCGGATTATTAAGTCAAATATTCTCTTTATTCAAATGTGGAAATAGAACTTGGAAATCAAACCATGGAAGTCAAAATATTTATTCAAATGGGGAAATCGAAATATTTATTCATCAACTATGGAAAATCAAAATATTTATTTCCAAACTATGCGGAATCGAAATATTTCTGAAACTTACCATTTAAAACATTTGAATCAAATATTTAGGAATCAATATTGCATATCGAACAAAGTATGGAAGGAAACGAAATTTGTTACGTCTCTAGAAAAGGTGTTTTGGCTGAGTAAAACCTAAAACAAGAAATAAATCCAACCCTATTGAAGCCCTATTGATCCAACCTGGTTAATAGGCCATGTGGATAAAATTTATCAATGACCATTTCTCTGATATCTCCTAAATCCGCCATTTATGAAGATTGGCGCCACATCTGAAAGTTGTTCCTATAGGTGTCGATTGGCACCATTTCACCATGTGCCTTTGAAATTGTCTTTCTAGTGCTGGCATAAAATAAAGGCTGACTCACCATATTGAAACTAAGGGAGAGGAAATGCAACACATACTAGGTTGAATACTTCACATTTCAGTGTTGGCAAACCACATGTCACTAGTGAAGGAAATCATTGGGGTTGGGGTCCTATAAATAGGTCACCCATTCTTCATTGTTCACATCATCTTTTATCATTAGATATTCATTCACCCTTGATTTGAGAATTCACTCATACATATTCTACTTTCACCCACAGATTGGATTACCAATCTATGTTGTTGCCATATGCACATATTTTATGAGAAGTATTATCTTCAGACATTCTTCATATTTTCTAAGTAGTAATATCTATAGTCATTCAAACAAATTTTTGAGTGGCAATTGGTATAGTCTTCTTCATATTTTTGAGTATCATTAGTATTCAGCAGCATCCATATTTTTGAGTGAGATGTTTACATTTGGGGTAAAATGTATTCTACCCAAGGAATACGTTAGTTTTATTACTATTTTCTAAGAGTGGAAAAAGGGGAAAACTTGTAAGGAAATCATCATCATCTGAAGAAACTGGAAATTGGACTAAGCTTGAAGTAAAGGCAGCTCTTTCTTCAATTGGGAAAAGCGTTCACAAGCATGGTATATTCTTCTACTATTCTTTTATTAAGATTTCTATGATGTTTGAAAAGTATTTTTGTTTGTGCATAGGAAGAATAAATGTCTTTATGGAAAAGGAAAATGAAGCAATTCTAGTTATGTTGTACACGTTTGTAATAATCTCCATAATAGGAGAATGTTGTTGCTTTAGTTATTAATCTAATAGTCTTGATTAAGTGCAAAAAGTCATTGAAGTGCACCAGCTAAGTTATTGAGTTAACTAGGAATGCTTGAGTTTACTCCTAGGATAGATTATCAAGTATGGGAGTGGGTTTAATATACTTATATGTTATTAGATTGTTTGAAAGTAGGTTATCTGGGATGACGGACTATCCATTGAAGGAAATAGATATGTGTTAGTGTAAGATAGCCCTAAGTCAAATCGGCCCTGAGCAGTGTTTATAATAGATGACCTTCATTTGAAGTACTGAATGAGAACACTTTGGCCAAAGTAGTGCAATGTACAACATCCACTTAGACTGTGTGATGCTTGAGACTACACTGTCAGTTCATCGTGATCCTTTATGCATGCTAGTTCAGGATTCTGAAATAGCAAGTTCTAGTTATGTAGGACACAACACTATGCTCAGTTGGTTAACAGTATCGGTTACTCTACCAATCTCTTCATCAAAGGGAAGGCCATCTATTGAATGATAGATGTGTAGGGGACCACATTATAAGTATGTGGTTGGCAGAAAAGCACCCAAGTGATGCTTCTCCTCCATAGAAGGCGACTGAAGAACAAAGATTTGAAAGGAAGGATTCTTGGACCTTCTTACTACTATTTGTTCTAAAGCTCATTGGAGCTATGATAGTTAAGGTATGCTTTCTTGTTACTTGTACTTGTGAAGTTATTGTAATGAAATGGAATCTTTATTGTAATTTTGAAACTCACTGTCTGTTGTTTGCTTGTTTATTGTTTGATTTGTGTATGTTTGCAATGCGTTTACAAGGAGTACAACATCATAATAAACAATGCAAATAACAAGAAGTGCTAGAAGATAACCATGCCATACATAGCAGATTGCAGCATATTGAAAGAGCAATAATTTCAAATTTAAATCAGAATCATTAAAATGTATAATCAGACCTGATACATAAAGTTTCAGACTTGAGATTGGCCTTACAACAGCAACAATATAGCTCCAATCACCTCCAAACTCCTAAATGAAGACGTGCAAAGAGTCATTCAAGTTTCTATGCCCTCGAACAGCCACCGAGCATTGAAACTAGACTGATATGGATGAGATTATACAACAGAAACCCCAACCTTTGATGCCCTGGGAATGGTAAGGCCCTTTTTGAGGGTGATTTTGTCTTAAAAACGAGACCTTCATCAAAAATCTTGAATGAGGACTTCATATGTGGCGCCAAGGAATGAGGAATCTGATTCTCTAATACCTAGAATGGCTTGCCAAGTGATCAAGGAGTTATGACAAGGTTCAACCTTCAGCCACTTAGAAAATCTGTGTTTCCACAACTTCTGATAAAGTATATCAGACCTAAAAAACACACCAAAAATGCCTAACACCTCCAAAATGATGCAAACTCCAACACACACTAACACTAACAAACCCAAATCAAAATATCATTCAAATCTTTGTTTTTTCACCTATCAAACCCTGCAAATCAGAACTCTGTTGAAGCACTGTGTGATCCTTGGATGGAACCACTCAAAATCTGACTAGGGTTGATCTTTCAACACACAGCCCGAGTACTCTAGAGACATTCCAATAGCATTCTATTAAGTTGCCAAAAGAAGATAGCCAAATGAGAGCCAAAATGAAGTTTTATAGACATAGAGGAAATTAGGGTTTGAAATGCTTTTTTCCTCCTAAAATCCACGCACCCCTTATAAGCATTATAAAATTCAATAAATTTAAATATCTTATTCCTCCATCAACGTCCTTGCTCATAACGAAACTATTTTGCACTATTCAGCCTTCTAAAAAAACATTATCACCTTAGACGCCAAGCTTCTTTTTAATGACGACCTACCCCTCTCACTTAAGTTATAAAAAGCAAATAACTTAAGTGACTGATAAAAAGCAAAAATTAAATAATTCAACCTTAGGCTCTCCAACGCCACCTTAAAAATAACACTGTTGAGAACACTGGATTTGAGACCAATTTCCCCAAATAGACTTACTAAAAATAGTAAGTACTCACCAAACGTCAATTGGCACAAAACTAAAGATTACTGAGTTGCCTTGTGGCTTACTAAGAAAAGTAAGCACTATCAATTGGCCACTTCTATAAATAGAAAGTCCTACCGAAAACCAACACTGAGCCCAATGTTGGCCATTGAGTTCCCTAATCCACTCCAACTATCCTACAAAAACTCTAGAATAAGCTAATGGACAATCCCACTGCTCAAAAGCGAGAAGGGGACATTACAGTCCTCCCTTCCCAAGATTGTTTTCACTCGATCAATTGTAACTCAAGATGTAATATCTGCTCATTCTCCCAAGTAGTATCCTCCACTGGCAAATTCTTCAACCTAACCAAATACTTCTTAATCTCCCTCCTCCGCAGTGCACACTCCCTGACCTCCAATTGCCTCCGAAATCAAAATCAACTTGCCTTCCTCATCCAAAGGAGGTAACTCTATAGAAGCGACCACGTTCTAACTAATGTTAGTTTTAGACCAAAATTGAAGAATAAATAGAAATACAAAATTATGAACAATCAAACACAGCAAATACCCTGGGAAAACCCTCCTTCTCGAGGGAGAAAAACCTAGCCAAAATATCAATTATATATTGAATGAAGAGAGCAGAAATCTGCTTTACAACTTAGCCCAAACACAAGGCCGATCTAATTTAATGAAGGATAGCACCTCTTCCTAGATACGAATATACAAACAATATGATTTCTCCTTGATATCGATCTGCTTGATGCAATATGTCGATTTGCTGCAAAAGTGTGAACTCCTCC
The DNA here is from genome assembly GCA_007115665.2 of Sequoiadendron giganteum. NCBI lineage: Eukaryota > Viridiplantae > Streptophyta > Pinopsida > Cupressales > Cupressaceae > Sequoiadendron > Sequoiadendron giganteum. The sequence goes on from CM021103.1 coordinate 157,890,560, forward strand.
TTGAAGTGCGACTTTATTTCTGAATAAATTGAATGATCTGTTCTACGCCAAATTAAAAAATTTGCTGCACTTAGGCATTTTGAAGAAATGAGTCCAAATACTGTTAAATATGTCAAAAAGGTCAAAATTGGGGTTTGCATGTCTTGCATGGGGGTCAAAAACTTGAAATTTTCAAGATCTGACAATTTGGGTCAGTTCAAAATGATCAAATCAACAAAACCCACATTTCAGTTTTTCAACCCTAAATTTTAGGAAAAATTATATTTTTAGCAGTTTTCTAAAAATAGAAGCTTTTTCTAGGTTTTTTTGGGTTTCTTAAGAAATGGATACTGGCAAAATTTTCTAAAAATATAAAGTTTGGCTTCTAGGGTTAAGACTAATTTTGATTGGCTTAAAATACTTCCTCATCAAGCTGGTGTAGTCAGAATGCCGAAAAGATCAGTTTTACCTTACTGGGTCTATTTTGCTTTTTCAGAAGCTTTTTTTTCAGAGATCCAAGGTCATCAATGGAGGACAGTCAGCTGCCAGGTGTCAAAATCAAACGTCCAAGCGTCAAGCAAAAGTTGTCAACGATGAACATGCACAAAAAATAGAGGAAGGAGAGAATAATTTGAAAAAGTTGAAAAATGCTAAAATTTGGCTCTCTGGTGAATCAAGGTGCCTCCAATCAAGAAAGGCGCCCATACTCCCATGCATTAGAAAAAATTTGTATCCAGCAATCGAGACCAAGGCAAACACATCAAACGAGGAAAGAAATTTGAAAATCTTAGAATTTTTCTAAGTTTGCTAGCCATGGGCGCCCCTGAAGAGAATAGGCGCCTAGTTTTTCAAGGCACCAGATGATGGAATCAAAGTCAGAGCTCCCAAGCAATGATGTTCAGATTCATCCCAGCCCCGCAGGGAGTCTGACAATACAGTCATCCGATCATGCAATCATCCGGAATACGAGATTGAACAAAGGAGTTTAGAGTTGGAGACAGAGTGCAACTCTAAAGGTAAAAAAACAGATAAATTGGCTAAGTCTGATGAACATGGGCACCCCTGGAGAAGTTGAGCGCCCAAGATTTTAAGAGATTTAATGATGAAATTTGCAGAAGATGCATCTAACGTAGCTTTGTCAGAATGGATCAAGCTGTCCAACGCAATCATCAGCACATTCGTCGGAGCAGGTAGTCATCAGATGTCGCAGGCTGAACAGGCGAGAAAAGTGAATGAGACGATAGAAGACAAGCAAAGTTTGAAGATCGTAAAAATGGCTAGCACTGGAAAGTGGGTGCCCTTGGAGGAGATAAGCACTCGACAATTTGAAGGGTCAAACGAAGTTTTCATCAGAAGTCGCCTCCAAACAAACTTTGTTAGATTCGATCAAGCTCTGCGATGAATCATTCAGCTCGTTCGTCGGATCAATCTAGAGGCCGAAATTCAAAATCAAACTAGGGTGGAAAATTGAGGAGAAGTTGAAAAGGATGAAAAAATGGTTGTCTGAGTCAAATAGTCGCCTCCAGCCAAGAAGGGCACCCAACTTCCAATGCCTTAGTCAAATTTTTGAAAATTTCAAAAATTGAAGATGAAAACAAAAGTCTAAGTTCATTGCACAAACTTGAATTAGGGTTTTGAAGAATTAGGGCAAAAGAAAGTTGTTTTCTCAAGGCAAAGCTTATTTAAGGCACCTTTGTGTTTTATTATTCATTATTTTCTTGCAGATGGTCTTCAAGGAGAAACAGAGCAGCAACTTCAAACCCTTATTTTCAAGATTCAAGAGTTTAACTTGCTGGTTTTTCAATAAATTTCAGATCAGCACTCAAGAAGGCTTGCTTTTTCAAAAAAAACCATCCAGAACATCAAATCTTTGAAGGAGGCCATTGTTTTCAATTTTCAGCAAGCTGCTATATACTAGTTCTATCTTCTGGATAATTTTTGAATAATTTTCTCAAGGTTGCAGCAGCTGCTTTTTTATTTTGCATGTCAGAGAAAACTTCAAAATTTACAACTTCCAATCTTTTGGGTCTATCTTAAACGTTCTTCTAGACAAAACCCATATCACAGCTTTTCCAGAGAAACTTAAAGTGGTTTCTTTTTCAGTTAAAAGCCAAGGTTTTCAAGATATGATCAACTGGGTTTATCCAAAATGTGCTCATGAACAATACCCAGATGCCAGCTTTTTATGCTTTTTCAGAGAAAATTAGGGTTTGCTGCTTTTTCAGTCTTCATTCAGAATTTTCAAAAACGGACAATCTAGGTCTTCTTGTAACGAAATTCAAAACAAAACCCATATCTCAGAAAAAGTTCCAAAAAATTCATCCGTTTGACGAAGAAAATCAGCAAGCTAAATAGAAAGTTGTGCAAAATTTGTCTGAGCATAGTCAAGTTTACAGTCAATCTTCAAGTTTTTCAGCATGAAGTACTCTCCCATCGAATTCAAAGCCAAACAAGTGTTGTATCATAATTATCTAAACGGATGATGTTGGGAAATGCTTTTTAGTACCATCATGGACATAAAACGTCATCATCTCAGTTGAAGAACGTGCAGAGGGAGTGGTATGAGCAAAAGGACAAGTGTCACAAAAATTTGTGCAAAACTCTTCCGTGGGAGAATCAAGAGAGGTGTTAGAAGCATAAAGTTGCAAAGCCGCCAAGTTATCAATTAGTGAGTCATCTTTTGAGGCAGCGATGTTTTTCAAGAAAATAATTCATAAAGAAGCTGAAGATGTCAAAGATTCTCTAAGTTTGATTGCAAAAGGGGAGAAGATCTTAGAAAAGCGGAATATGGCTATAGATAGTATCAACGCTCTTGATAGAGAGGCAGTTTCCCGCATTTTGGTGGATGTGATAGAGATTTAAAGCAACAATCTTCTAAAAGCTTTCTCCAAGCTTTCTCCAAGCTTTCTTTCCATTCTTATCTCATGCTTTCTTTCTATTCTTGTCTCAATTCTTATCCATTCTTTGAAGAAGAAGGAAAACAAATGTAATGAGTTGGCATTTCCTATTTTACATGCTTTCTTAGGTGTTAGATGTTATCTTGTTTTAGGTTTAGAAATAAAGCTTGCATGTTGGCAAGTATTAGTTGTAAAAGCAAGGAGATTTTAGGGTTCCCTACTCCTCTGCTTAGTTATAAATAAGAGCAGTGTTTGCTCATTTTTCTTCAGCCATGTTAGCGATAACAAGACACAAGTGCCTTTAGTGCATTCTCTTTGTTATTCAATGTTATTCAGAACCGTGCTTGTGATAATAGAATTGCTGAGCTTATGCCTTCATGTTTGCTATCGTTTAGTGTCACTTCACTTTGTGTAAAGAGCAAGTTTGCATGCCTCCTTAGCTGCAAATCCTTGTTTAGTGCATGTGTTATGTGTCAATTGTAATCTGGTTTGATCGCATGTTGCAACTATTTTGCTACAACTTGTTGTCCTGGAATTGTAACTTTGTGCCAGAATTTTGAGTAAATAAAGTCTTGAGCATGCTTTGCTGCCCCAATATAAAAAGCTCAAATTTCCATTTATTGTTTTGTGCCAAGAAGTGTGAGGAAATAAAGTCTTGAGCGTGCTTTGTTGCCGTGATATAAAGTCTCATATTTCCGTTCATTGTGTAATACTTATATGATCTCCTTTTTCAACTTGCATTGAAATTTATTAGATGTATGTTGAGGAAAGTTTATTTAAGTATGTCTGTCAAAAAATCAATCTCGTCCATTTCTAAACTCTCTTGCTCTGCGTTTACTTGAGAGGATAGAAATGTTTTAGCGTTAGTTAAGTTGTAGTTGTCAAGTTTCATTAAAGAGAAAACCTCAGCTGCAACATCTAGTGTTTTATAACCTTGTGTTCTCACAACTGAACCAAAAATATAGGCAAAATTAAGTTTAGTTTACTTTCTTTATGCAACTCAGCAAAAGAGGGAGCTTCCCCTCCTAATTCGAAGAGCAGTTTATTGCACATAGTTGTCCGTTTCCAGAACGCATTCCAAAGGTGCGAATTGAAATGCCAACATGATCATTGCCTTGTATATATAAAAGAATCAAGGTGTCTCTTCATTTAGGATCAGCCTCTTTCACAAAACAAGGTGACTTTTCAATTTGGGTCAGCCTCATAAAATAATTATTTATTAATAGCAAGTCCGTCTTGCTTTTATTTATTTATCATTTATTATTTTAAATAGGGCGAAGGATATCTCTAGCCGCTATAACATCAACACTCCCTCTTAGCTAGGGAGGTATCCTTCCAGATATCCATGTCATGACATCCACAATGGCTACACCCATTTGTGGAAAAGAGTTCATCACGGAGTCTCTCAACATGATATCATCATGGAGTCACTCGACATGATATCATCATGGAGTGACTCAACATGGTGTCCACCATGGCTACTCCCATGTGTGGAAAGAAACATGTGCACAAGTGCCCATCATGGAGTCTCTCAATGTGATGTTGTCATGGAGTCTCTCAACATGATGTCCACCATGGCTACTCCCATGTGTGGAAAAAAAAAAGTACAAAGGGTTCATCACGGAGTCTCTCAACGTGATGTCGTCATGGAGTCTCTCAATATGATGTCCACCATGGCTACTCCCATGTGTGGAAAGAACCACATCTCCGTCTTAGAGATGGACGAGGGCTTTCACCTCATATATCTTTGTTTCAAAGAAATATGCATTCTGGCGAAGATCATTGATGTTGAGTCTCCCTTTCAGCAAGGGCGACATTCTCCACTACTCCAAGCTTGTCCCAAAAATATGCAAACTTCACTCTGGCAAGGGGCTTGGTGAGAATGTCATTCGTCTGATCATCAATGCAAATGTACTTGAGTTGAATTGCTTTCCTCAACACCATATCTCTGATGTAATGATACCTAATCTCCACATGTTTTGTCCTGTCATGAAACACTAGATTGACAGAGAGCTTCACACAACTTTGATTATCACAATGAATCACAGTCGGCTCCAATGTTTGACCAAACAATCCTACAACGAGCTTTTGAAGCCACACTGCTTCTCGAGCTCCTACACATGCTGCAATATATTCAGCCTCTGCAGTGTTTAGTGCCACAGAAGTGTGCTTCTGTTGGTGTGTGTTTTGAATACGCCACCATACACAGAATAAAATGCCCAAGGACACTTTATCCTCTCTTGAAAAGTAATTGCAAATACCTAGAAGATAATACAATGACTCCAATGTTTCTTTTGGCCAGGTTATGACATATGGACAAGGTCAATGGGCGTTGTGATTTGTTGGTAATCACAAGGGGACTTACATAAAATTCATTTCGCGAGTTGAGGACTTAGATGGTTTTATCGTTGAAGCTCTTTCGATGGGTATTTCAGATATTCCAAAAAAAAGGCAAAAGGATAAGGGCTTAGAGATCTAAACTACGCCTAAGAATTCAAGAGACAACAGCGATTAGACAAAATGGGTAACCACACTTCGTTTCGCCTCCTTCGGACAACTACGCGAAGCGGGTGCAATCTTCAACGGAGGTGATAATGGTTTTCATGTTCGAATTGATAATCAAAACAAACAGAAGTTAAGCATCCACGATTTAATGGCTCAGACTAACTTTACACATCGAGTGCAAATCATCCACTCGACAAAAGTATGAGCAAAATTTTATCCCCCACTGCGATCAAATCTATTATTCATCTAACCAACATGTAAATGAAATGCTATTCTAATTCTACTCTAAGTGTTGAAGGAGAAATATTAAACCTTGCATACTACTTGAAAATAAAAGTTGTTCTTAGCAAATCATGCACAAGAGCTTTTATAAACGGAAATAGTTTCGTCGCAACAATTTTTTATTACTCACTTCACACATTACAAATGAGGGTCCAAGAGTTTATATAGAGTTCCATAAATTGAATAAATGGCTCAGATTAAACATGAGCCGACGGTCAAGATTTAACAAATGAAACCCTAATTAGGGTTTCCCAAAATGACTTCAGTTAACTGGCAATGAACAGCAATGAGTTGGCATTCGGAGCTATTTTCAAGGGACTACATCCTGATCCCCTCGAGCCACCGTGTATTCACCGAATCTGGACACGATCAAGGCAACTTCATCCATGGTAACCTGTGGAAGCATGCCGATTCTAAATTCCAGCCCATCCATGCTCTCAGCGCATCTGGCGAAGGTCTCCTCCCACTCTGGTTCAGTCTTTTCAAAGGACTCTCGGATACTCAGGAAGTTCGCCAATTTGGCCCAGTCCTGCCTCAAGATGGGTCCAGTGATGTCAAAGATATTTTCCTGGACACTTTCCTTCAAAACTTCCAATTGCAGGTCATTCTCTCGCAGAGCCTCTTTATCCAAGATATCGGCAATTATGTTGAGGATTCTGGCCTAAACTTCCTTGACCTGTTCCTCCAATCTGATGCCGTCAACCTTTACCCTCTCCAAGACTTCACCTCGTGCCGTCAAGGCCCAATACCAAGTGTGGAAGTCATAGGCTTCTCCCGCTGCGATGACTCCTCCCTCTATCAATTCTTGCTTAGGAACTCCTTTCAGAATCCTAAGGCAAGGGATTATCCTATCCTGCGCGTCTGGAAGGCTGTCCCATACTTCTGCCAAGGAGGCTAGCCTAGAAAGTAAGGCAGTGGCCTGACCATAAACCAAAGTTAATCTTTCTATGAATGCCTCAGCTTCAATCCCCTTGGCTGCTATCCATTCTTTGGCCTCCTGAACCGTGAGCCTGTTTTCTTCTATCTCTTTAATGGCCTCTTGTGAAGAGTTAGGAAGTAGAGGAGCTGCCGTAATATCCTGATCAAGTGGCCTGATCAAGTGTGGATGTACTCTCTTAAGCGCTCAATTTCCAATTGGCACTCCTTTCTTTTGGCTACCTCCTTCGCCAACCTTGATTTGATGGCAGACACAGAATTATCCAAATCTTCCATTTCTTGGCCCTTAGTGGTTGGACCCAAGTCAATGGTTGTGATGGCGTAATCCTGTGGAGCCATATCCTCCTGCGGCTTGTCCGCTGTAGGCACGGCAATCTGTACTATCCTATTGCCGGCCTCGTCTCTCTGTATGCTGGAGAATTTCTTCGCCGGCTTTTTAGCCACGGTTTGAGACAGTCTGGCCAAAAAGTCTGCCGTATCATCCTCTTCTGGTTCATCTGCCGGCACTTGTACCTTTAGCCTTTCCTTCAGCCAATCCGGGATCGTAAGCTGCTCAACACCGTCCTCCTCCGGCACGCCTTCTCTGTCAGGAACATCCACAATTCCCCTAAGGGCTGAAATCATCCCTTCCTGGAAATCCTCATCTTGGGCGCCCACATTGTCGTCATCTGACTCCAATATTTCAGTGCCCGTGGGAGAAGGCGGCGCATCGTCATCTGGCTGAAGCTCCGTGTTGTCTTCAGGAACTGGAGAAGGATCCCTCATGTCTGCCAGTGAAGCATCGGCAGTAGCTAATATCTCCTCAATATTCCTAGAGGCAGCCGATTGAGAAGGTTTTATCTTGGCCTGCTTCTGGACTGGCTCCTTTCCTGCAGCTATTTCTTTCCTCTTCCTAGAAGTGGTGGTCTCCATCACTTGTACGTCCTGGGATGCGCCCGCGTTGGAAGAATAAGACTCTGCCTCGCTTAGCATGTCATAGGTCAGGGTTATCTTTTGGCGCCTTAATTCTTGAACTCATTGATCAACCCACCACTGAGTAAACTTGATGACCGGCCTCATCAAGATGTTCAAGTCAGCATGCTCTGCTTCTGACAACCGGACAACGGGCAAAGCCGAACTCTCATCGAAGCGCGGCTGCGTCTGATTTTCGTCCTCCTCCAACTGATCTGGCACGTGACAAAATTATGTTGCCCTGATCAAGCTGAGCGGCAATCTAGACCACATCTTCCGTCTGACCTCAAATTCATCCGCAGCATTTGCCCAAAAATCCTCCAGTTCGACCCTATGCTTGTATCTCCTTCCATCCACCATCTTGATGTGGTGATGGGGGTCGTAGTGATTTCTGGCCGGAAATGGGGAAAAAGGGTAATGTTGTATCTCGATTCTGGCACTGTCAGCTGCCTGTGATGATGGACACGACTCCAGCATGTTTCCTATAAAGAAAGGAAAAGTAACTGCCGCCTTTTGCTTCACCCTTTGAAGACCTTGGAACTCTTCTAACTGCCTCAGCACTTCGAGCAGGACCATCTTATTTGTGGGGAAGATGGGCAGACGGTACGGGCTCCCGGTGAATCCTTGGATTCTGATATAAGTAAATCTTGGATATTGGATGAACCAAGACCCGTATTTACTGATCAGGCTTTTGGCCTCATGTGTTAGCCGCTGATGCGTCCCTCCCTAGAGTATTCTGGTGATATACATGAGGAAGGCGTCATGAGCTCGCCGGAAGTGCGCCTTTTCCTTCAACTGCAATTGTGGATAGCAGTCGTATGCCTTTAGCTCATTTGATCCACCGCCGACCGTGCCCTTGCATATCAAGCCTGCATACTTGTAAGTTCTAGCCAACATATAGATGACATAAGAACTCATATAAAACGTTTTGGTCTTCTCTAGGTTGATAAGCTGGTGGTGAAGATTATTGCTTATCATTCTCGCCCAGTTGAACATCTTGACACCTTCTGTAAGGTCCTCAATGAAGTAATACATCCACGACTCAAAGGGTGCTCCTGAGGGATTGCCTGCCACTCTGTTCAGCAAGATAATAATATCTCCATAGTCTTCCTTGAAGTCCATGCGCAGCAACTTCTTGGGCATCTTCTTGACCGACGGCCTAGGCTTATCCAGCCACGACTTGTTAATGTTGGCGGCACAAAGGCCAGGGCTTTCATCATATAACTTATGAGCATCTTCCTTGGTCTTGTAGACAGTTTTAGGATATGCCGGAATGCCGAAGGCCTCCTGAATGGCCAACTCTGTCAGATGTGCCAACACTCTCCCATCGGGTGCCACAATCCGCCTCAACTCAGCATCATAGTGAAGTGCGCACTCCACCATAAGTTCAGCACAGCCAAGCGCAGGTGGGAATCCGGCAGCTTGAAATATGCCATTTCTCACCATCCTTCTAGCGGCAGGTGTTGGTAAAGGTCCGTTATGCCCATATATTCTCTTCTTGAATTCCTCAAGGTCGATATGGCCAAGATCAGTGTCTGAGACATCTTTCCACTTTGACTTTATTCTGGTCTCTAGCTGCGATCCTTTACTTGCAAACTTCATCTGTGCCTGCCTGGATGTTTCCCTTTGATCGATCGTCAACCTGCAAGCACAAAATTCTTAACATTAATACAAGATCATTTAAAATTAATTTGTTCCGGGGTGTAGCTTGGACAAAAATCGCACTTTTAGCCTATTGAATTAAAATTTCTGTCAAAAAGCAAGCTGAAAGTAATTAAATTCGCCTATCTATGAATGAAATTCGTGCCGGAAACGAAGTAGAAGATAGAAACACAGTGCAAACACATTGTCGATTAACTTCCAAACCTCGAAGATCGTGTTCTAGCTGCGAATGAATTTAAAAATTCAGAAATCTGCCAGAAGAGGTGCGCCAATATGCTGAAAGTACGATTTCAGCAAAGAAATAAATTACTTCTCTCAAAAAATCACACCTGTCAACAAGAAAATGCTACCTCGATTCTCACAACAGTGTTATTCTTATAAATTTCTCCTTTGCGAATGATTTCCTGAAGATTCGAGAGAGATAGCTACTTCTCAGCCGGAATTGTGAAGAAATGAGTTGCTGAAACTCATTTTATGGCTGAGAAGTGCGATTTTCTTCAAGGCATTGTTTTCTTTCCTCTGATTTTCTTCCAATTTTTAGAAACGTTTTCTTCTCAGATTGGCAAACTTCTAATTTCATTTTCAATTATCGAGGTAAGTTTCTAATTTTCACCTCTGTGCCATCTCTGCTTGAGATTTTCGAATTTTCTCAAAAATTGCCTAAGTGTTGGAAAAGATATCAAATTAATCGTTTAAAATTAATTTTCCAACGTATTTTAAATCTTTGAATCATGGCAAAGTTAAATTTATCTAAGGCAGAATAGTTTAATCTTCCAAATAATCTCCGATTTTTGAATTTTTAATTAAAATTCCCTAAGTGTCAGGGAAATAATTAAAAATATTAAAATATTAAATTCCAGCCCATTTAACCTTGATACATGGCTAAGTTCGTTCGTTAGAGGCAAAAATATCTCTTTTCAAATTGTCTGCCTAGCCAAAATGTGCTCAATAGCTCATCTGCCAAATTTCAACTTTCTAGGCGGAGTTCTGACCTCTTTGGACATTTTTGTTTAGCCAAACGATCTATCTTCTGGGTTGGGCGAACTTGGAGGTCTCTGCCACTTTGCCATTTTTTTACTAGTGCCTTAGGAATTTTCCAAGCTGAGAGGGGCGGACTTCATGTTTGCTTTGCCAAGCACTCTTTATTTTGTGCCAAAGAATTTCTTTCCATGGTGCTGAGGCGTGATTTTTATGCCGGCCAAACCTCTTCTCCTTCCAGACATTTCTCCGTTTTTCATGCCTTAGAATAATTTTCCTTCCAAAGTTAGACGAATTTCTTATAATCTCCTGCCTATGGCGTATTTTATTCTCCATTTGTCTTACACTTTCCTTGCCATGGCGAATTTTATTCGTGCCTTGTCCAATGGCAAATCTCATTTGTTCAACCATTTAATTCAATTTCTAGTGAATTCCCTTGTAATTTCACCCCTTTCCAAACATCTTGGAGCGCACCCCTTCATATTTTACCTCTCTCCACACTTCTTGGGGTGGACTTCATGTGCCTCTTGCCATTTTCCTCTAGGCTGGGCGGACTTCATGAGTTTCATGCCATCTTTCTCTAGGGGCGGACTTTGAACCTTTTGTGCCATGCGCCTCTTCCAAACATCTTGGGCGGACTTTAGCTTCCTCATGCCAAGGGAGGACTTGGCAACTTTCATGCCATGGGCGGACTTTAGCTTCTTCATGCCTATGGCGAACTTGGAGACCACCTTGCCTATGGCGGACTTGGCATATCTCTTGCCAGTGCCTATCTTTGGCATGCCAAAGGTAGGGCGGACTTTGAACTTTCCATGCCATCCCCTTTCTTGAGGGCGCCATTCTCAAACTTAGGCATTTTTCCAAAATTTTTGCCATTTTTCAAACCTTTTTCATTTTACCTTGATTTTCCTGATTTCTGGAGACATGTTGATTTTCTGCTCTGTAGGATCCAAAAATAGAAACTTTTTCCCAAAATAGAAACTTTCCAAAAATAGAAACTTTCCAAAAATAGAAAAAGCAAAAAGCATCCCTAAAAAATAGGAACTCCAGAATGGCCTAAAAATGCCAAAAATCAAAAAAGCAAAAAGCAAAAAAGCAGAATCCCTAAAAAATAGGAAGTGTCAGAAACGACCGAAAGCAATGGCGATCTTCGTCTACTAGGTCTTCTAAGCACTTCTATGATGTTAAGACACACAAACGGGTTTGAAATCTCAACTTAGCCGGACTGACTTTCAAAATTTACCCAAATTAAAGACTCTAAACTGGCGATTCAGAGGGCGACATCAAAACTCGGGGGTCCCCATTTGTAATGGGGCGATGTGTGAAATAGGTCACAACAGCTTCCTGCTACACCAAGAAATCATGGCAGACCCCAAACTAAAGCAACATCTAGAGGTGCTCTTCCTATCAGTTACACTCCCGGCTCAATCAAAATCAGTATAGCCTTGTAACTTCATATCTTCACAGGAATTATATCTCAAGCCATATCCCATTGTGCCACGCAAGTATCTCAAGATATGATTTGCTACAACTAGATGAATTTGTCTTGGCTCACACATGAATTAATTGAGAGCGCTCACCGCATAGCAAATATCTGGTCTAGTATTGACTAGATACATCAATGATCCAATCAACTGTCTGTACATGGTGGATCTATCAAATTTGAACCAACTGCAAAATCACTCAACTTCTTCAAATTTGTCTCCATAGGTGTAGACATGGACTTGCAATCCATCATCCCAAATCTCTTCAAGATATCTGTAGTGTATTTCCCTTGACTTAAAATAATCTCATTGGGTCTTTGCCACACTTCCAATCCCAGGAAGTAATGCATAAGACCAAGATCCTTCATCTCAAACTCGATGGCTAACTCTTTCTTGCATTTGACAATGAGATACTCTGCTCCAATGAGAAATAAATCATCAACATAAATAACCACTATCAAAGCCTCGCCATTAATTACCTTGAAGTAAAGATTGGAATCTACATCATTCTTGGAGAAACCCAATCTCATCAAATATCAATCAATCCTTTCATACCAAGCACAAGGTGCTTGCTTAAGGCTGCACAAAGCCTTCTTCAATTTGCATACATGAGACTCCTTCCCATGAATCACAAAACCCTTTGGCTGCTCAATGTACACTTCTTCAATCACACCATTAAGAAATGCAATCTTTACGTCCATTTGATGTAGCTTCCAACCTTTAGCAGATGCAATAGCAATAATAGTCCTGATAGATGTATATCGAGCAATAGAAGCAAATGTCTCATAATCTATTCCCTCCTTCTGAGAGAATCCTCTTGCCACAAATCTTGCCTTGTGCTTCTCAATACTACCATCAGCTACATGCTTGATTGTGTAGAGCCACTTGGAAGAAACAATTGATTTCCCTTCAAGTCTTTGAACAATATCCCAAACATCATTCTTGATGATAGACTGATATTCTTCTGTCATTACATCTTTCCATACCTGCTGATTGGATGCCTCCTCAAAACTGGAAGGCTCAGACTCAATGATGTGACCCATCAATGCCACATAATCTAGAAACTTTTGTGGTCTCTTGCTTTCCCTAAAGGTGCCTCAAGGAGCTGCATACTGTTTTGCCTCTTGCATAGTTTGTCTAGCCCATAAAGGTCTCTTTCAACCTATAGCAATATCTTTGGGCCCATCAGTTGGTTCTATGGGATCAACTGGATCAATAGTCTCTTTTGGTTCATTAGACTCCCTCTGAATCTCATGAGTATGATCAAGAGATACGTCCATATCCTGAGTAGTCTCCTGCTCTTCATTGTCTATCTCCATGTAAGACCCTTTAGATATTTTGAAGGCTACTTCTTCTTTGAAAGAGACATCCTTGTTGATCTCAATTTGTTTATGCCCTAGAATGTAGATCCTGTAGGCCTTAGAAGACTCACTGTAACCCACAAATATTCCTTTCTTACTTGATGGTTCTAGCTTAGATCTTTTATCCTTAGGCACATGAATATATACAAGACAACCAAAAATTCTTAAATGACTAACCTTAGGTTTCACACCTGTGAAGGCCTCTTCAGGAGTCATGTTTCCCAATATTCGATGAGGCTTCGGTTCTTAACATACACTACAGTTCTAGAAGCTTTTTCCCAAAGGAAGGTCTATAAATCTTGATCATGAATCATAGCTTTGGCTGCCTCAACTATGGATCTATTCTTTCTTTCGACAACTCCATTTTACTAAGAGTTGTACGAAACACAGAACTCCCTCTTGATCCCTACCTCAATGCAGAAATTACGAAATCCTCCAGAAGTGTATTCTCCTCCATTATCGGATCTCAGAACCTTAATCCTTTTCCCGGACATGTTTTCAACTTAAGCCTTGAATTCTTTGAATCTATCAAGTACTTCTTCAAACTCCTTAGATTTCAAAAAGTAAATCCAAGTCTTTCGAGAGTGGTCATCAATGAAAATCACACAGTACCAAAATCCACTCAAAGATGCCACAGACATTAGACCACATAAATCAGAATGAACAAGATCTAAAATTCCTTTTGATCTACTATCAGTACTATGAAAGGGACTCTTGATATTCTTACCCAATGCACATCCTCTGCAAATGCCATCGTGCTCCAGACTGAGCTTTGGTAGACCAATAACCATCTTCTCCATAGATGGAAGAATTTTGAAGTGTACCTAAGAAGGTCTCATGTGCCATAGCTCACTCAAACTGGTAGAGTTATCCGATAATGCTTGAACTAGATGAATTGAAAGTCTGTATAGGCTCTCTTGACGAACACCAATCACACGAGCTGATTTGATACTAGAGTTCTTAGGCCAAGCAAGAACTTTCCCTTCAGAAAAAGCAACCTGATATCCTTTGTCCTCCAATGTTGAAATGGAGACAAGATTTCTTTTGATTCCTAGTACAAACAAAACATCACTCAAATGAAGAGAGGTGGTCCTAGCTCCTTTTACGGAGTAACAAGCATCATCTCTGATTATCACTTGTAAGTTGGTTTCTCTTTCTACCAAGTCTGAAAGATGCTTTGGATATCCTGTAATTTGTCGTTGAGCACCACTATCAATCAACCAAGTATCACTGTCAGTTGGAACATTGCTTGAAAGAGCAGAGATGAATAGAAATCCCCTTGAGTTGTCTCTAGATTCCTTTTGAAGTGATACATCATCAACACCTGCGGTAGAAGCATGTTGCTTTGGTTTTGATATGCAATCTCAAGCATAGTGACCATACTTGTCACACATGAAACATTGAATGTGAGAGAGATCCTTCTTCTTCTTTGGTTCAGGAACAGAATCTGATTTTTTGTCTCTATTCCCCTTGAAATTGCCTTTTCTCTCTTCTCTCCCTTTCCTTCTGGAAGTTTGAGCAGCAAGGACATGATTTTCTTCATTATGAGAGCTTCGCCCATTTCCTCTTGCTGCCAATCTGGATTCTTCTTGAATGCAATCAGCTTAAAGACGATCAAACTTGGGCAGCTTAGATCTCCCACTAATGCTTTGGATAAAGGGCTCCCAAGATTGAGGAAGACCATTCAAAGCCAACATAACCAGATCTCTATCTTCAACTATATCTCCAATGGCGCATAGTTGATCTCTCAACTCAGCAATTTTCATGAAGGAGATAACTTAATCTCCTTTAGCCATTTTTATATGATGGAGTTGTTGTCTCAAAGAAGGAACTCTACTGGTATTGTTGATCTCATACAATCCTTGTAGAGTCTTGAACATGTCTTTGGGTGTCTTCATCTTGGAGATAATTGGCACAAGATGGTCCTTCATGGAATCTATCAAGATCTTCCTAGCCTTCATGCCATTCTTCTTTCATTGAAATTTCTTAGCATCATCGGATGGCTCGGGCACATCATTTCCCACAAAGTCTAGAAGATCATTTTCTTCTAGTGCAATGAAATGAAATGAAAGATTTTAATTACGTCCACGAGGCCACAATAGCCTATGGGACCCAAGAACAGCACAAGATCGCCACCAAAAAGGGGAGACCCTAAACAATTTGATTTATTCGCTCGAGGTCAACCCTACGACGGTGAATTTTGATGATGTAGTTTGCTGATTTGGCCAACCTTTCCTCCTCAAACAAGGTATTTAAATTATCAACTTGTAAGGTGTCCACATAGCTGGCCCGAATATCATTATACGCTGAGCACTCCATAACAAAATGCCATTTTGTCTCCACCAATCCCATGTCGCAAAATCGACATATTCTTTCTTCCCACTCTTCTTTAGGAACCAACCATCTGCCCATTTCACATCTAAGACGATGTGAGCTAGTCCGGAGTTGAGCTATCAACATCTTTGCTCTCCATTTAATATTTGCTCCTATATAGGCCTTTTCTTCATGGTTCCCCTTGGGGTTAAATTCTTTGATTACAGTAGTCTTTCTTTCGTCCTGATTGTTTTAACTCTTGTCCATATAGCATTTTTGAATTTTTGGTTCACATATTTTTTTATTTCTTCATTTGTACTTGGACAATCTTGCATTTTCACACCCCACTTTTCCATCCACTTTTTGTTTTGTTTCATCCAAGTATTCTTTCTTCCATCCAACTTTTCTTCTACAATCAATTTAGGCCAACAGTGGTTCTCCATATTTTGCACCTTTTGCAGGTAATTTAGTAACCTAATCATTGCGAAAGCCTCCAAGGGGAAGGTGCCTGCCTTCGCTAATAAAATCTCATAAGGTATTGCAATTTTGAGTTTAAGGCTACTAACAATTAGACGCTTTTGAATTCTTTCCACTTGCCTCCATTTCTGATCTAACATGTTGCTGCCCCAAATTTCACACCCATATAAAACCACCGAGGTCACAAGTAAGCCAAACAACGTCCTCTTGGTTTTCCAATCGCATAATTCAGCATTTCTATATCTATTCTGTAGAGAGTAAAGCGCTTTCCAACCCCCCTGGATCCTTTTTTCTCTACAAATTTCCCAACTGAGCTTGTGGTGAAAGTCTAGCCCCAGGTATTTGTATTCATCAACAATTTCCAACGGATTGCCTTCGAAGATAAAGCTAATTTTCTGTTTTTTCCTTCGTAAAGAGAAGATCATTATTTAAGTTTTACTAGTGTTCACTTGCATCCCAACTTCTTGACAAAAGGATTCAAGAGCTTTCAAATATTTTATGAGTTCATGTGCTGACTTAGCAATCAGAATGAGATCATCGGCATACAAGAGCAATTTTATAACATAATTGACCAATTGAATACCTTCCCCACCCACATTGTCTAACCACTCTTCCAGCTTGTCAATGTAAAGCCCAAATAGCGTTGGGGAAAGCGGGCACCCTTGCTTGACCCCAATGTCGCTGCCAAAGCACTCGGACATACCTTCGTTTGTTCTGATTTTAGCTCTGACCTATTCATACAACCTATGAACAGCCGCCCTAAGCACCTTCGGAACTCCCAGTTCCTCCATTCTAATCCACAACTTGTCCCGTGGCACAGTGTCAAAGGCTTTTTTAAAGTCAACAAAGCAGCAAAAGGCCTCCTCCCCTTGCACGTTCCATATTTTTTCAATGAAAAATCTAAGAGTAATACCATGGTCGATAGTGGAGTGTTTCGGTCTAAAACCAACCTGACCCTCTACCCTTTTGCCCTTTTGCCTTTTTCTCGGCCCAACAACTAATTCTACGCTCAATCATGCTTCCGAAAAGTTTTCTTAGAAGCGGATTAATCATAATAGTGCGATAGTTTGACGGGTTATATATGTCCCCGCTTTTGTACAAGGGAATAACAACACTAGTTGTCCACCCTTCCGGAAAGCCCTCTTGGATAACCCTGTTGAACATGCCCTTGATGCAAGGTGCAAGGACCTCAATGCCCCATTTTAAGAATTCAGCTTGCAGCCCATCAATATCATGTCATTTTCCCCCAACCAACCTTTTTATGCCTTGATTGATGTCATCGATGGTAAAAAGTTCAGTGGTAGCCTTTATTGTAGTAGGTCTATGTTTATCTTGTTCCCGCTCATACAGTACCTTTGCATATTCCAGCCATTGAGAGCTTGTGATATTGTTTTCCACTTGTTTTCCTTTTTGTTGTAGCTCCTTCCAAAATTTCTTGGGGTTGTTCTTTCCAAAGGCAGTCAGCTCTAGCCTTCTAGTGCTCACATATTTTTCTTTTTTGTTCCGTATCATCTTTTCATATTCTTTCTTGTTTTCAGTGGTCCTTCCACCCTCACGAAGTTTTCTTTTTGTTATCTTGCACTCTTCATCGAACCATGGGTTTGCTGGGAAAGTAGTTGTAATTGCCTTCTTAGGCCTAGCCCTCTTACACTCATCTAAAGCCTTGTGAACAATGGGTATCAGTATGCCCTTGTTTATAATATGTTGCTCCGTGTTGGTTGCATTCCTTTCGTAATCTCTGAAAAGCCTTTTGAGTGCAGCCTTGAAGACCTCCTGATTGTAATGGTTCATGATGATTCTACCTTGTGAAGGCACTTTCTTTTTGCTAATATGAATTTGCCCTCCCTGGTGCACCTCAATGTGGGTGTCAAGATTTACATATATTGGATTATGGTCTGATTTCAGCTCTAAAGGACACTTTCCAATCACAAGATCCTTTATCTTAAGCCTTGTGAACAATGGGTATCAGTATGCCCTTGTTTATAGTATGTTGCTCCGTGTTGGTTGCATTCCTTTCGTAATCTCTGAAAAGCCTTTTGAGTGCAGCCTTAAAGACCTCCTGATTGTAACGGTTCATGATGATTCTACCTTGTGAAGGCACTTTCTTTTTGCTAATATGAATTTGCCCTCCCTGGTGCACGTCAATGTGGGTGTCAAGATTTACATATATTGGATTATGGTCTGATTTCAGCTCTAAAGGACACTTTCCAATCACAAGATCCTTTATCTTTGACGTGTAAACGTGCGAGCAAATGACATAATCAACCACACTTTGCCCATTGTAAGTTTTTCAGGTGATGTTGCCGGAGTTTGGCCATGTCCTCATACCGTTGCAAATGACCAAGTTGAATAGACTACACAGTCCCAATAATTCAGCCCCGAAGTGTGTGACATTGTGCTTATTATCGGGAATTATTTCCCCACATATGCTGGCCCTCTTCCTCCAACCATGGTGGATCACATTTCTCCCTGTCTTTGCTTTTCAAGTTGAGAGCTTGTATGTTTGTTGTTCTTGCGTTAAAATCCCCTACTAAAATAACCTCTCCCATGCCATTATAGACCGAAATGTCTTTTTTTAGAGCAGCAAAAAGGTCCTCACGGTCAAGGTTCCTTTTCTTGTAGGATTTGGGGCCTTTTGGAGCAAAGCAGCAGGCTGCCACACTTATGATAGTCTGATTTTATGTTAATTTAAACCATACATATTGTTTGTTTGGGTCTTCTTTCTCGATTTGGATGCTATTGCACCATGATTCTTTGATTAGGACTACAACTCCACCGTGTCCTTTGCCACTATCAATTCTCTCATTCCAAATGGGAGTTTTATATATCCTTCAAAATCTGGGATCTTACTGCCATCATGCTCATGAGTCTCCGTAAGAATGATGATGTCCTTTCCATCCACTATGGGCCCTAAACCAGGTCCTCTTCTCCACGGGTAACCTCTACAATTCCAACTTACCACAACTGATCCTGGTGGGCCCCGAGTTCCTATTTTTGGTTTGTAATTCTGTCACTGACTTGAGCTTTCCTATTTTGTAACCAAGCCCATTTTCCTTCGTTCCTTGCTGCCTTTACTTTTTCCCACTCTTTATGCCTTTCTTCTTGTTGTACTATTGTTAAGTCTTCATCAAGGTATATTTGCGTACCCTTAAGGAACCTCTTGTTCCTTAACAGCCTGTTCTTATCTTCAATGTTCGCCAAAGTGACCCTTACATGCCTACTCTTGCCATCCTTCACCCATTTTCCAATTCTGTTTGCTTGTTGAATGACTCCTGTCCATTGTAACTCGTCCTTGAAAAAATCTTTTCTGAATTTCCAAGAGGTGAAATTAGATGCACTATCAAACCTATCTTCAACCTTGTCTCCTTTCACCATCTTCGATACTTAGATAGACTGCCCTAGATAAGGATAAGACTTCGCTGCTAGAAAAAATCCGATCCGATCTTGCTTAAACCTGCTATGATACCATGTTAGTTTTAGACCAAAATTGAAGAATAAGCAGAAATACAAAATGATGAACAATCAAACACAGCAAATACCCTGGGAAAACCGTCCTTCTCGAGGGAGAAAAACCCTGCTAAAATATATCACTTAGAATGAAGAGAGCAGAAATCTGCTTTACAACTTGGCCCAATCACAAGGCCGATCTGATTTAATGGAGGATAGCACCTCTTCCTAGATGCAAATATACAAACAATATGATTTCTCCTTGATATCGATCTGCTGCAAAAGTGTGAACTCCTTGAAGTGTGATTTTATTTCTGAATAAATTGAATGATCAAATGAACGATCATTGCCTTGTATATATACAAATCAAGGTGTCTCTTCATTTAGGGTCAGCCTCTCTCACAAAACAAGGCGACTTTTCAATTTGGGTCGGTCTCATAAAATAATTATTTATTTATAGCAAGTCCGACTTGCTTTTATTTATTTATCATTTATTATTTTAAATAGGGCGAAGGAGATCTCCAGCCGCTATAACATCAACAACTAAGTGTCTTCTAAAGGCGTCAAACATGGAAAACAATATGCAGTTTGCTACTCTCGGATAGCTCCAACTCATAGGCCACCTCTCCAATCCTCCTAGTGACTTTGAAGGGACCATAACAACGAGGCTTAAACTTTTTTGAACCACCTTTCTTGAGAGTGGACTGCTTGTAGGGCTGCAACTTCAAATACACCATGTCCCCAACCTCATACAACGTCTCATGCAAATGGAGAAATTACTCTTTTTGAAAGTAAATACTATTTTCTTAAAAAAATAGCAAGATTAGTTTTTCTCTTCAATACACAACTGATCATTTTGAACAACAATTAAAGAACCTACCAATAAAATAGTGTGATAAGTATAGAATGCACAAGGGATTGTTTTGTGCGACGACAGTTAAAGACATACGGCCTTCTTTGTTCCATTTGTTTTGACTAGTCGCTAAGGAACACTTTATCTGGCGCAGGTGGCATTTGAGTGAATCGAGCAAAGTTTATCTTGTTTTTAATGTCTACAAATCAAATGAGAACACCAAAGGAAAATAAGAGTAGATTTTGTATGAAGCAGTCATTGTTTGTGACCTCTTCGCATTCGTCTTCGAATTCTGGAGAGAGCAGTGAAAAAGAAATAACTGTAACTGACAGATTAAACACCAGTCCTCTTTCCAAAGAAAATAATAACATTATTTCAAAACTAGCAAGGTCCTCTCCTCCGAAGTGACAAGCGAGAAGATGATGATAAAAAGAAGAAAAATGAAAAAGCTACTGTAGAATCCATCAAGAATGCTAAAGCTGCAATTTGTTACACAAAAGATGAGTGTGTTTATGAAAGCAATTGTTGAGCGCTACAAGAAAGGTAAGTCAGTGCCTCCAAAATCTGTAATTTTTTGTCATGCAACAAGTTATCTTGATAACGATTACAGTCATGCACAATTACATAAATTGAAAAAATTTAGAACGAAATATAAACATGCAAAGGAAATGTGGAGAATCCAAATTTTAACTTTAAAAATTCATATGAAAAAACCCTCTATATAAAATCTGATGAAATTTGGGGGAGTGAGACGACTACCACTATTAGGGAAAACTTTAGTGGTGAATCTTCGCGAATTGGTGAATATTTGAAATCGGGACCTCCAAAAATGGCGAATAATACAAGCTAGAAAGGATGCCGAATCGCAAGGTTTTTACAAAATAATAAATTTGTCTCAACTAATTCGCCAATGCATTATTTTTTAAACGATGCGTCATCGGAATTGATTCGCCAGTAGTTCATACTGTAAATACAAATATTACTTATATTCGCCAATAATTTTATATTCTTACAATTATTTTTTGGGAAATATCGCCACTAATAATAGTTCACCATTTCATTTTAGGGATATTTTAGCCTTGAATAGGTTTATTATTTATTGCCATCGATTACCTTTCTAATCGAATGGCTGCAAGTGAATTTCGTGACTTTATTTGCACGTGCCTTTTAGAAAAGTTGTTGAGGCCCAAAATTTGTTTTGGGCCACACGATTAGATTTGATCAAGTGACCCAAAACAAATTTCAGGATTCAACAACCTTTTTAAAAGGCACGTGCATATAAAGTCACGGAATTCACTAAGTGCATATAAAATCGTTGTATCGGCAGGACATCCCTAACTATCCCACCGATGATGTTCACTCACACCGATATTGACTCATGGAATGAACTTGTAGCTGTCTGATTTAAAAGCTAATCGATGGTGAAAATTTCAAGTTTCATTTAGTCTTACTTTTCAAGTGAGATTTTTTTAAAACACTTCATCTGTGTGTGCTCCAATGCATTTTCAATAGTGAGATTACAGTGATGCACGATTACATAATAAGCTGAAAAGATTTAGAATGAAATATAAACATGCAAAAGAAAATGTGGAGTACTCTCAGGAAGGGTGATTCAGAAAGAGCTTAAACTTCATTTTTATAGTCCCTTCAAAGTCACCAAGAGGATTAGAGAAGTGGCTTATGATTTGGAGCTACTCGAGAGTAGCAAGGTGCATAACATCTTCCATATTTCATGCCTTAAGAAGTCACTCAATCCAAATGTGGCCCCTTCTCCAAAGTTGTCTCCATTGGATAAGTTGATTTTGAAGGCTATTTTGGAGGTCAGGGAGCACACAGTGCAGAAGAGGCTGATTAAGGAGTTTTTGGTTAAGTGAAAGAATTTGCCAGTGGAGGATGCTACTTGGGAGAATGAGCAGATATTACAAATTTATAGCATCCTAAGTTACGATTCCTTGAAGGCAAGCAATCTTAGGAAAGGATGATAGTAATGTCCCCTTCTCGCTCTTGAGCAGTAGGAATGTCCATTAGCCTATTCCGGAGTTTCCATAGGCTAGTTGGAGTGGATAAGGAAACTCAATAGTCAGCATTGGGCTCAGTGTTGGTTTTCGATAGGAATTTCTATTTATAGCAATGTATAGTTTACAATACTAACTATTCTTAACAAGACACAAGGCATCTCAATAATCTTCAATTTTGTGTCAGTTGGCGTTTGGTGAGTACTTACTTTTATTAGCAGTTATTATTTATAGTAAGTCTATTTCAAGAAACTGGTCTTAGGCCCATAGTGTTCTCAACAATGTTATTTCTAAGGTGGCATTGGAGAGCTTAAGGTTGAATTATTTAATTTTTTTTTTACTACTAGTCACTTAAGTTATTTTTATAAAATAACAGTATAACTTAAGTGAAGGGGTCATTAAAAAGTGCATTGGTGCCTAAACAGTGCGAAATAATTTCGTTATGAGCAAGTACACCCAACATGAAATAAGATGTTTTAATTTATTGAATTTTATAAGGCTCATAAGGGGGGCGTGGATTTTAGGAGGGAAAAATCAATTCAAACCCTAAAGTTGCAATTCAAGCCACAAGGCATCTCAGTAATCTTCGGTTTTGTGTCAGTTGGCATTGGGTGAGTACATACTATTTTTAACAGTTGCCATTTATACTAAGTCTATTTTGAGAAACTGGGCTCAGGCTTAGAGTCTTCGCAACAGTGTTATTTCTAAGGTGGTGTTGGAGAGCCTATGGTTGAATCAAAATTAACTTGCCTTCCTCCTCCAAAGGAGGCAACTCTGTAGAAGGGAAAACATTCTAATTGAATGCCTTCTTCAAGCATTAAAACATGGAAGACGTTATGCACCTTGCTTCTCTCGAATAGCTCCAACTCTTAGGCCACCTCTCCAATCCTCCTAGTGACTCTGAAGGGACCATAGAAACAAGGCTTAAGTTTTTCTAAACAACCCTTCTTGAGAATGGACTACCTATAGGGCTGCAACCTCAAATACACCATGTCCCCAACCTTAAAAACTCACTCAATGCGATGGTGATCAGCATAAAACTTTTGCTTATTCTAAGTGTGTTGTATGTTTATAATGTCCCTTACCCAATTTGCCCTAAATTTCACTTGTTGATTAGGTTTAAGGTTCTTCTTTTCAAAAGGAAGGTGTTTCTCTAATGAAATAATCCTAGATTGAAATCTGATCCACTATGTCTTCCCATGACTCTTTATTCCTTAATCGCTTTCCTTCAATCTTACATTTGATTGATCATAGGATAAAAACATATATAAATAAATATTAATCTATTCCTTTTTATATTAAGATCGTCATTACTTATAAGGCTCAATAATTGTTGCAAGCATCATTATTGAAATGATTGTATAATATATATATATATATATTTCATTTAATTATATATATAATTATTCCTAATTAATTTCAATCTTCCAATAATCACTTCATGTGAATATAATATATTTATATTATATTAACTTACTTCCCAAATATATTCTTGGTAATAACACTTAATTAAATATATCTCTCATAATTTATCTCATTCCCAATCTACTGCTTTATGAAGATTTTTTATTCCTTTTTTCTTTTCTATTTCTTCCTTACTCATTTGAATGGTTCTACTTTTTATATCCTTGTCTCTATGAAAAGAGGCACCTTTTTGAAGAGGTAACTCTTTGAAGAGACGTCATCCTTTGTTACAATTCCCTTATACTAATTTTTTTTAAATGCTTTTATTTATCTTGCTACCGTATATCCCTTTGAATAGAGTTCATTGCCTTTATAGTTTCAATCGCTGCTTTCAGCCCTTTTAAAAATTGTCTTATTCTCTTTAATTACCATTGCTGCCTTTGTGAGAATGATCGCTGCCTTGTTTTTATTGCTATGGTGTGTATTTTATATTTTATATTATATGTTTCTTTAAAATATATTTATTATTATTTTATATCTCTCTTTTTCTATGATATTTAATATCCATTTTATATTACCAATATTTATATTTATAATAATATTATCTTGATAATTATAATTATAATAAAATTGCTAATATATGTGTGTATATATATATATATATATATATCATTATTTATTTATTTATTTGAGACATAGTTATTATTTTGATATTTGGTTTATTTATTTTTGTTTCAATATTTCATATTTGGTGTTATAATTATGTATTTTGTTTTCATCTTATTCATTTATTCCAATGTTTGTTATCTTAGTGTTACGATTTCGGGGATATGACAATGTTCTCCCTCAAAAACCTCATGATGTCCTGACTCTCCCAAAGAAAATCTCTAGCTCTAAGCACCCTGCAATCTCCAAAAATTAAATCAACGAAGCTGGGAGCTTCATAGCCATACAATGCCATGAATGGATACATTCGAATAGACATATGAAATATAGAGTTGTAGCAATACTCTCCTAAGTGTAACCACTTAAGCCACGCCTTTTGTTGTCCTGAAACATAGTTGGGCAAGTAACCTTCCACCCATTTTTTCATGACCTCAGTTTTCCCATCAGTCTGAGGGTGGTAACTAGTGCAAAGGGTAAGCTCTGTACCACATAATATAAATAATTCCTTGCCAAAATAAACTCATCAACTTGCTATCCCTATCACTGATGATGGTCTTAGGTGTTCCTATTAGAGTAGATGTATGTACTCCCACAACTCCAAGAATCACATGCAACGATAAACCTATCACACTATGAAGAAACAAGTAAGATATTTTTGCTATACAACTCAGATCTGATAAAACATCAAATATGCATTATGTGAACAACTACCGCATTAATATGCTGCAATAGAGAATGAATTTCAATTACAATGAATGAATCCTTATGAAAAGGATGAAACCTAACCCTAGATCAAGATTAGATTAGATCATGACAAGTGTCCTCATAAGAATGAATGAGAAAACATGATCTAATATTAGAAACTTTAATAATGCAAAAAATAACTAATTAATAAAATCTAATAATAAAATAAAAGCATTCCTAAGTTTAGCTTAAGTGTAATAAAGCATAAAGTGACCCAATTAATTAATGATTAATTCATTAATTAATTAGGTGATGAGGTACCCTATGTATGCATCCATCATGCATTTCTTCATGCATTTCTTTATCATAGTTTGGTTTCTCCCTAGTTCATCTTAAGGGGGGGTGTTAGAGTAATAAAGTCAACACCTAATTAATCATTAATTAATTGAGTCACTTTATTACTCTAACAGTTCCATGGAGCCTAAACACCTCCCTGAAAAATAAATCTGCCACTTGTATTGTTGTAAATCGTACTGATATGGCAAAAATGTGACCAAATTTATTCAATCTATCCACCTCCACATAAATGTTGTCCTTCCCCTGCACCTTAGGAAGCCTTGTGATGAAATCCACTGATATACTTTCCCATTTCTGAGTACAAATGAGAAGGGGCTGCAATAAACCAGCAAGATAAGTATGCTCACTTTTGTTTTGTTGGAATACCTGGCACTCACGGACATGCTTAAAAATGTCATCCTTCATCACCTTCCATGAGAATCTCTCATGGATCTTCCTGTATGTCTTATAATATCTAGGATGACCAACCATAGGAATGTGATGGAAAGCCTTAAATATGTGCACTTTCACCTTAGATTCAGGTGCAATCTATATTCTATCCTTATAATAAATGAGACCATCTCTCACCTTGTACTTATCATCCTATAATGACCCATCAAGAATGTTGTTGGCTAGTTCATTCTTGGCATAATTAGCCTCTATTTTATCTTTCTAATCTGCTGCTGACTGAAATAGAGCTCAAATAAGGTCTTTTGGACAAGGAATCAGCCATTGCATTCTTCTTTCCTTTGACATATTCAATGGGAAAGTCATACTCTTGAAGTTTACACACCCATTTTTGCTGTCTCTCATTGAGATCATCCCTCTGATTAAGGAAGTGCTTAAAGCTGCTATGATAGGTTTTCACTACAAATCTGCCCCCAACAAGGTACTATCTAAAATTGGCAAGAGCATGCATGATCGCCAACATCTCCTTATCATAACTAGAGTAGCCTTTCTCACCTCCTCTCAACTTCTTGCTCTCGAAGGCTATTGGATGTTTATTCTACATGAGTACACCTCCTATGCCTTCACCCGAGGCATCACACTCAAGCTCGAAAGGTTTGGAGAAGTCAGGAATGGTTAAAACTGGGCACATGCTCATCAACTACTTGAATCTATCAAAGGATTGATGTGTTGTTTCAAACCAAACAAATGCCCCATTTTTGGTCAAATCACTGAGCAAGCAGCCAACTGTGAAAATATTTTCACAAACCTCCTATAGAAACCACAAAGCCAAAAGAACCCCTTCAACTGTGTGAGGTTTATAGGTGGAGGCCAATCAAGAATAGCCTTGATCTTTTCAGGATCACCACTAACTCCCTTTGAACTGATAATATGCCCAATATACAACTTTGTCATGCCAAACTCACACTTGGTCTTTTTGAAAAACAGAGACTCACTCTCCAAAATGCTCAAGAATTCATCCAAATGCCTCAAGTTCTCCCATGATCTACTATATATAAGAATATCATCAAAGAATATCCAAACAAACTTACACAACTGTTGTTTTAAAACTCTGTTCATGAAGGACTGAAATGTGGCAAGAGTGTTGGTCAATCCAAAGGGCATAACAAGGAACTCAATGTGACCAAAGTGTCATTTGAACGTTGTTTTCTCACTGTCCTCTCTAACCCTAATCTGATGATAACTAGACCTAGACTACTCCATGTATCTCATCAATAAGCTCATCAATCCCTGCGACGAGATACCTATTTTTAATAGTCTTTTGATTGAATGGCTTGTAATCTATGCACATGCGCATAGTCCCATCCTTCTTCACTAGCACCACTGAAGAGGCTAATGGACTCTTACTCAACCTAATATGTCTTGTGTTCGCAAGCTCCTTGATTGGCTTTTATATCCCATCCTTCTGTCTCCTAGGATGCCTGTATGGTGTAGTGATGAGCGGCTTAATACCCTCCAATAGCTCAATGATATGCTTTATCCCCCTATCAAGAGGCCTGCCTAGACGTATACTACCAAAGATCTTGCTTCGCATGGAAAGCAATGCTTGTATGTCAGGTAGATGGGATCGCTTCTCCTCCTCTGTAACCGTGGGCATAACTATGCACTCTGCTACCAATTCCACCTAATCATGTTTGAAAAGCCCCTCCATGCGATTGAAGGAAACAACATGAAGCCCTCCATTAGATATCCCTCCCAATACAACATTTTTCCCCTCTGATTTAAAATTCAACTCTAAACAAGGAAAATTGAGAGTGATCTCACCCAGGGAACGTAACCACTAAATGCCCATCACTGCATCCATGTCCCAATGCTAACCACATAGAAGTCATCCTTGACTTCATAATTACCCAACTAAAGGCTGAGCTGAGGAACCATCCTAGTACAAGTAATATTGAAACCATCTACAACCATCACTCTAAAACCATCAATGAAAAGTTCCCAACCCAAATCTGATCCAATTTTTCTGAGTTTGATTTCTAATTTGACTTTGACCAGCGAATAGCAAATGTGTTTTTTTGTTTGTTTTTGTTGTTTTCTAAGTTTTTTGTGATTTTTGGTGGTTTTCTTATTTTTTTCAGGTTTTATGCTTAATAATTGTGAAAAAGAAATAGATGCTAAAGGAACATAAATGACTAAAATAAAATTATGAATTATGTTTTTCCTAGGACACCAAATGTAATTTTCACAATTAATGAAATTGAACCACCGATTACATAGAATTTGCATACCCAGAAGCCAATGCTCAATTTATTGAATATTTAATTGCTAGAACCATAGCATATACAATAAAGATCTGATATAGTGTGATATGCTCCTTAGTGATCTGAAAACCCTAATTTCCAGTTAGGGTTTGACTAAAAATCACACCCAAATAGTATGGCCAGCAGATGAATGCAATGAAATTATGATATCTATTGATAAGAAGCCCAAATCTACAATTATATTTTGATAACTCACTGTTGCAATCAATTCTAAATGTAAATTAGCCTATGATGAAGACTTATGATGCCCAAATGGAAACCCTCGGTAGATTTCCCTGTTTTGTGAACTGGGTTTTCTTCCAATTCACTATCCTCTAAGGGATTTCGTCCTCAAAAGACCTATATGTTGTTGAAACCCTCTTCCAGAGCTCAAACCTGCAATTTGCTTTTGTCAAATGAGAATAGAATGCCCAAAAATGAACCCAACATATTGCTTTATAACCTCCCATGAGCCTTTTAATAAAATTCAATAAAATAATCCTCCTCAAGAGGCTACACCCATCTTGAGGCTCTTTCCTCATCAAAAGAAAGGGCCACTTTTTAAAAACAACTTTGAGTTACTAGGATGGGGGGGCACTTTTCACTATTCATTTTATAATTTTTTGTTACGATTCACTTTTTACTATTCCATTAAAACAAACTTTAATATTTCCAATTTATCGCTGGGTTCATCAATTGAACTCCAAACCGAAAGCCTCGCAAAGCTCCCAGCTAAGCTTCACAGCCCCCGGTTGGGTCCCCTAACCATTCTGTTGACCTACGGGAACCCTAATAGTAGGCCAACCTTTGCTATAGTCTGAGTTGCCTAAGGAAGGGACATTACAGTCCTCCCTTCCCGGAATTGCTTGCCCCCAAGGAACTGCAAAGCTAGATGCTAAACTCATCTCTCCTACCCATGTGGCATCCTCCAACGGCAAGTTCCTCCATCGTACCAAATACTCTTTGATCACTAGGCTACGCAACCTCCTCTCCCTCATGTCAAGAATCTCTACAAGTATCAAAACTAATTTGCCCTCCTCATCCAATGGGGGCAAAACAAGTGAAGAGACAACATGTTGTCCCAAAGCCTTCTTCAAACAAAATACATGAAAGACATTATATATCTTACTCTTGAGAGGTAGCTCAAGCTCATATGCGACCTCACCAACCCTCCTCAATACTCTGTATGGACCATAAAACCAAGCCTTGAACTTCTCTACCCCACTTCGCTTAAGTGTACTATGTTTGTAAGGTTGTAGACGCAAGAAAACCATGTCTCCAACCTCAAAGGTCCTCTCAACTCGATGTCGATCTGCATACATCTTTTGCTGATTCTATGCATGTTGAATATTATCCTTAAGTGTCTTAAGAATATCCTGACTGTCTGTAACCAATCCCAAGCTCTGGGCGCTCTGATAGCACCTAATGCCAAGTCCACAAAAGATAAGGTATCATAACCATACAACGCTCGGAAGGGAATCATACCAATCGACATGTGATACGTAGTATTATAACAATACTCTCCCAAATAGAACCATCACTCCCAAGCCTTCTGCTGTCCTGAAACATAGTTACGCAACTAAGCCCCAACCCACTTATTAACTATCTCCATTTGTACATTCGTCTGAGGGTGGTAACGGGTGCTAGGTGTCAACTCTGTACCTAGTAATCGGAATAGCTCCTGCCAAAGGATACTCATAAACCTGCTGTCCTGATCACTGACAATGGTCCTAGGGAGTCCATGGAGTCTATACACTGCACGGAAGAAAAACTCTCCCACCTGAGATGTTGTAATGTCAGCTGTAATAGAAAAGAAGTGTGCAAACTTCGTCAGCCTATCCAAAACCACATAAATGCAATCCTTTCCCTGAACTCTTAAAAGACAAGTAACGAAATCCATCGATATACTTTTCCACTTCTGCTCTGGAATAGGCAATGGTTGCAAAAGACCTGCCAAAAAAGTATGCTCTGACTTGTTATGCTGACAAGTCACAGACTCACGTACATAGCGCAAGACATCATCCTTTAGACCCTTCCATGAGAATCTCTCTCTCACCTGCATGTACGTCTTAAAATATCTAAGGTGTCCTACTAATGGTGTGTCATGGACAGCGCGTAAGATCTTATCCTTCAATTTTCATCCATCTTCAACCAAGGCATAGTGTTTTCCATCATTATAAATGGTTCTACATGTTGTTGGACTGAAGCCACACTTTTCAATACCCAACAATGAAGAATCACTATCAAACCATGGAGAATAGTCTATTAGACAATCCACGAACTCCAATATGGAATCCATCTCAATATAGAATTGTGTCAACTCAATGGTTTGACCTAGCCTATCAAAAGGAACCAATGTAAAATAAACCACCAAATCATCCATGTACCCCAATAGGAAAGCATTATCAAAATCAAGAGTAGGCTGGCTTAGTTCACCAAATGGAATTGTGTCATGTCCCCAAAATAGGACACCAAAATATTAAAATAACTAAAACGTCGAAATGTAAAATAAATAAAATACATATTAAAATATACAAAGAGGAATATTAGCGATTTATTATTATCATAATTATAATTATCGAATATAATAATATTAATATCAACAATGCAAAATAAATATTAACAATTGATATTATTATAATTATTATATATATCATAGCAATTCAATATTGTTATAATTATAATATCAAATAGATATAAAACATCAAAAAGCAAGTCAATAAATAAAATACCTATTAGCCATGTAATATTAACATAATTATAGTTATTAAAGATAATATTATAATTATGACTATTGAATACAACATTATAAACATTAAAATATAAATGCTAAAAAAATTAAATAGTATTATGATCTATAAATAAATAAATACAAACATACAAACACAACCAGCAATCCTTCACAAGGATATAACAATTATTAACAAGGCCTAAGCAGCAGTGATCCTCATTGATAATAAAGCAAACTATAATCTGTTAGTAGCAAATGATACGTCTCTCTAAAAAGGTAGGAAACTTGAAGAGCCATGTCTTTGGAGGGAGTCGGGTATATAAGACAAGCACTACAAACAAAGAGAGGCATGGAGGGATGAGGGAAAAAAAGAGAGAATATAGGAATATATTCTAAAACAAGAAACACCGAATCATTTATAGAAGGCAGTTATACAACAGTCATAACCAATAAAGGCAGCGGTCAAGATTCTGGGTATGTGCAAGTATCAAGTCAGCGATCACCCTTGACCTCAGGGATTACCTTTAGAAGTGACTGTTGAAGGCTTTGATTGGCTGTGAATGGTCATGACTTTCCCCGCCGTGGGGATATAAAGAGAGTAGTATTAAATAAATCAAAGGGGAATAAGAAAAGAAGTATCTGTAGAGGGATTAAGACAGAAGGTAAATAATTTCTGTTATAGAATAGATAATTACAAAGTATGTTAAGACTAATCAAAGAATGAATAAATGATAATAAATGAATGGATTAAGAAGTTAGTAAGGGTAGTGTGTGAGATATATATGTTTAATATATGTATATAAGATAAATATAAATATACTAAATATACTATGTTCACTGTATATATAATTCATATGTTGATAAATATATTATGATAATTGATAAGTATATATCAATATATATATATATATATGTATAGATTGAGACTCATGAATACTTTATAGAGGCTGGACACACACCAATTATATATGTAATATATATATATAATATATGTTATTTATGGTTTCCAATAATGATGCTTGCAGCAATTATTGAGCCTTATAAATAATTATGATGCTTAATATAATTACGGATTATAGATTCTTATCTGTTAACTTACATTAATGATATCTTTTGAGTGCAAAGAAACAAGAACAAATAAATCTTAGGAAGATACATCATTGCACCAAAGATCGAGCTCAGAGAAATAAGTCTGAAAGAAGTCCAATTAGTATGACGATCAAAGGTAAGTACCCTCAACCAACTGATATAACATTGAGGTCTATATAATCGAATTCCAATTCCTCCAACAGTGGGTTACAGTATAGTACTGTTGACGTGTTTTTTTATGACAACACCAACACAGAATAAAGTTTTCCAATGGTCACTCTATTCCCTCTTGATCAAAGTGTCCCACATGCTAAGATTGCTTGAAAGTTCATGTGTTCGACTCCAAGGTTCCTTTTATTGCGAATAGACTCAGTTGGTTGATGTGTTTTGCTGGATTATTCCAAGGGGACTTACGTAGTTGTTCAATTTTGTGAAGCAGATAGGACATGAAAGATTTGACAATATTGTTCTGGTATCTGGACTGACCCGGAAAATGTTGAATTTAAAGGGAATAAGGATAGGAAGTCTACAATCTACTTCTAAAGGGTGGAATGTGAAGATCAATTCGGACAATCTTCAAACCAAACTCCGCTTTGCCTCCCTTCGGACAACTTCCACAAAGTTGGTGCAATCTTCAAAGGATGAGAGAAATATTCAAACCATGACACAACATGTTCATACCATCACAACGATGCATATGGACATATGAGCCACAATCGAAGTTAAGCGCTATTACTCCAATTGACCACACAAGGCGAACCAGCCGTCAGTAAGTCCGCTAGTGGTATGGACGAGAGAAGACTTGCTCAAATTAAACACCACATTCCACAGCTAACAACTACTTGCATGAAATGAACGTCTATTTTACTCTATCTACCTTGAATTGGAAAGATGAAATGGCCTCGCTAGCTACTCATAACAAAGAAGAAATCACCAAGCAATGAAACTCTTTGTATTATGAAAAGTGTTCACAACAACCGTTTACAAAACTTTCGAAGGAAAGTTTTCTTCCCTCCTCAATCTAAGCTAATTTCTAAGCTCTACTCTCTAACTTCTATCTCCAATACTCTCTAGCTCTGATCCGAAGTCTAATTCTAATGGATTACAAATGAGGGGGGATGCCCCTTTTATAATAGGTCCAATTCAGTGGACGGTTCAGATCTGATTACAATAAAGGGCTCAGATTGAGCCACCTATGCCCTGATTAGGGTTTCTTCCCTAAAAACCGCCACAGAGAGGAGTGGGCAATGAATGCACAGAATATTCTCCACTCCCCTGCAGGAATCATAATGAGCAATTAATGCCCACTACCATCATCAAGAAGATCCTCATCCATGAGAGCGTTCCCATTGGCCTTCTCCTGGATAGCAAACTCGATCAACCGGGCCAATACCGCTTCGACCTCCTGGGCAGAAATCGGTGGAATATGGTTGAGCTGGAACTCCAAGACTGCTACCGTCTGTCCGTGTCGGATGTAAGACTTCTTCCATGCCGCTAAGGCGTCCTGGGTATGCTGAATAATACTAGAGAAAGTGGAGACATTCTCAAAGTCATCCAGGACAAGCGACCTCGTAGCTAAGAAGAATGGAGCCAGTTTATCTTTCAAGCCATCAGCAGTTATTTCCTCTGGGGCCAACTTTCTAGCAAATATGGCTTCTAATGTATTAAGGACTCCTTCCAAGATGTTACCCATTGCTTTCCTCACTCTGGCTGAATCCGACCTTGCTGCATCGTGAAATCCACGGCCTGTGACCACCGAGGAGTACCAACTGGTGAAATCATACCTGTCACCATCCTGAATCACACCTCCATCCACCAAAGTTTGTAGAGGTATATGCATCAAAGCCCCCAAACGAAGTACAGTCTTCGTCTAATAGATGCGAGTATCGCCCCAGGCCTGGTCCACCATGTCAATCCGTGCCAAAATACTTGAGGCCTGCCGATAAGCATTAGCGAGGTTCTCCATGAATTTCCTTGTCTCAGTACGAACATGGCTAACCCACTTGTCCGCTTCCGTTTCCATCTTCTTTAAATCCTCTAAGCCAACAACTGACTCCCTCGGAAGCTCTGGTGGACGTTCTACTGTTGGGTTTGCTGGTTCACCTGGACGTGCTAGACTCTGCACATATCCTATCAAGGTTTTGTGCTCCTTCTTCAATTCCTTATACTTCCCCTCCGTGCGGAGCAACTGATCCTTCAATGCCTGATAGGAGTTATCGAACTCCTCAATAATTTGGGCTCCCGTAGGACGACCCAACTCTACGGTGGTGATCACATAGTTCTCGGGTCTCTCCTCGGCTCGATCATACTCCTCCCTCGGAACAGCCACCTGAAGCGTGCGAGAGCCTGACTCATCAGTCGAGATCTTTGAAAACTTCCTGGCCTTTTTCTTTTCTGGTGGCGCACTGATCCTCCTAAGGAACTCCTCCATCTCGATGGCTGGATCCGTATCATCCTCGGGTTCTCTTCTCATTCTGTCTGAAAGCCAATCCGGCACCGTCTGCTGCGGATTGCAAATGACGAGGGGCTGCTCTTCTGTTGCCTCCACCTCATGCACTTCCTCTCTTCTAGCACTGCTCTACTCGGGCTCACCATCTTCCACGAGCTGCGTATCTCCGGACCCTTGGGTTCCCTGTTTTGTGTTTTCCTCTTCCTCCAATGTCATGTCCAACATCTGTTGGAAACGAGTGTCAGCCACTGTTTCATCTTCTTCCTCTTGTTGGCCAGCCCTGGATACACTGATGCTTATACTATCTGATTCTCGGATGTTGGGTTGATCCACCTCCTCAAGCTCCCGCTCTTCACCCAATCCTACCCTCTGATCAGCAAATAATGAAATCACTCTCAAACTCGAAGACCGAGTTTGTGAGTGCATAGGTGATGCTTGTTCCATCCTCAACGATATCGGCTGGGTTGGTACTTCTACTTATGCTTCCGGTGTTTGAGCAACCTGCTTTCCCCTTCTCACCGATAGCGGCCTTGGGTCACCCATCAAGCTATAAGTAAGGGCGATCGATCTGCTCTTAAGTCTGCATGCATGTCTATCGACCCAAGCCCTTGTGAAAGTCAACACCGGAATAGAGAGCGTGTCCAAGTCCATGATTTCTGGCTCGGACCAATCAGGTGGTGGGACCGGAGTATCCCTAACTGAACCATAGTCGAGTTGCATAACGTTGACATCCTCTTCCACCTGGTCGGGAACTGGAATGATCTCACATTCCCTGATCAATTTGAGGGGAAGCCTGGAAAACATCCTTTTCCTTATCTCAACCTCATCAACAGCATTTGCCCAAAAGTCTTCAATGTGGGCCTTGTGTCGGTACTCAACGTTCTGTATCATTCGGATGTTTCTGTACGGATCAAAATCCTGTCTGCCTGTGTGATACGATAGATGATAGAATTGCAGCTCATCCTCTGCCTCTCGAGCTGCCTGCAAGGAGGGACACACCTCAGTGGAATTTCCCATGGCAATAGGAAAGTCAAGTCCACCCTTCTTCTTCTTTTTTGAATCTTATCATAGGCGATCAACTGCCTAGATATTTCCAGCATTATAATGTGATCGGTGGGGTACCTCGGTAGCCGGTATGGATACGAAGTGAACCCCTGCAGCCTAATGTAAGTGAATTTCGGAAATTGGATGAGCCAATATCCGTATTCCTCGATCAATGCTTGTGCCTCTCTGGATACTCTTTGCTGCGTTCTCCGCTGAAGGGTCCTCGTGATGTGCATTGTGAATGCATCATTAGCCCGTTTGTAACTGGCAGGGTTAGCTAGATGCAACTGTGTGCAGGCCTCATGGATTTTGAACTGATCAGGTGCACAGCCTATCGGCTCCTTGTATGTAATCCCTCGATACTTGGTCATTCTCGCCAGCATATATATCACATACGAGCTCATGTAAAAGGTTTTCGTCCCCCTCAGGCTCCTGAATTGTTCATCTATGTTATCACTGATCATTCTTGCCCAGTCAACACATTCCTTTCCCTCCAAGATGATCTCAATGAAGTAGAACATCCAAGGCTCGAAGAAGTAGGCTTGTGCACTCCCATTTATTCGGCTCAACATCATCATCAAGTCGCAGTATTCCTGTTTCACATCTTCGGCAATTATCTGCTTTGGGAGTCTAGTGTGAGGTGGCTTTGGCTTTTGCATCCAGACTCTGTTGATGACCGCAGCAACCCTCTCGAAGGAGGTGGAGTACATTTTATCCGCCCTCTCCTTTGATCTATATAGCATCTTTTCAGCAGTAGGAATCCCAAATGCCTCTCCGATGGCATCTGGCGTGAAGTTGGCAAGCAATTTGCCATCCGGCGAGACAATGGTTCTACGCTCCGGCTTGTAGTGGTTCACACACTCCATAATTAGCTCCGAGCACTGAATTGCTGGT
Source organism: Sequoiadendron giganteum (assembly GCA_007115665.2). Lineage (NCBI taxonomy): Eukaryota > Viridiplantae > Streptophyta > Pinopsida > Cupressales > Cupressaceae > Sequoiadendron > Sequoiadendron giganteum. Next base: position 157,926,708 of record CM021103.1, read on the forward strand.
GGAAAACCAGAGGCTGCATAGATACCACTCTTCATGATGTTATGTGTCGTGACTGATGGTTGATGGCCTCCCAGTCCGTACATCCTAGACTTGAGTGCATTTAAATTAAATGACCCGAGGTTGGTGTCACTCAATCCTGCCAATTTGGAGACAATTGCCGATTTTGGAAGAAATGACTTGGCGAGTCTTTTGATCACTGCCTGCCAGGATGAGCTAGCCTTGGCCGTTTCAGTGTTTGCAGCTCTGCCTGCGGCTCTGCTTGTTCCTGCAACATCCTTTGCTCCAGCCATCTGCAAGAATAAGATATAATAATAACAAGTTAGTTTGCAGATTTTTAATAAAATAAAATAGCCTCCGAGACGGCTGCGGACGTGGAGTTAGCTTTTGGAAATAAAAATTCTCAGCATAAATTACTAACTCCAAACCTCGTACTGTGTAAAAACTTCGAGCTTATAAAGAAGCTTTCAACGACTGCACTTCCGACTGGCGAAGAAAATCACAACCAACTACTAACTTTCAGCAATGTGGCTACTTTCTCAGCACAACATAAATTAAATCTTTCTCCTCAAATTCTGTCAACCTCAGCAACTAACTTTCAGCAGCTTGAATAAATAAAATCTGCAGCAATCTTCAACTTTCGTGCAACTTCAATATTCAGCAACTTCGAAATAAATCCTCAGCACACAATAAATTTCTGCAACTCCGCACTTCAGCAACTCAACACTCCGAAATAAAATAAACTCTCAAAGAAATTCTCTCCTCAACAACTTCGAAAATATTTCAATCTCTCAAGAACTTCTTCAGCAACTTCAACTTTGAAAAATGTGAGGAGAAATGAGAGAAGAGACTGTTTAAATAATTCTTCTCGCAGAATCCTGCCAAGTAATGCTGGGGCTATTTTTAGTACCTTCATCAATTCTCCACTCTCTTCGTTCGGAATCTTCTAATTCAGGCGCAGTAGTGGGCTAGTCGTCAGCCAGTCATTATGGCAGTTGCCATTAACAATGATTCCTTCCTTGTAAAAAAATTCAAATTTTTCCTCTTGGTCTGCTAGTTAACTCTTCGTGATTTAAACAACCTGCGAGAAAAATCACTTGATTCGGTTTAAAATCCCACTTTAAAATCTTGCAGTGTTTAATTGAATTCAACTCGAAAAATTTGTGGGAGTTGTAAATTTATTTCCAACTTTTAAAATGTCTGTCATTTAAATCCTCAATTTCATAAAATTTGCCTTAGACATTTTAAATTTTCTCTTTAAAATATTCAACTCCGGGTGATTTAAAATCACTCGCCTACTCGAAATAATTCATCCTCTGAGATTTAACTTCCGTCAGGAAAATAATCTAGGCAAAACGAATTTCTTCTGAAAATATTAAAATTTCCCGACCCATGGATGCCTTTTGAATGGGTTCATTTAATTTTCCACTTAGAAAATATTTCATCAAGTTGTTCACCCCGTTTAAATGTCTCTGAAAAAAATTTCATATTCACCCACTCTTTCCGTTTATTCAATTTTTCAAATTCTCACGCCTTAGGAATTTCTCCACTTCATACACTTAGTAGAAAATTTAAATTCTCACCCCCCTTAGGCGTATATTTCTTCTTGGTACCCTTTTAATTTCCATGTCTTAGAGGATTTTCAAATCACCCACAAGCTGGGCGCACTTGATATGCTAAGCCTTCACTTTGCCTTGAGGGCGCAAATAGGCATGTCAACTTCCAATTTTGCCTTAGGCGCATTTCAACTAGGCAAATTTCAATTTCATGAAGTGGGCGCATTTCATACCCTCAACTTTCATTTCAATGCCTTAGGCGTTTTTAGACTTCCTTTCCCTTTCTTGGAGGTGGGCGCATTTGACATAGGAAGCTTTCACTTTATCATGGGCGCATTTCACTAGGGGAACTTCCATCTTATGCCTTAGGCATTTTATCAATCAATATCCTTGGGCGCAAATAGGATGGCGGGCTTCAAGATGAGGGCGCAAATGAGGTAGGCCACTTTTATTTTCGTGCCTTAGAAAAAATGTTTTTTTACAAATTCATCTTTCAACAGTTGTTGGGCGCATTTGTATGTGCTAGCTTTTATTTTCAAACACTTAGGCGTTTTCAAGACCTTGCTGGAGATGGGCGCATTTGATCTTATCAACTTAATTTCTCCATGCCTTAGGCCTTTTACCACCACCTTTTACCTGGAGGGCGCATTTTGCCATGGCTACTTTTGTTTTCCAGACTTAGAATTTTTTTTTTAAATCTCCACTTCAACTTCTTCAAGGGCGCATTCTCACCTTAGCATTTTCGTTTTTTTTTTAACACTTAGAAACTTTTTCTAAGTCTTCACTCCTTGAGGTGGGCGCATTTAGGGTGGCAAGCTTTCATGTAAGGGCGCATTTTGATGGGCTTACTTCCATCTTTGCCTTAGGCGTTTTTCTTCTTAGCATTATCTAGGCTTGGGCGCATTTGACATAGCCTACTTCCATTTGAGGGCGCATTTTAGCCTTCTAGCTTTGATTTCCATGCCTTAGAGAATTTGAAACTCCATCACCCCCTTGGGCGCATTTCATGGGGTTAACTTTCACTTGAGGGCGCATTTGAGGTAGGTAACCTTCATTTTCCACGCCCTAGCCTTTCCTCATCTTACTTGGGCGCATTTCACATGGCCCACTTTGACTTGAGGGCGCAAATACATGGGCAAGCTTTCATTTTTCACCATGGGCGCATATGAGGTAGGCTACTTTTATTTTCCATACTTAGAATATTTCAGGCTTGCTTCCTTTACTTCAACGTGGGCGCATTTTGACCCTTGTGCTTTTATTTTGCCTTAGACAATTTTCACACACTTAGGATTTTGCTTGAGGGCACATTTGAGAGGGTGTGCTCTCACTTTTGACTTAGAATATTTTCCAACATTTTCCATATCCTTTCAAGGTGAGGGCGCATTTAACATAGCATGCTTCCATTTTGTTGCCTTAGGAAATTTTCAAGGCTTTCATTAATCTCTTAAGGTGAGGGCGCATTTGAGAGGGTATGCTCTCATTTTCTCACACTTAGTAAATTTTTCATGCCTTTGTCTGCCCTCGATCTCACATTCTATTTTTAGTAAGTCTTTGATCTCCTTGACTTCCTCAATTCCGTTTTGCCTGAAAATTTCACCATCTGATCTTCTTCGCCTTGTGAACCTGTTTTGCTAGTCCTCTGCCCTGACCTACTATTTATAGCCACCTGCTATTTATAGTAAGTTCTTGACTTTCTGACTTCAGTAGCTCCGTTTGACCTGAAACTTGCAACGCCTGATCCTGAGAACTTGAATGTCGCTCTGATGCCAACCTCGGGTGCAGACCTGCTATTTATAGCCATGCCCTGACTTACTAAAAATAGTAAGTTCTCCGATTTTGCTCAAATTTTGCCAGCAGGTACCTTGAAGTGTGCTGATGTTGGTGAGGTGCTTCGTTTTGACAATTTCTGGATTTCACCCCCTATAAAAGTGGAAACCCTAATTTGACCTGCATGTATCCCGAACGGTCTCCGTTTGACTTCGTTCCTTCTGCATATCGTTCTGCTTGCTGAACTGGAGTGTTAGGCGGCTGCCAGAGTGTACCTGCTAAAAATAGAAACTGCCTGAAAAGTGACTCATCCACTACCGAATGATTTTGCATGTCATATTGCCTGTGGGATCTCAAGAATCCCAGAAAAACCCAGAAAACTGGTCTGCATGCATGCACTGGCTAAAAATAGTAAGTCCTCGAAACTTGATCTTCTCCGCTTGCATGTCACATTGTTGCGAAGCTCTCGAAAAACCCAGAAGGAATATCCGGACATGCGTTGAAAAACTCTGCATGCAAACCCTAAAAATAGCCTCCGAAGGTTGAACTCTGAAAGTGATCGTCTCGATTTGCATGTTATATCATTGCGAAGGTTTCGAGGAACCCAGAAGTAATCTCCGGACATGCAATGAGGAATCATACGTTTGACCCCTGAAAATGGCTCCTGAAGCCTGAACTGCTAAAAATAGCAAGTTGTCCGATCTGGCTCAAAATTTACGTGCAAGCAGCTTGATGTTACCTGAATGTGGTGGAACTGACAGAATTCCAAAAGTTCGACAAAATAGTCCCAAATTGAATACTTACTAAAAATAGCAAGTTGTCGGAATACAGTGAAAATTTAATGGGACCCTGCCGGAAGCTTTGTGATTGCTGTACTGAGCTTGGATTTCAATTTCATAACTCAGTTTGACCTTAAATAAGCCTGAAGGATGAAAACCCTAATTACACAGACTTAACCAATACTTCAACCCAGGTCAAACGACGAGACATCCCCGGAAGGACCAGAGATAGAGAGAGAGACGCACTAACCAAAGCCAAAAGACCAGAATGGAGCAAAAATTAGGGGGTCCCCATCTGTATGGGGTGATGTGTGAAAAAGGTCACAACAAGTACCTAACTCATATCTTATTAGAATCAATATTAGTGAATGTTCTAATCTGTGATGTTTGTGAATTCAATACGATAAGTGAATACTATTATGACTTGCTACTGCGAGAATAGACTTCGGGCCAAAATTCTCCTTTGCTAATGCTCGATGAGGATAGGGATGTGTGGAAGGGAAAAGCGGGTAAATCCATCCAATGTTGGACGGAGCCCAAGACAGGTAACCAATCCTTGAGGGTGTCCGACTCAAGATGGTGCATGTGCCCTTTGCACAATAAATCTACCATCCAAAAGAGGTTAGGAAAGAGGAAACAAGGCGAAGATCTATTCCGATCAAGAGTAATAAGTCATATCAGATTGTGTTAGTTATGCACTAGTTACTAATAATGCACATTTCATTTATCTTATTCCATCAATCTTTCATTGCTCTTTATCAAACAATCTTAGAAATCAAAATTTTAATCTGTGGATTTTATGTCTCTAATATGGGGACATTACAAATTGATGCATGAGAAAAAACTAAAATCCAAACTGAAAGGCTCGTAAAGCTCCCAACTAAGCTCCACAGCCCCCGGTTAGGTCCACTAACCATTTTGCTGACCTACAGGAACCCTGATAGTAGGCCAATCTCCACTATAATCTGAGTTGCCTAAGGAAGGGACATTACAATCAACCTCATGTGTCTCGAGTCCCCTATGTGTTACAAGTCCCTCATATGCAGAGACTCATGAACCTATAAATATGGGCAAGCTTCCCTTCCTTTGTCTCATCTTTTTCAACCTCTTTAGGAGGGTCTTCCTCTTCTTTCTCATCCAAATCAAATTGTTGGTCTGAACTTTCTGATGTACTTTCTTCAACTAAGTATTACTCTATCGGGTGAATCTTCTCATTTGAGGTGCACTTATGATCATCCCTAGACCAAGGTTCTCTACATGTATAGCATAGGCCCTTCCTCCTAAGGTCATTTAGAGTGTCTCCATCAATCCTCATGATTGAATTTTTCTACTGATTGGTGTCCTTAGTGAATGGTCTCCTATCCTTTTTGTGCACAAATGGTTTGGACTGAAATTTTTCTTTAGGGACAGGCCATTCCATGCTCCTTGCTTTCTTCATTGCCTCCTACAAGGTTGGTGGTTCAAAAGCCTTAATCCATCCTCTAAGTGGCTCCATAAGACCCTAATTGAATAAGACCACCAATCTTCTCCCTATAATCGCCAAAAACAACATTGAAAGCTTTTGAAATTTTGCTATGTCAGCCTCTACAGTGCCATGTTGCTTCAATTAGGCTAGCTCTCTGAAGTGTATCTCGGGTTCTTTCTTATCAAACCTCTCTATGAGCTTAGTGGTAAACTCATCATAGGAAGTGATAGACCTGTGACCCAGGGTTATTAGGCCATAGTACCACCACTCGTGTGCTACCGCGTCAAGATGTAAAGTGGCAAACTTGATTGCCTCATCCTCCGCCATCAGGCTAAGGGCCAAGTAATTATCAAGCTTTTGTACCCAAGCCCTTGTTGCACACTTATCACTTCCATGAAAGTCGGCAAGTGTTACCTTGCCAATGGCCTGCTGTAAATCTCTCTGCACTGTTGGTCCCCTATGATCAACTCTACCACCATTTATCTTCCTCTTTTGATCCAAGAACTCATTGTATGCCTTAATGTCTTCAGGAAGAATGTCATACTCAGCAGAACCTTCCCTTAAACTGTCCTCAATTAGTAAGGAAGAATCTAGATCAGGTTGAGGTGCCTTCTTAGCTAAAAAAGAAGGCTCGAAAGATCTAGAAAAACTCTTTGAAGTCATTGTAGTTCGTTGTCCACCATTGTTCTCCTGTTGATAAGTGGAACTACTATCTCCATTTGGTGTTTGGTTCACCTGTGTATTGATAGGAGTAGCATGAACCACAACGTTTTGCCCAATCTTTCCCAAAAGTTGGGACATCACATCCATCATTGTGTCAAACTTTTCCATCCTAGCTCCTAGACTCACTTATCTTTGTCTCACTTTTTCCCTATTGGCCATGTTACCTATAGTTATTTCCTCATCACCTGGTGGATCGTGTTGTATTGTTGTACCTTGTGAAGACTCCCAACGAGCCTTAAGAACCCCTGAGACAATTTAACCTTTCGGAATAGATCTGGATTGCCAATGTCTTCTATTTAACTCCCTTTGGATATACCTCTGTTCTCTTTCACTCATAGAATGGGAAGTGTTGATTGCGTGTGACTACACAAGGTGGCAAGAAAGAGTGGCTTTGATACAGCTGTAACATACACCCCTGATTTGTTTTTTGAAACTCATTGTTTGTTGTTTCCTTGTTTATTGTTTGGTTTGTCTATGTTTGCAATACGTTTACAAGAAGTATAGCATCATAATAAAAATACAAATAATGAAAAGTGCTAGCAGATAGAAATGCCATACATAACAGATTGCAGCATATTGAAAGAGCAATAGTTTCAGATTTAAATCAAAATCATTACAATGTATAGCTATAAACAGACCTAAGTTTCAGACCTGAGATTGCCCTTACAACAGCAACAATATAGCTCCAATCACCTCCAAACTCCTAAATGAAGACGTGTTGAGAGTCCTTCAAGTTTCTATACCACCGAACAGCCACCAAGCATTGAAACTAGACTGATATGGATGAGGTTATAAAACAGCAACCCCAACCTTTGATGCCCTGGGAATGGTATGCCCTTCTAGAGGGTGATTTTGTCTTGAAAATCAAACCTTCACCAAAAACCCTGAATGAGGAATCGGATTCTCTAATACCTAGAATGGCTCACCAAGTGGTCAAGGAGTTATGACAAGTTTCAACCTTCAGCCACTGAGAAAATCTGAGTTTCCAAAACTTCTGATAAAGTATATCAGACCTCAAAAACATACCAAAGATTCCTACCATACATCTCCAAAGTGAAGCAAACTCCAACACACACTAAGACCAACAAACCCAAATCAAAATATCATATAAATTTTCGTTTTTTCACCTATCATAACTCTGTTGAAGCACTATGTATTCCCTGGATGGAACCACTCAAAATCTGACTAGGGTGGATCTCTCAACACGCAGCCAGAGTACTCGAGACATTCTAGTAGCATTTATTAAGTTGCAAAAAAAGATATCCAAATAAGTGCCAAAATGAAGTTTTATAGAGAGTGAGAAGGAATTAGGGCGACATTAGAGTTTGAATTGCTTTTAACCTTCTGTCATATCCCTGAAATAGAACACTAAAATAACTAAGCATTGAAATACAAATACATAAATACAATACATTATAATTATAATTATAATTATCCAGATAATATTTTAATTACATAATTATTATTATAATAGAACAATTAATCTTATTCGTAAATATCAGAATAAAATAGAATAAAGTAATAATAATAAGATCATTTTATAAATATCAAATATTCAAATACAAATAAAATGAAGCGACAAAATGAACATAATCAAATATTATTATAAACATGACCATTAATAGCAATATTATTATTTTATTCAAATTATGGTCATGTTATTACTCTACATAATCTGAATAATACAAGCAATAAGTATAGTAAAAGATAAAAATAAAGGCAACTAACATAATGCATTATAGAAGTCATATGGCGTCTAGAAAAAGGCACGATCATGAAGGGATGCAATTAGGAAAAGAGGCAATTACTAATGATGTCATCCAAGTCAGAAGACAAGTCTCTTCCCCAAATAATAATTAAGATGATAACAAGGGAAGGCAGAACAGGGGAGAAAGATCAGCAATCACAAAAGGAATAATGTTAATCGCATTAATTATTCCTATCTACAGTTTTAAAGCCATTAACAAAGAAACGCGTCCCTTGGCCAATCGTTACATTAAAAGGTTATGCCCCTCAGCCCAATGAGGGGTATAAAGAGGACGAACAAACCAAAGCAGAAAGCATGGATTGCTAAATAAGATATACGTCAAGGAAAGATGAATAAGAGGAAAGGACCATTGAAGAAATCAGAAAACAAAGATGATAAGGATAGTAATCATAATGGTAGACTTCGATATCAGATGAGGGAGAAGAATACATTTTGAAGACTCATTGCCAGCCATCTGACCCGACGAAGTCAGAGAAATAGAGAAGCAGTGGACATGGAGCTTATCACATATTAACACAGACTAAAATGGACCTCCTTCAACCATCGATGGGGAAAGAGATGGGAAGAGCTTCTGTAAACTGACTGAAGCAGGAGGTAAGTTAGATGACTATGAATTATGTTGAAGACTCATCAAGGGATGACTAAATGGTAATAAATAAGTGGACTAAGGAGTTAGTAAAGAGTGGTGTTTTGATATATATAAGATAAATAGAAATATATATATATATATATATGATCGTGCATATATATATAATATACGGTCATCCCATAATAATGCTTGCAGCAATTATGGGGTCTTATAAGTAATAATGCTTCCATTATGATAAATGGTGTAATAGGATACCCTCCTTGAGATCTTGATAGGCGTAATATCTAACCTAGTGTACTTACGAAATATATTATTAATGAACCATTCATAGTGAATGATAAAAAGGAAATGAATAACCCTCTGACAAGAATGAAATATTTATATCATCTTGGACCTTATTAGATATTATCTCTGGACTTATTGATCTTTACGTATCTAATGTCTCTTTGAGAAACACTTTGAATAAAAGATTCACATTGAAATGCTTCCACTAGAAAGGGGACATTACACCTTCTAAAACCCACGCATCCCTTATAAGCATTATAAAATTGAATAAATTAAAATATCTTATTACTCCATGAACATCCTTGCTCATAATGAAACTATTTCGAACTATTCAGCCTTCTAAAACAACGTTAAGTTATATCACCTTAGACACCAAGCTTCTTTTTAATGACCACCTAACCCCTCACTTAAGTGACTAATAAAAAGAATATATTAAATAATTCAACCTTAGGCTCTCCAGTGCCACCTTAGAAATAACACTACTGAGAACACAACAGGCCTGAGACCAATTTCCCCAAATAGAATTACTAAAAATAACAATTGCTAAAAATAGTAAGTACTCACCAAACACCAATTGGCACAAAACTAAATATTATTGAGTTGTCTTGTGGCTTACCAAGCATAGTAAGCACTATAAATTGACCACTGCTATAAATAGAAAATCCTACTGAAAATCAACACTAAGCCCAATGTTGGCCAGTGAGTCACCTAATCCACTCCAACTAGCCTACGAGAACTCTGGAATAGGCTAATGGACAATCCCACGGCTCAAAAGTAAGAAGGGGACATTACAATCCCCCATTCCCAAGATTGTTTTGCCTCAAGCAATTGTAACTCAGGATGTTGTAATAAATGCTCATTCTCCCAAGTAGAATCCTCCACTGGAAAACTCTTCCACTTAATCAAATACTCCTTAATCACCCTCCTTCATAATGTGCGCTCCTTGACCTCCAAAATAGCCTATGGAATCAAAATCAACTTGCCTTCCTAATCCAAAGCAGGCAACTCTGTAGAAGGGACAACATTTTGAATGAGTGCCTTCTTAAGTCATCAAACATGGAAGACATTATGCACCTTGCTGCTCTCGGGTAGCTCCAACTCATAGGCCACCTCTCCAATCCTCCTAGTGGCTCTAAAGGGAAGATGAAAACGAGAGCTAAACTTCTGAACCGTCCTTCTTGAGAGCGGACTACCTGCAGGGCTGCAACTATAAATACACAAAGTCCCCAACCTCATACGACAACTTGTGCAAATGGAGGTATTACTCATTGTGAAAGTAATATTATTTTCTTAAAAAATAGCGGGATTAGTTTTTCTCTTGAATACACAACAAATAGTTTTGAGCGACAATTAAAGAACCTAACAATAAAATAGTGTGATAAGTATTAAATGCACAGGGGATTGTTTTATGCGACAAAAATTAAAGAAATTCGGCATTCTCTGTTTCATTTAGTTTTTTTCTTTTCCATTTAGTTTCGACTAGTCGCTAAGGAACCCTCTATCTAGTGTGGGCGATGTTTCATTGAATCGAGCAAAGTTTTCTTGCTTTTAATGTCTACATATCAAATGGGAACTTAAAATTCTTTAGAAACACTGAAAGAAAATAAGACTAGATTTCGTACGAAGCGATCATTGTTTATGACCTCTTCACATTCGTCTTATGATTATTCTTCCTATTCTTCTTCAAATTCTAGCAAAAGCAGTGAAAGAATTAACTATAACTGATAGATTAAACACTAGTCCTTTATCCAAAGTCTTGTACCCAAAATAAATTTTTGGCATTCTGCTTAAATTGAGCTAAATAATGTAAAAATGTCGTCAAAAGTATGATTTAGGTCAAACCAAACATAAGGTCTTTGTGGGTTTTTGTCAAGGAACCTATGGTTAAAATTCTGAAAAACTGAAAATTAGGGTTTTACACCCCTATTTTTAGGGAAACCCTAAAAAAAGGACCTTCCTGGAAATGATTGAAAATGATTTTGATAGGTTTAATTGACTTCACAATCACACTGATCAAGTCGGAATCATCAAAAGACATGTTTTACTCTGGTGAGTCTATTCTCGCTTTTCAAGAACAAAGTTAGGAGCTCCGCAGCCATTAGTGGCAGATTGGACAGTACCAGGTGCTAAAGGCTAAGATTCAAGAACTCCAACAAAGAAGCTATGGCGAAAAGGGATGAAAATGATGCTATTCAACGAAGGAAATCGTCAAAATGGAAAAGGCCAAAATTTGGCTAACTCTGGAAGGTGGACATTTTGCTACCAAGGCAAAACACAATCAACAGTTGAAAAAGGCATCCCTCTTGAAGAAAGGCACCCTTGGATCTCAGAGGGCAAATGCTATCACCTGACACCTTCAAATCAGTCATCTTCTTCACGTTCGTGTTGCTCGACAATGAAACTATTGGTCAGATCATCTGATTCAAGGATCACTGGCAAAATGTCAGCAAATTATGTAGAACCTGCAAGCAATGAACAAAGAAAATCAGTGAGCTTCATGACAAAAGCGCCACTGCTGGCCAAGGGCGCCCCTTAGTTCAAGGCATCTAATGAATCAATCAGCAGCTGCTTCATACATGACATCTTTTCAGCTCCCTCCTAGCTACGTGATCAATCTAATAGCAAGTTCACTAGACATGCCAAACAATCACACATTGAGATCAAGAAGAAAAAGCCCGAACTGGAGACTGAAAGGACAAGCCAAAAATTGGCTAAGGATAAAGGAAAAGTGCCCCTCTTAGAGAAAGGCGCCCTTTCTTTGAAGCATGTAGATTCAACCTGATTGCTTACTGCCTTCCAGGATGACCTTCTTAGCCACGATCAATCTCGACAACGAGACTGTCAACGAAAGGATCCGACAACTGAATCATCTGATGAAAGAGATCAAAGCAGGCAGTTTGAAACATGGATAAAAGTAGTCAAGAAGCTAAAAGCACCCCTGCTGGCCAAGGGCGCCCTTAAACTTGAAGGGCATAAACTTACAGCCTAGACCTGAGAAGTCAGTCATCATGTGCAGTTTACCCGATGCATCATCAAGCAGAGTTATCTAACTCGTCAATCAACGGGAACGTCAGATCAAAGCATGGAGGGTCTTAAAAGCCCAAAACGAAAAAACACTCAATGAAAATTGACCAAGGCATAGCCAAACGCGCCCCTCTTGAAGAAAGGTGCCCTTTATTCTGGAGGCTCAAACTCAGTTTTCTGAGTTAATCTCTCCCAAACATATCAAATCAAGTTGATCCCTTCTCAACAACGAATCCATCAACAACTGTCGAAGATCAACTGAGCAGCCAAGATCAAAGATCAAACGGAGGCACTTCAGCCTAAAAAATTGATGAAAAATGATCAAAACTTCAAGAGGGATGCCTAAGAAAGTTAAAAGCAAATATTGACTTGAGTTAGCAAATTTTAGAGGCAAAAAGAGTCCAAACACTCCACAATCAGTGGAAATCTCCTTTTTGAACTCCAAATCAGGCCTAAATCATGAGTTGGCACCCATACTTGGTGGACCTCAACTTGAATCATCATATATCTAAGTTACCGGATGCGTACCTAGAGGCCTCGAACCCAGTTCGGGTTCGAACCTGATACGGGTTCGCCTGCGGGTACGCGCTGGGTACGCACAGGGTGCGTGCCCAGGGCGCATCCGGCTGTTTGGTGCGCGGACCCGAAGGTACCAGGCATGTACCCGGGCGTACCTCGAAGAACCCACGGCCCAGAACTTATAAAAACATTTTTTTTTAATTATTATTATTAATATGAGGTGCGCCATGGAGTTTTGCTGCCACCCCGCAAATTGCTCCCTGCAGTTTTCTTGGGGCGTTGCCCCTAGACCCCCACAGGGGCGCTGCCCCTCAACCCCATTGGAGACATTGCCCTCAAACTCCCATTGAATTTAATTGGTACTCTCCAAGCCAAGTTTCCATAGTTTTCCTACAAGTCTTCATCTATAATATCACATTTAAGGCTTTTGAAACCATACAAAACTCCATGCCGCACCTCATTTTTATGGGAAAGAGGAAGATGTAAATTTGTAAAATATATTAATATAGTATTTACTTTCAGTTTTACAAAAACAATTTTCTATTTTCATTTTGTTTAAGAATATCAACATCAACGCATTCCACATGAGGATGCCATTTTGTACCCAATTTGCTTTCAAATCAGTCAAATACAACTATCAATTGACATTTAATATTTATCTTTGGCATTTGGCATTGATCAATGATCAAGTATCATACTATGAAATGATTTAGTTTTACAATTCTGTATATTTCTCTTCTTTTTTTGTATATATAATACATATATATATATATATTTATATATATATATATATATACACGTACCCATACGTACCCAAACCCCTAAAAAAAATTTCACGTACCCACGTACCGGGTTCTCGTACCCGAACCCGTCCCCGAACCCGAACCGGTAACTTAGTCATATATTCTTGCTAGGCATCCCATTCTCACTTATTCTTTTACAGGTTGAAGGATAAAACAGCAAATTGCTCCCAAAAACATATTTTCAAGATCTGGCAGAGGTTTTGAACGTATCTTCGATATTTTTGAAGATCAATGGCAGTAAAAATTTTCTTCTCTGAGGTTGATTCTAGAGGCTAATCTTTGCAAAGTGGCAGATTATAACATCCAATCCACCTTGTGTCTACTTCCTCTATTTCTATCTAAAATTCTTTGCATGTCACAGGAAACAACAAACCACCTCAAATTTGACCAACTAGGTATGATCAGCGCCATTTTTTAGTGAAACCCATCTTTTCAATTTGCCAAAATCAACAAAATTGTTGCCCCTATTTTTAGGGATCTTTCCGGAAAAGTCTCCAGATCAAAAATCCAAGGAACTCGATTTGTTCATCTTTTAAGCACGAATAAAACCCACGTGCCAGATCTTTTTTAGAAAAATACTTCTCGGCAGGTGTTATTTTTAAGGGTTTTCAGAAAGTGTCAGAACAAGGTCAAGTGCACAGTCAATCTTTAAGTCTTTCAGAATGCAGTACTCCTAGGTACAATACAAGACCAAGACGGTCTTGTACCATGATTATCTGAAAACAACTAACACAGACTTGTGGCAGAAAAATCCGGAGGTCAATTCTGAGGACTTGGAGAGCATGAACCAAATTACATTGCAGAACATTGGAGAGTCAGGCTTGTTCCAAGCTACATCCATTCCTATCACTTTACAAAGCATAGAGCTTGTAACTGCTTGCATAAAGCATTACAACGCCACCACAAGAGAAATCTTGTCAGTGGATGGAAAGGTGATCTACAGTTTAAAGTCGAAGGACAAAGAGACGTGTTTTGCAATTCCACCATGCCCTACCAATAAGGTCATATCTGTGACGGAATGCAGAAAGGCATTCGAGGCTTCAAAAGACAAGTGTTCACTAATAATGGCTGAACATTGGTTAAAAGTGAAGAAAACCGGAAATTGGTTAGACAAGGAGAATTCAGAGATGAGTACATAGTGTTAATCATTCTACTCAACAGAGTCACTGGACAGGAAGAGGGAAATCACTTCCAGCCGTGGATGTTCTATATCATTGGCAAAACAATCAGCAAGAAAGAACGTTGCGGTTGGGCCTCTCTGATCAGTGACACGCTCCACCAACAATTTACCAGGTTTCTAGAAGAGCATAGTTTCCGCATGTGTTCCTACCTGGTATACCAATAGCCTTCCAAGGCGAATTCAGAATACTAAACACTATGGGAACCTTGGGTGTGTAGAAGGTCCAAGAATACTTTCCTCTTCTTGAGTTTACTCAAGCGAAAAGACACTTCAAGAAGATGAACGACCTCTTCACCATGCACACCGCACGCGAGCTAGACCATGAGATGCACGTACGTATATCACCAGCAGCCAAGGCGGAAATGGTGGACTGGGCAGATTGGTTTATCCAATTCCCCACTTTCACGTACATACGCATGTATGGCTACAATGGACACCCCGCCATGATGCCACGCTACCCTTCAAATAAGGTAGTGTTCATGGAATTCTTGAGGTAGTTGGACGAGGTTCACTCTTACCTTCGCCAAAAGAAGAAGTCAGTTGCAAACTTTCCCATTCAGATGGGACTCTATAGATGCAAGACGGCAGCCGATGCTAGGTTTATGAGCTAGGAAACAGTGAGATTTAATCTCAAGTACCTCATTGAGAGGAGGTCATCATACGATCCAAGAGGACTCTTCACAGCACATCTTGAGCAATGCTCATCACATGAATCTTCCATAAAATATTACTGGGTCAACTATGACAATGAGTTGGAGGTGCGAAGAAGGAATTATAGCAGGTTCAAGCTCTTGCAAATTGCAAATATTATATCAGAAGACATCGAGGGTTTAACTGAGGAAGAAGAAGTCATTCTTCCTTCCTTCTTCATGGATCAGGTGGATGCACAACCACTCAGCAGAGTGGATTGGTACGCGAAAAAGAGTACATCTATAGAGGAAAGAACGGGTAGAGTAGTCAAACACAGTCGACTCTACCTTGACAGCAAAAGGACAAGGTAGTACTTCCCCAATCAGAGCAGCCAACAATTCAGTCTACATTACCTTCCACGTCCAAGAAGAGACCCAGACAAAAGAAGATGAGCATCTTTCCCAAAGGAATGCGGATGCCAAGGAACATGTGGGGAAGAGAAGGAATTGCTAGTACGAATCAGCAAGAGGTACAGCTGGAGACAGCCACCAATTTACCTGAGATAGTTGAGACCGCTACAGCTGAACCAGAGCCGATGATTGAAATAATCACAACAGAGATGGAACCCATTGCAGAAGCAATTGCAGCAGAAACGATGCTTGTAATAGAAATAGAGCCGCCCACTTCACCACCATCACAGAGATCGGAAAGTCCCATTGACTTGGACTCGCCACGGCACAGTCTCGTTCATCCAGCATTCAAGGGGCTCATGTTCCTCCTTCCAGCGAAGCTAGTCGAGATTCTATCTCGCTTGAGAGTTCCCTTGGAAGGAAGAGAGAAAGGCCTTCCTATCAGCTTGATTTCTCAGAATTTGACTGTCCCTCAAGACATGTCGACCAAGAAATTGAAGAAGCGAACACATGTAGAGAGGAATGCAGAGAACGAGGTCATCATAGAGACTGTTGCCCCACCTAAGGACAAAGACATATATAATGTAAGGGTTGAAGACTTCACACTATCAAAGGTGAATCTTGGAAAGACCAGTCGTCAGGTGGAGGTAGACCTTCTCGGAATTCCCTCAGCGAGCGTCCAAGAAAGGATGACGAAGGATGGACAAGACAAAGCAGCCTTAAAGGCTGAAAACCAACAATTGAGAATGTACATTTCAAGCTTAATGCACGGCACTCCCAACTCCTCGACTTTGCCTCAAGAGTTGCTAGACCTCCCAACAGAGAGAAACCATCATCAATTGATCATGTACGGCAAACACTTGAGAACTCAAGTGGATGAGTTCATTGTCAGAGGACGGTGTGTATTGGCAGAACCATACCAATTGAGAGATAGAGCACATGGACTCCAAGCAAAGATCCAACAGTCAGACTTGAAGGCAGCAAAAAAGAGGTCGGGGGATGAAGCGACAATTGTTGATCTACAACTGGCATATCAATCAGTTACAACCACAAAAAACAAATGCCATCTTTTTTATTGGAAGGAACAATTGGCATACAAGGTGAAAGCCTACAATGCCACTTATGTGGAGCTTATTGACTACAGGCATATTGTTGCAGATATTATCAACTTCGCAAGAACATTGGTAGTATCCTTCCCCCAGATAAATTATCAAAATGAGGGAGGAGAATACATTGAGCTAGGAACGGTGCAGAAACAGTTCCAAGACGTCATCCATAGTTCGTTCCTTGATGACCCCAACGGTTGCAAGTTAGCCAAAATTGCAGCCATGTCTATCAATTTGGATCAAGCAACTGCCAAATACCAAGACTATCAACAACAAATTGTGACAGGCAAAGAAATGCTAAGACGCTACACCGTTATCTTGAAGAGCATTAATTGCCCAAGGGCCGAACAGGTAAACGACTAGATTAAAACTTTGTTGACCAATGGTGAAGAGGTGTAAAGCACCAAGGAAGGATGTCCTACCCTCCAAAATAGCAATAAATACGACTAAAGTCAACTTGATGCCCCTTTCCAAGTTGACTCGAGATCTCCACAAATCATGCATGTTAGATCCCACTAATCTAGGATGTCTAATTGACTCCCATGATTTGTGTATATCAGATCTCCTTTAAAGGTGGATGTCTATTTTGGAGACACATTTGTAATTTAAGTTCACTTTTAGTTAGATGTCAGTCAACGGAGGTAGACTTCCAGTTTTACTTTTGTTTAGTTTCAATTAACTGAAGTAGATTTCCAGTTAACTACTTGCTCACCTACTTTTAGACATAGGAATAAATCTTGTTGATTGGCAAGAACTGATTGTTAACTCAAGGAGATTTTAGGGTTGCCTACTCCTTCAAGTCTCTATAAATAAGAGCCTTGGGCTCATTATTTGTTTAACTTTTATTTGCTGGGCAAAATTGTTGCGCCATTGTTGCCAGAGTTTGCTTGTTTGTATCTATTCACTCTTGGATGAGAGTTTGGTGGTTGATCGTAATTGTGTATGATTTCATGCCTTTGCTGTCCCGACCTTTATAATTATTTGAAGAAGCTTGAAGAAGAAAATCAGATGGCGCATGCTTGTTTGATCTAAATATTTGAGTTGTTTCAAAGTCTTTGTTCCCAATAGTGTATTGTTTCAATCTCCTCCTCGGACAGGGGTTCCTCCTCCTTGGATATTTTGTTATCGATTACTATTGTTTGATGTTGTTAAATGAATTGTCTTTAAGCCTACACTTTGGACAGGTGTCATCACCTCCTCGGGAATCCGATTAGCCAAATCATCGTACCTTGTTGTTTCTAGTAAGTTGTTTCCAAGCCTATACCTTGTACAGGGGTTCCTCCTCCTTGGCAAGTCTCTAATTCAATCTACCGTAAAGAGAATTCACTTGCTTAAGACCTTATCCCGAGCGTATATCCAAGAGTTCTGAGCCTCGGCCATATTCTACGGAGACGGAGGATTCAAGTGATCCCACCCATCCATTTCGCTCCTATGCCCTCATGCTTTGTTTATCTTGAGGAGGTAGGATAGTCTAGAAGCTAGTTAGTCGTAGTTAAGATCTGCGGAAACCAAAGAAAAGCTTAGCTATGGCGCATTGTGTTTATGCACCCTTGTGTCTTGCCATTGAGTAAAAAAAGATAGGAACCTTAGTACACATTTTTTACATAGAACATTAGCAAAGACAGATCTTCCTCTCTATAATCCGAAGAGCAGTACTAACACACCTGCAATAGTTGTTTATTTCCAATAAGCACTCCAAAGGTGCTAATTGAAACGCCAACAATTTTTTGGCGCCCACCGTGGGGCAACAAGGCATAAAACTTCAAGAAAAGCTTACGCTTTTATGACACGAAATGGGCATCTAGCATCCTTAGGCTCCAGTTGAACAACCTGATCTTGCTCGAGCAACTCTCCAACCAGATCTTACATTCATTGAAGGAGAGCAGACGGACATCATCAATAGCTTGCATACTTTCATCTTCGAAAAGAATACATCACCAGCTCAGTGGAGAGCCGCAGCTATTACTCTAGACGAGGAAGAAAGAAAGGTTGATCTTGCACTTGAGAGACCAATATTACCACCACCCGCATGGCAGTAAGCATCCTCGCTCACCAAGTATACATACAGAGGAGAAATAATCCTCGATTTCAAGAATACATCGAAGAAGCATCCGATGAAGAGGTTCCTGAACACTTTCTAGAAGAACAATAGCAAGGACCTCCAGCTCAAGCAATGGTGGATAACCGCCTCTACAATGGCAATGCCAATAACAACGGCATTGACAACAACGACAATGGCCATAATAATGGTAACAACGGCAATTGCGGCAATGACGGAAATGGCAACGGCAACTACAGCAATGGACACAACCTGTTCAGTAATGGCCGTAATGCAAGAGTCGTGAGACATCCAACACCTTTGCCATGGGGTAACAACATAGGCCCATTGGCCCTACAAGGAAATCATGAACTTCCAAAGGGATCACGAAAGCACTTCCCAAGATTCTTCAGCGACGAGGCTAAACACCCCAATGAGCATATATCAGCGTTCACAACGGCTTATCCGTTCTGTCCATGCCACATGAGGATATCACTGTTTGACTCTTTGTCGAAACTCTTGAGGCGCATGCTTCCAATTGGTTCCATCACTTACCATCAGGAGCAATCAGAAATTGGGAGGACATGAGCGAGAAATTCTTGGCAAGATTCAAGCCTGCCGAAGACAGCCACCAATTATTTGCCCGGTTATCAAACTCTAAGATGGAGCCTACATAACCGATGAGAGAGTTCGTAGCAAGGTTTAATCGCCTAGCTACACGTCTCTCTCACACACTCAACCCGTCAAACAAGATTCTGATGAGCAGCTTCGTTAATGCCCTCCCCTCAGAGATAGCCTTTTTCATCAAAGGAAGCCACGAAGAAGACTTACAAGTTGCACAAGAAAAGGCTATTGAGATCAAAGATCACATGATGACCACGAGAAAGATGAAGGGCGATGCTATCAGACCGTTGGTCCAAGCATCAGCAGATCCATTGGTACAGAAGGTAGCAAATGAAGTGACTATCTTGAAAAGACAATCACCCAATCAAGGGCAACAAGCGCTACCCACACCACTGCCGTATCAACAGCAACAACAGTACCAACCTCAACAGCAGTACCAGCCTCAACAGTCGTACCAGCCAAAGAGGAATAATTTCCAACCTTTCAACAACTACAAACCTCGAAATCAAGGACCTCCTCAAAGAGGAGCAAACGTCAAGAAGTCTAATGTGTTATGTTGTTTCCATGATACAGACAAACACACCGGATCCATATGCCCTAAGAGTCAAAGAATGGACCAGAGCATGGGACATGTCGAAGATCAAGCACAAAGCTCAAATTTTGTACCTTCAAATGCGAACGTTGCTCCACCACAAAAGGACAACTTTGATGGAGACTCCGCAACAGGATACTTTCATAGCAAACCCAAAAATCAAGAAGAAGAAAACTTTCGTCAGTACTCTCTTGCTGTCAACCACGAGAATTTTTCGACGCCTGTGTTCACACACGCTCAACATTTCAAAGCACAGAAAGAAGAAGAAGAAAGACAGAAGCCAAATTAAAAGGGAAAAGAAGCTTCCACTTCTAATCCCAAGTCTACACAAGAGAACGTCACATCAAGTGCTCAAGATCCATCTTCGACGAACTTTGACATTGTGACATCTATGATGAAGACGAAGGTACAGATCTCACAGCTGGAGATCTCCAAGATCATCCTAATCAAATAGATCGGATTCTCAAAGTAGTACAGAAGTAGGCTATCATCCAACCTACGTTACTAGAATCTTTCGTACCAATGGGAGAAAAGCCAAACCCCTTCTACATATCCCTATATATGGGAGGCTATAAACTCAACAACTACATCATCGACTTAGGAGCATTAGACAACGTCATGCCATTGCAAATCATGAACGCATTGGAACTATCATGCACTGAAACTCATGACAAGTGTTACTTCAATCAAAACCGGTGTCATTAGTCGACCAACTGAAAGACACACAAGTAAGACTAGCGTCTTGTCCAAAGAAGAAGATCATGATGACCATCCTCATAGCTGACATTCCAATCAATTATGGGATGTTACTAAGCCGAAGCTTCTGTAAGGATCTCGGAGGCGAGATTCAATTAGATTGGCCGTATGCGACAATTCCACTAAATAAAGGTAGCTTCAAGTTGGAACTAGAGGCTAAGTCTAAATTCATGGTGGTGAAATCTTAGGATCCCCAAGCACAAGTGCTACATCAAAGTACGGGTCCGGGTACATATGCCATGCTATCTGAAGTAACCGAAGAAGAAAAGAAGGTTGCATTTGCCACAAGTACATCAAATGAAGGATCAAATATGTGGTCAATGCAATTTGATGGGAATTGCTCAACAACAGGCTTAGGAGCGGGAGTTGTCATTACCTCTCCTAAAGGCACGTTATACCCATTTGCTTATTGCTTGCAGTTCAATAACATGAATAACACTGTAGAATACGAGGCACTCATATTAGGCCTCAAGAATGCAAGGGATATGAGTATAAAATACCTTCCAACCGAAGGCGACGTAGAGCTGATCGTACAACAGGTTAGAGAGCGTTATCAAGTTAGAAAAGGCTACCTTAAAGCTTATCGACAAAGGGTGTGGAATGCTATTGATTGGTTCGAAGCATTCAACATCAAGTATATTCCACGCGAGCAGAATAGCAGAGCGGATGCCCTTGCAGTGTCGGCTACACTCTCCATGCCCCATTCTAACGTCAGAATGCCTTCGCTATTGAGCTCGTGTACAGGCCATTTGTTCCCGACAATTGTGGAAATTGGCAAGTCTTTGATGATGATGATGACATCAAAGAGTTTCTCTGCATGGGTGACAATTCCAAAGAACTATTCTTTGAAGGAAGTACCTCTCCTTTCAAAGAGTCAATAGCAGAAGATTTTGAAGCAACGGAATCCGGCACCATCCAATTATGAGGTAACAACATCCCCAAGGGTCTAGTATCCTTAGAGGACATATTTGACAAGCATGATAGACACATGCAAGATCAAAGAGATTCAGCCAACAAAACATTTGTTGATTATAGTCAAATCAACATCAGCACTGAAGATAAGCCTCAGCTTGTCAACTTGGGAAGTGTTGCACTGCAGAGGAAAGCGACAACTGTATCTCCTTGTTCAGGCAATACAAAGATGTCTTTGCATGGACCTATCAAGATCTGAAGGTCTTCACGCCAAGGGAATTGTCCCATACAATTCCACTCAAGTTAGATATCAAGCCTTTTAGGCAGAAACAAAGGCACTACAACCCACGTGTCCAAGATACAATCTACGCAAAGGTACAAAAGATGGTGGACGCGAAGATCATATTTCCAATCCATCATTCTACCTAGGTGTCCCATATTGTTCCTGTGTGAAAGAACGGAGAGATCTGGATTTTTGTCGACTTCAGGAACCTGAACCAATCATCATTAAAGGATAACTATCCTTTACCTATCATGGAGCATACCCTGCATACAGTTACCAGATCGGAAATGTTGTCATTACTTGACAGCTTTTCCAGATATAATCAAATTACGGTGGCTAAGGAGGATCAAATCAAGACAGCGTTCACCATCCCGTGGGAAACGTTCGCCTATGAGAGGATGCCCTTTGGCCTCATCAACGCTAGTGTCACCTTTCAATGAGCCATGGACTTGGCGTTTGGAGATCTAAAGAACAAAATGATAGTCGTCTACCTTGACGACCTTACTACATTCTCAAGGAAGCAGCAAGATCATTTTCAACACTTAGTGAAAGTGTTTGAGAGATGTAGGTATCACCACATATCCTTGAATTCAAATAAATCTATCTTTGCGATGATGGAAGGCAAACTACTGGGCCATATCGTCTCCAAAGAGGGAACTCGGATCGATCCAGATCGAGTGGATTCAATCAAGAACCTATCTCTTCCAACCAATACTACTCAGGTGCATTCCTTCTTCGGAAAGGTAAATTTCATACAAAGATTTGTACCCGATTTCTCAAAGCTGACCAAGGATATATCAGCACTTATGAAGAAGATGGCCAACTTCAAAATGGACTGACAAAGGAAAGGAGGCATTCACCAAGATAAAAAAAGCCATCAATAAGGCACCAGTGCTGGTCCTACCCGACTTCAATAAAGAATTAATTCTTTATTGTTACGCGTCGGATTACACTCTCTCTACCATACTAACCCAAAAGTTGAACGAGGGGTCGGAAGCACCGATTGCTTTCATGAGCAATAGTTTCAAAGACAGCGAATTCCGATACTCTCAGATTGAAAAGAACGCCTATGCCACTGTGAAAAAACTTAAATGCTATATCTTAAATGCTCACACAACAGTTTATGTCAATGACCTTGCGGTCAAGAGTATTCTAACTCAGCAGGAGATGGGGACTAAAAGAGGTAATTGGATCACAAAGGTCCAAGAATGTGACTTGGATATCAAGCCGACAAAACTCATTCGCGGGAGAGGTCTATGTCAGCTCATGGCGAAAGATGGCGATCTAAAGCATCAGGCAACTGATGGCGAAATAGGAACGGAAATTGAAGAAGAGCTTCCAATGGTCTTACTGGTTGATTCTGCGGAGGAGTGGTACTCAGAGCTATGGTACTACACAACTTATGGAGAATGTCCAAACCACTTGGACAAACAACAGAAAAGAACCCCGAGGTTGAGAGCATAAAACTATGTGCTGCTAGGCAACATTCTATACAAGCGTGGACTTGATGGAACATTCTTGCTTTGCGTCAATAGAGACCAACACAAAGAAAATAGCAACATTATTTCAAAACCAACATAGTTCTCTCCTTTGAAGTGACAATGGGAGCAAGAAAACGAAGATGAAAAGAAAGAAAAAAGAAATAGCAATTGTAAAATCCATCAAGATTACTAAAGCTGCAGTTTGGAAAATAGAAAACGAGTGCGTTTATGAAATCAATTGTTGAGCGCTACAAGAAAGGTAAGTCGGTGCCTCCAAAGTCTGTAATTTGCTGTCATACGAGAAGTTATCTTGATAACAATTATAGTGATGCACAATTACACAAATTGAAAGGATTTAGAACGAAATATAAACATGCAAAGGAAAAATGTGGAGAACCGAAATTTTAACTTTAAGAATTAACATGAAAAAACCCTCTATATAAAATCTAATGAAATTTGGGGGAGTGAGATGACCGCCACTATGAAAAGAAGTAAGAGGAAAATGACAATGCAGAAAAATATACCAATTGACGAGCTGAAACCAATAATAAAAGAGGAAAAAGAACCAAAAAAATCCAAGGGAGTTCCAAAAGTATTTTCGACCAATAAAATGATACAAAGGTTCACCATAGCAGATTATATGGAGTTGGCTTTGTTAAAAAAGGCACAAATGAAATAATCGAAACGAAACTGGCTACAACAAGAAGTTGGAAGTTGTTAACAAACATTTGGCTCTAATGCAAGCGAGCTTCAAATAAAGTTGACAAAGTTTCGAGCTCGGAAGAATAACACAAGTTTTTAGAATTTTATTAGGGTTCAAAATATTTGATATTTATATATTACTTTAAAATATTTAAAAGTTTTTAGAATGCAGATTAAAAAAGCTGATAATTTTTGTTCCACTAAATTTGTTTAAATATATATGCTACAAATTTAAACCAAATTTCATAAATCATGATTTTCATTATATATGTTATAACTTGCAACTTTGATTTTACCATGAAAATTATAACTCGGTTCACACCAAATCAATTAAAAAAAATAACCCACATAAACAAATGAATGAAGTTATAGTTTTACTGGTAAAATCAAAGCTACAAGTTTTAACATATATAACCAAAAATCATGATTTATGAAAATTGGTTTAAATTTGTACCATATATATACTTTAACAAAGTTAGTGTAGAACAAAAAATTATAAGTCTTTGAGTTTGCATTCTAAAAACTTAAATATTTTAAAGTAATCTATAAAGCTTCTTTTTAGATAACTTAAGTGACTGAGAAAAAACATATATTTAATAACTCAACCTTAGGCTCTCCAACATCACCTTAGAAATAACACTGTTGAGAACACAATGGGCTTGAGACCAATTTCCCCAAATTGTCTTACTAAAAATAGCAACTGCAAAAATTAGTAAGTACACACCAAATGCCAATTGGCACAAAACTGAAGATTACTATGTTGCCTTGTGGTTTACTAAGAATAGTAAGCACTATAAAGTTACCACTGCTATAAATAGAAAGTCCCACTGCTCAAAAGTGAGGAGACATTACAGTCCCCCCTTCCCAAGATTGCTTTCCCTCAAGCAATCGTAACTCAAAATGTTGTAATATCTGCTCATTCTCCCAAGTAATATCCTCCACTGGCAATTTTTTCCACTTAACCAAATACTCCTTAACCACCTCCTCTGCAGTGCACACTCCCTGACCTTCAAAATAGGCTTTGGAATCAAAATCAACTTGTCTTCCTCATCCAAAGTAGGCAACTCTATATAGAAGGGACCACATTCTAATCGAGTGCCTTCTTAAGGCGTCAAACATGGAAGACAATATGCACCTTGTCACTCTCATGTAGCTCCAACTCATAGGCCACCTCCCCAATTCTCCTGGTGACTCTGAATGGACAATAAAAACAAAGCTTAAGCTTTTCTGAACCACCCTTCTTGAGAGTGGACTGGTTGTAAGGTTGCAACATCAAAAATACCATGTCCCCAACCTGATACGATGTCTTGTGCAAATGGATGTGTAACTCATTGTGAAAGTAAATATCATTTTCTTAAAAAACATAAAGAGATTAATTTTTCTATTCAATACACAACGGACCGTTTTGGGCGACAATTAAATAACCTACTTGTAAAATAGCATGATAAGTATTAAATGCACAAGGGATTGTTTTATGCGAGAAAAATAAAGACAGTTTGCCTTCTCTGTTCAATTCACTTTTTTGTATTCCATTTGGTTTTAACTAGTCGCTAAGGAACTCTTTATCTAGCATGGGTGACATTTCAATAAATCGAGCAAAGTTTTCCTATTTTTAATATCTATAGATCGAATGAGAACTTAGAATTCTTAAGAAACACCAAAGAAAAATAAGAGTAGATTTCGTACGAAGCGATGATTGTTTGTGACCTCTTCACATTCGCCTTCTGATTGTTGTGATTATTATTCATATTTTTCTTCTGATTCCTGGAGAAAGCAGTGAAAAAAAAGTAACTGTAACTGATAGATTAAAGATCACTCCTCTGTCCAAAGAAAATAGCAACATTATTTCAAAACTGGCAGGATCCTCTCCTCTACAGTGTCAAAGGGAGGGAGAAGACAAAATGAAAAGAAGAAAAAGGAAACAGCTACTAGAGAATTCATCAAAAATGCTAAAGCTGCAGTTTGGAACACAGAATACGGGTGCATTCATGAAAGCAATTGTTGAGCACTAGAAAAAAGGTAAGTCAGTGCCTCCAAAGTCTAATATTTTGTCATACGAGAAGTTATCTTGATAACGATTACAGCGATGCATAACTACATAAGTTGAAAAGATTTACAACAAAATATAAACATGCAAAGGAAAATGTGGAGAACCCAAATTTTAACTTTAAAAATTCACATGAAAAATCCCTATATCTAAAATCTGATGAAATTTGGGGGAGTGAGATGACGGCCACTATGAAAATAAGAGGGCAACGACAAGGCAGGAATTAAAACCAAATGACAAGCTGAAACCAATAGTAAAGGAAGATAAAGAGCCAAAAGAATCCAAGGGAGTTCCAAAAACAAATTCAACCAATAAAATGATATAGAGGTTCACCACAGCAGATTGCATGGAATTGGCTCTGTTAGAAAAGGCACAAATCAAACAATTGAAACGAAACTGGCTACAGCAACAAGTTGGAAGTTGTTAACAAACATTTGGCTCTAATGCAAAAGGAGCTTCAGATAAAGTTGACAAAGCTTCGAGCCAGGGAGAATAACACAAGTGTTTAGAATTTTATTAGGGTTTGAAAAAATTCATATTTATAGATTACTTTAAAATATTTAAGTTTTTAGAATGCGGATTAAAACACTTGATAATTTTTGTTCCACACTATCTTTGTTTAAATATATATATGCTACAAATTTAAACCAAATTTCACAAATCATGACTTTCATTATATATGTTAAAACTTGCAACTTGGATTTTACCATGAAAATTATAACTCTGTTCACCCAAATCAATTAAAAACAATAACCCACATAAACAAATGAATCAAGTTATAGTTTTCATGGTAAAATCAAAGTTGAAAGTTTTAACATATATAACGAAAATTATGATTTATGAAAATTGGTTTAAATTTGTACCATGTATATACTTAAACAATCTTAGTGTGGAACAGAAATTATCAAGTCTTTGAATCTGCATTCTAAAAGCTTAGATATTTTAAAATAATCTATAAACTTCAAAATTTTCAAACCCTAATAAAATTCTAAAAACTTGTGTTATTCTCCCCAACTCTCAAAGCTATGTCAATTTTATCTGAAGCTCCTCTTACATTAGAGCCAAACGCAGTTTCCACGTCCAAAACTTGTTGTAGCCACTTTCGTTTCAATATTTTCATTTGTGCCTCATTTAATGGAGCCAACTCCATACAATCTGTTGTAGTGAACCTTACTATCATTTCATTGGTTGAAAAATCTTTCACAACTCCTTTACATTCTTTTGACTCTTTATCCTCATTTATTATTAGTTTCAACTCCTAATTTCATTTTTCTTCATGCCTCAACACTGCCCCCTTCTTTTCATAATGGCAGTCATCTCACTCCCCCAAATTTCAAATTTTGTATAGAGAGTTTTTTCATGTGAATTCTTAAAATTAAAATTTGGGTTCAACTAAAACGTCGCCTGCACTAGATAAACCATTCCTTCA
Source organism: Sequoiadendron giganteum (assembly GCA_007115665.2). Classification (NCBI taxonomy): domain Eukaryota; kingdom Viridiplantae; phylum Streptophyta; class Pinopsida; order Cupressales; family Cupressaceae; genus Sequoiadendron; species Sequoiadendron giganteum. The sequence continues at coordinate 157,954,173 of CM021103.1, forward strand.
CAACCAGTCAAAACCAAATGGAACAGAGAAAAGCTAAATGGAATGTAATGTCCCTTCCTTAGGCAGCTCAAACTATACTGGAGGTTGGCCTACTATTAGGGTTCCCGTAGGTCAGCAGAATGGTTAGGGGACTTGTTGCGACCTTTTTCACCCATCACCCCATTCAAATGGGGACTCCCTAATTTTTGCTCCATTCTGGTCTTTTGGCTTTGCATCTCTCTCTCTCTCTGATCTTTCCGTCCTTTCGGGGATGTCCCATCGTTTGACCCAGGTTGAAATGTTTGCTAAGTCTGTGAAATTAGGGTTTTGTTCTTCAAGCTGGATTGAGATTAAATCAAGTTGGCAAATTGACAGTTGAGCTTAACATTGTTGTCAGAAGGCTCCTAGCAGGTTCCCACTGAGTTTTCATCAAAATCGGACAACTTACTATTTTTAGTAAGTGCTCAATCTGGGATCTTCTTATCAGGATTTTGGAATTCTGACCACTCCATCACATTCAAGGTACTTTTAGATGCTCGTATGCAAAATTTGAGCAGAATTGGACAACTTGCTATTTTTAGCAGTTCAGGCTTCAAGAGCCATTTTCAGGGTGCACATGTATGATTTTTCAGTGCATGTCCGGAGATTACTTTTGGGTTTTTTAAAACCTTCTCGATGATATAACATGCAAGTCGGGATGAGGACTTTCAGCAGTACAACCTTCAAAGGCTATTTTTAGGGTTTGCATGCAGAGTTTTCCAACGCATGTCGGGATATTCCTCATGTGTTTTACAAGAACTTCGCAGTGATGTGACTGGCAAGCAAAATGGATCAATTTTCAGGGACTTACTATTTTTAGCCAATGCCCGCATGCAGACCAGTTTTCTGGGTTTTTTTGGGTTTTTTGAGATCCCACGAGCAATTTAACATGCAAAGTCATCCGACAGTCGGTTAGTCACTTTTCGAGCACTTACTATTTTTAGCAGGTACACTCTAAGCAACTCCCCGCACTCCAGTTTCACAAGCAGAACGACATGCAACAGAAATCAAGTCAAACGGAAATCATCCGGAACACACGCAAGTCTAATTAGGGTTTCCACTATGATGCCTAAAATAGGGGGATGAAACACAAAAGTTGTCAAAACGAAGCATACCATCATGATTAGCATCTTTCAGGCTGCCTACTGGCAAAATTTGAACAAAATCAAAATACTTACTATTTTTAATAAGTCACTTCATGGCTATAAATAGCATTTTTGTGCCAGAGGCAAATATGAACAGGTCACTTAAAGCGTCAAGATCATGTGGATCAAATTTTAGGTCAAACGGAGCTACAAAGGTCAAGCAATTTTAGGGTTTGCTAAAAATAGCAGGATGGCTAAAAATAGCATAGCAGCATGAGCAACAGGTATAAACAAGGTAGCAAGATCATAAGGGGTATAATCACGCCTACTCCAGCTCAGAACAGATGAAAATACATGGAAATCCACACTTCTCCAGATTTGCTAAAAATAGAAGGGCAAGGCATGGCTAGGGCGTTGGAAATTTATAGATGAAAATTGGCATGAAGATACAAGAAATATGCCCTTATGGAGAGGAAAGCTAGCGAATTTCCTAAGTCATGAAAAATTCCTTGAGACCCCTCTAAATGCGCCTAAGGTATGAGAGGATATTGATAAAAAACGCAAGTGTTGGAATTCCTCCTCATAGGGTGAAATGCGCCCAAGCTTGGTTGAAATTCCTTCACCACATGTGAAATGCGCCCAAAAGTTCCTTCATCATGTGTGAAATGCGCCCTCAAAGCAAAGAGTGGAAGCACCACATAGCAAATGCGCCCACAATTTCCTCTTGCACCCCTCAAATGCGCCCACAAGGAGTAGAGGCATAGCAAAATGACTAAGGCGTGGGAATTCCTTCCCACCCCCCTAAATGCGCCCTCAAGTTCCTCTAGCACATGTGAAATGCACCCACAAGAAAAGGTGAGTAAAACGCTTAAGTGTTGACGGATTTCCTTCTCCACCCCTTAAATGTGCCCCTGGGTGGAAGCTCCCTATTGCAAATGCGCCCTCAAAGTTCCTTCACACTATGCCAAATGCGCCCCGGGTGCAAACAAGGAGGGAGTAATTTTGGGAAAATATTCTAAGTATGAAAGGTTCCTCCTCATACTCCTAAATGCGCTCATAGGCTCCTCCTCATGGGGTAAAATGCGCCCAAAGTAAAGTTGAAGCTTGATAGGTGAAAATTGCTAAAGGTATGGGAATGCCTTGGGAATTAAAATGGAAGTTGAAACATGAAAATGCGCCCTTCATGGGTAAGTTGACACAAAAAATTAAAATTAAATTTTCTAAGGCATTTTCAAAAGTAAGAAGCACAACTAGGAGGTGATGTTAAAGTCTCCAGAGGCAAGATCAAATGCGCCTATGAATAGGAGGGAAATTCTTTAGGAAGTCAAGGAAAAATGCCAAGGCAGGAAAAATGAAGATTGCAGGTGTGGAATGTGTCCGAAATGAAAATGAGCAGACCTTAGCAAATTTTATTATTTTTTCAAAATAATAAAAATTAAACGTACCCCTTCATTCGGATACTCATGAAAACGATGAGTTCTAAGGGAAATTTACTTCTGGGTATTGGGCATTTCCCACTGGAAGATGATTTAAACTTGTTCCACACCTCACTCACATTGTTTCGACAGATATTTTTGCCCGGCGCCCGTTTTAATGAATTTCCTAAGGCAAAATTAAAATTTCTCTAAGGCAAATGAGATGAATGTTTTAGCTTGAGAATTGAACTAGATGACTGGAATAGTTTTGCAGAGTAAAGTTAAATTCCCTAGCCAGATGAAATGAAATTGTTTATGAAGAAGTGATTGATTTAATATTTTAAAATGCAAACGTGATGAAGAAGGCCTGTGCAGGGATGATAAATTTTCAAAGTTCTAGAAGTCAAACATTTTGATGCTTCGAGTGACAAGTGTTGCGACTGGCAAAGGAGGGAAAATGGAAATTCAAAAGTTTGCTAAGTTTAGCCTCTTCCAAAATTCGACATGGCTATAAGACTTCTAAGTCTTTTCATATTCCTCACCAATTGTTGAATGCTGAGAAGTTCTAAGTTGATGAAAAATACGAATTTACAAAGAGGAATTTCTCAGAGTGCTGAGGTGCGAACTTGTGAGGAAACTTTTAGGTTGCTGAGAAGTTCTAAGTTCAGTTGCTGAAAGGTAGGATTTGAGAGGAGAAGTTCTCAGATGAGTTGCTAAATGCAAAATACTCCCAAGGGGAGAGGAGAAGTTCTCAGATGAGTTACTAAATGCAAAATACTCCCAAGGGCTAAAAATGCGAATTTCAAAGGCAAAGGCTTAAGTTTCTAAAAAGTACGAATTTGAGAAGTTATTCTCAGTTGCTGGAAGTACGAATTTAAGGTGGGAAGATTTGAGTTGTTGAATGCAGAATACTCCCAAGGGCTGAAAGTGCGAATTTCAAAGGCAAAGGAAGTGAGTTGCTGAAAATACAAATTTGCAAAGGTGAAGTTCTAAAAGTGCGAATTTGGGAGTGAAGTGCGAATTTAAGAGAAGTTTCAAGTTACTGAAGGTGAATTGTTGCAGACAAATATTTCCAAGTATTGGAAATTGTGTTGCTGCAAGTAGGAAACTTTGGAGTGTTGAAGTGAGCAAGGGCATTGAGGTTTGCAACTGGAAATGTCAAAGTGTTGCAGCCTTTATATTTTCAAAAATCTGCTAGCACCCTCAAAATGCTATTGTTTTCTAGAAAACTTATTTTCTAATGACTCTCTTGTATTTTTGCAGAATGGCTGAAACAGGCAGAAGAGTTGCAGGAAGAGGAAATCATGCTGAGTCTAGCAGAGCAAGCACATCAAGACAGGCTGTCATAAAGAAGTTGAGCAAATCCTTCCTGCCAAAGTAAAAGTTTTCCTCGAAATTGGGCAAGTTAAGTGACACAAACCTTGGCTCATTCAACTTGGAGACTTTCAGAAGGCAAATAATGGGAACTGGAGGACATCATCCGTCAGTCACTTCGCACAACATTGTCAGGAGTGGATTTATGCAGCTGTTGGTTTTTCACCAGCAATCCAGTGCCCGGAGCTGATCATGGAATGTGTCAATTGTTACAACACGAAGCAAAGAACTATCATTTCACTAGATGGCAAGCTGTTGGCCAATCTTACGCCGGAGGCAATTGGGGAGGCATTTGGAATCCCAACTCGTGAAAAGATGATTTACAAAACAAGGGAGAGAGCTGAAAAGATGTACTCATCCACATTTGACCAATGTCCTGACTTGATAAATTCCAGGTGGATGAACAAGCCCAAGCCAACTCGCACAAAGCTACCGAAGCAAATAATTTTAGAAGACTTGAGGCAGGAATTCTGTGACTTAATTATGACGTTGAGCAGAGTTGGAGGATTCCCCCAAGTGTTCATCTTTGAACCTTGGATGTTTTATTATATCAACCTGGTACTGGAGGGCAAGGAGTACGTAGACTGGGCATTGATGATCAGTGATAATTTACACGGGCAACTCCGAAGTCTAAGGAGGACAAAAACATTCTACATGATCTCTTACATCGTCTACATGCTGGCCCGAATGACAAAGTATAGAGGGATTTCGTATAAGGAACCAATTGGGTGTGGCTCTCAGCAGTTTAAAATACATGAGGCTTGTTCGCAGTTACATTTGACAAGTACCTCCAATTACAAGAGGGTCAATGACGCCTTCACAATGCACATAACGAGGACCTTACAGCAAAGGACTCATCATAGAATATCCAGAGAGGCACAAGAGTTGATTGAAAAGTTCGGATATTGGTTTATCCAATTTTCAAAGTTTACCTATATTAGGCTGCAAGGATTCTCCTCCTACCCATACAAATTACCCCGGTATCCCACAAACAAGATTGTGATGCTAGAAATATCTAGGCAACTAATTGCCTATGATAAGATTCAAAAGAAGAAGAAGAAGGGTGGACTTGGATTCCCTATCACCATGGGGAATTCATATGAGATTTGTCCATCACTACAGGCAGCTAGGGAAGCGGAGAGTGAGCTTCAATTCTTCCACTTTTCCTACCATACCAGCAGACAGCATTATGACCCTCATAAGAATATCAGATGAATATTATCCAAGGAGTTCAAGCATAAGGCACAAATCGAGGACTTTTGGGCTAGTGCAGTGGATGAGGCCGAAGTCAGGAAGAGGATGTTTTCACTGATACCATTGGGGATGATTAGGGAATGTGAGATCATGCTAGTGCCAGATCAGATTGAAGAGGATATAAATGTAGTACAAGTTGATTATGAAACAGTGAGGGATACGCCACTCCCACTCCCAAATTGGTCTGAGCCAGAGATTATAGACTTGGATACACTTTGCATCCCGATCTTGACGTTCACACGGAGTTGGGTAGAGAGGCACGTGAGCCAACTTAAGGGCGGATCAATTCCCCTTACTTACAATTTGATGGGAGATCACAGATCACCGGCTACAAGGCAGCGAAGGCAGGTTGATCAAGCTCTAGAGCCACGAGGAAAAGAACCAGTTCGACCTGAACCTCAAAGAATTGATGAATCCACACATACACCATCACAGGCTTATTCTTCAAGTATGCAGGAAGTGTCATTGTTTGCGGACCAGAGAGAAAAATTGAATGGAGAATAGGTAGTGCGAGAGGCAGGTCAGCCACCTCGTAGAGAGTAAGTGGGCCAAAGCATCAACATGCCTAGAGAGGAAGATCGGCAGGAGACAGAGGAAGGAATGGCCACTAATACTCAATTTCAACATGAGATTGAGGCAGCTCTTGAGGATGATGCTACTTTGGATCATGATGCTGAGAGATCAGGAGATACTGAGCCTATAGAGGATGATGAGCCTCGTCGGCACGAGGGCATAGAAGAAGTTCATGAGGTGGAGGCCGAAGTTGAGCAGCCCTTCGTTATTTCAGACTTACGGCAGGAGGTGCCAAAATGGCTAAGGGACAGGATGAGACATGATCCTGTTGATGAGACTGATCCAGCAGCTGAGATGGAGGAATTGTTGAGTAAGATTAGTGCACCTCCAACGAAGAAGAAAGCTAGAAAGTTCTCTAAAATTTCAATAGATGAGGATGGCTCTCGGACATTGCACGTAGTTGTGCCTAGGATAGAATGTGATCGAGATGAGGTTGTTCCAGAGAATTATGTGATTACGACTATGGAACTTGGCCGCCCTACGGGAGCACAAGTGGTTGCGGAGTGCGACAGTTCGTCTCAGGCACTCAAGGACAGATTGTTCCATATCGAGGGCAAATACAAAAGATTGAAGGTGGAACACAAGACATTGATTGGCTATGTACAACACTTGTCCCGTCCTTGTGGGCAAGAAAATCCAGCGATTGAGCTCCCTACCAAATTTCCTAGAGAGTCAATGAGTGGTCTAGAGGATTTGAAAAGAATGGCACAAGAGGCAAACAAGTGGGTTGCCAATGTTCATACGGAGACAGAAAAGTGTATGGAGGATCTTGCACATGCTTATCGGCAAGCCTTCGACATTATGGCAAGAATGGAGGCAGTTAACCATGCTTGGGGTGAGGCTCGTATCTATCAAACCAGGGTTGTTCTTCGCCTAGAGGCATTGATGCACACACCTCTACAGACTTTGGTTGAGGGAGGCATAATTCAAGAGGGTGATAGAATTGACTTCACCGGCTGGTACTCTTCGGTGGTCACAGGTCGAGGATTCTATGATGCATCACAGACAGATTCAATCAGGGTTAGAAAGGCCATGACAAACATTTTAAATGGAGTCCTCAATACGCTTGAGGCTATCTTTGCCAGGAGGCTGACTTCTGAGGAGGTAACTGCAGATGGTTTGAGGAATAGATTGGCACCATTATTTTCTGAGCTGAAGGCCTTTATCCAAGATGACTTCGAGAACACCTCTACCTTCTCCAGTATTATTCAGAATATCCAGGATGCTCTGGTTGCCTGGAAGAAATCTTGTGCCCAGCATGGGCAAACAGTTACGGTGTTGGAGTTTCAACTGGATCATATTCTGCCCATTTCAGATCAGGAAGTTGAGGCTATGTTGACCAGGTTCATTGATTTTGCAGCCAGGGAAAAGGAAAAAAGAAACGCTCTTCTGGATGATGATCTTCTGGAAGGGGATTATGTGCATTGATTGCTGATAGTGGTTCCTGCAGGGGAGTGGAGAATCTTCGGTGCATTCATTGCCCTACTCCTCTCAGTAGCGGTTTTTAGGGCAAAAACCCTAATCAGGGCATATGTGGCTCAATCTGAGCCCTTTATTGTAATCAGATATGAACCGTCCACTGAAATAGGCTTGTTATAAGAGGGGCATCCCCCCTCATTTGTATTATTAGATATCAAATAGTTAGACAAGAAATCAGAGAGTAGAGAGCATATAGTGAATAGTTAGAAGTTAGCTTAGATTGGAGAGGAAAGAAAACTTTCCCTTTGAAGGTTTTGTAAACGGTTGTTGTGAACACTTTTCATAATACAAAGAGTTTCATTGCTTGGTGATTTCTTCTTTTGTTATGAGCAGCTAGCAAGGCCCTTTCGTCTTTCCAATTCAAAGTAGATAGAGTAAAGTAGATTTTATTTTATGCAATTAGTTGGTAATTGTGGAATGTGACGTTTGATTTGAGCAAGTCTTCTTTCATCCATACCACTAGCGAGCTTACTGACGATGAGTTCGCCTTGCATGGTCAACTGGAGTATTGGCCCTTAACTTCGATTGCGATTCATGTGTCCATATGCATCGTTGTGATGGTATGTACATGTTGTGTCATAATTTGAACACCTTTCTCATCCTTTGAAGATTGCACCAACTTTGTCGAAGTTGTCTGAAGGGAGGCGAAGCAAATTCTAGTTCGAAGCTTGCTAAAATTGATCTTAGTATTCCACCCTTTAGGAGTAGATTATAGAATCCTTACTCTCATTCCTTTTAAATACAGCATTTTCCGGTTAATATAGGAATCAGAGCATCATCACCAGATCATTCGTGTCTTAATTGCTTCACAAATTGAAAAATTGCGTAAGTCCCCTTGGAATACCCAGCATATTCACATCAAACCAACTGAGCCTATTCGCTACATAAGGAACCTTGGATTTGAACACATGATCTTTCACACAATCTTAGCATGCGGAATACTTTGATCAAGAGAGGATAAGGTAACTGTTGAAAACTTTATTCTATGTTGGTGCAGTCATAAAATACCCGTCAATAGGACCAACCAAGGGGGGTTGTGGAGCTTAGCTAGGAGCTTTACGAGCCTTTCAATTTGGAGTTCAGTTGATGAATCCAAGGATAAATTGGAAATACAAAAGTTTGCTTTAATCGAATAGTAAAAAGTGAATAGTAAAAGAAAATTATAAAAGGAATAGTGAAAAGTGCCCCCCATCCTAATAAGTGGCCCTTTCTTTTGATGAGGAAAGACCCTCAAAATGGGTGTAGCCTCTTAAGGAGGATTATTTTATTGAATTTTCTTAAAAAGCTCATGGGAGGTTATAAAGCCATATGTTGGGCTCTTTTTTGGGCATTCTATTCTCATTTTGACAAAAGCGAAGTGCAGGTTTGAGCTCTGAAAGAGGGTTTCAGCAGCATATAGGTATTCTGAGGATGAAATCCCTTGGAGGATAGTGAATTGGACGAAAACCCAATTCACAAAACAGGAAAATCTACCTAGGGTTTCCATTTGGGCATCATTGGTTTTCATCACAGGTTAATTTTCATTTAGAATTGATTGCAACAGTGAGTTGTCAAAATATAATTGCAGATTGGGGCTTCTTATCAGCAAATATCATCATTTCAGTGCATTCACTAGCTGGTCATACTATTTGGGTGTTATTTTTGTCAAACCCTAGCTGGAATTTAGGATTTTCAGACCACTAAGGAGCAAATCAGACTTTATATCAGATATTTATTGTATATGCTTTGGTTCCAGCAATTAAATATTCAATAAATTGAGTGTTGGCTTCTGTGTATGCAAATTCTATGTAATCGGTGGTTCAATTTCATTAATCCTGAAAGGTGCATTTGTTGTCCCAGCTTAATCAAAATTTGTAATTTTATTTCATTTATTTAAGTTCCTTTAGCATCTATTTCTTTTTTGCTATTATCAAGCACAAAACCTCAAAAATATCAGAAAACCACCAAAAATCACAAAAAATTCATAAAATAGCAAAAACAAATTCCCTAGTCGCTGGTCAGAGTCAAATTAGAAATCAAACTCAAAAAAATTGGATCAGATTTGGGTTGGGAACCTTTCAGTGGTATCAGAGCCATAATCCTATCAGCTTGTTGGGTAATGATCGCATTCAATTGGTGTGAAATCATTTGTGCACAAGTCAGTTTGGATTTGGTTTCCAATTGGGACAGTGAACAAGGTCATCATCGCAAAGTTGTTTAGCAATAAACAGGCATGGAAAGAAATTGAGCAAACACAACACAAGACCATACAAAAATTGCAGCGTTTAGATGATTCACTTTCAAGGTTGGGACTCTCTAAAGGATCATCCTCACTTTCTATTAGCAAAAGTCCAACACCACAAGGCAAAGAAGCGGTGGTGATTAGCATATTTGAGGAGTATAGCATTCTTCCTCAACGTCTTAAGGAGAATCTTCCCTTCATGAACTACACGGACATGCACCCGAATCTTTGCCGTAAGACTAAGCATGCAAGGAAGGAATATCACACTATAGCTTATGGATTGTTTATACATGGAATGGGTAGAGAATGTTCACATATGGTTTTTACAACTCTTCATGAGAATGATTGGGTGTCTTCAAGTTCCAATGAGGTATGCAAAAATTTATATGATGAATTTGATAGACATGCTGATTTTAATCAATAAGGCATTAGGACAGCCTTGGGTAATGATTTATCTACATCATCCTTGCAAGAGGTTTCACAAGAGGCTCCTACATTAGAGGCTAGCATAGATCATGTCAGTGCTTTGGATAGAAATGGTATGGATTCTTTGAGTAATCATAAAGAATCTCCTAGTGTGATAGTTCATTCCAATAATGTCACATCATCAACGCATGATGGCAACCAAGGATATTTGGAACAAAACCCTTTGACTTGAGAAGAAGAGGAGACAAATCAAGAGTTGATGGGTTTTGATGACTACAATGTTAGCATAAAAGAAGGATGTGTGGATGTTGAGTACACAAGGGATGAGCTTCTTGAGGTAAGCCCACAAGGAGAGCATGTTGAAGGAAGAAGGAATGATTTAGAAAATCCAGTTTGGTCTAGTTTGCATCATGGAGTTCATGACCTCCCTCTTTTGGAGATCCCCTTGAAGGCTCAAAAAAATGATGATAGTGGTCACACACTTGATGTATCGGCTACAAGTGTTATGTCCATTTGTGTGGAATGGAACATTATTGGTTTCATTATGGTTAGTCATGCATCATCTACAATGGAAGGACAATTGCTAAGATCATATGAATCATTTTGTTTTGAAGAGTTGATTAGGAAGACTTGGAGGTTTCTTACTAAGAAGATCTTGCAATTTGATAATTGTTGGTTTGTCTTGCATACTACACCTTGGAGTTTTCTAGTTAAGGAAAACATATCAATTATCAAGGTGATGGTATGGATTAGAAAATGGGACAGCAATATTTTGACATCACATGAGCATAAATCCAAGCTAGATGGTTGTGAAAAGAAATGTAGCATGGTAGACATCCATGAAAAGATAGATAGGAATGAGGTGATGATGGGAACTTCTACTTGCCTACAATTTGAATTTATAATAGCAATGGGAAAAAAATATGAATCAATTTGTAGGTTGGTGTCTCACCCTTATGATGTCGATACCTTGATTGAGCATAAGGATGTCATAACTTCAAGAATTGATATGCTACAAGATTGGGCTGCTAAGTGTATGCAATTGTGCTCTTGCATTAAAGATTTCCTGAGTAATGAAAGAAAAGGTACAATCAGTCCTAGTTTTTTTATTTTAAACAGCAGTGGTATAGCCTCACTTTCTCATGATATTGCAACTGTTAATCATTGGGAAACGAGTGATATTGATTCTACTTTGATTGATACATCAGATGCATGCATTGGTCATGGAAATTCATATGATACATCTCATTATGGGACTGATTTTAGACAATTTGGAGCAATTGAGATAAAACAGTCTCAAGAAATGTTTGAGGGATGGCTTGACAAGGCAACGAAAGCTAAGTTGATAGCACAATAACCAAGCTTCATCTTCAACAAGTTCACGACACTCACCACCCCATGGATGATGATAAGCAAAGGTCTTCTAGTTTTGAAATTGCAGTTGTTGCTGATCAATTCATTCATGAAGATTTTGAGGGCTTTGATGTGACTATAGCAGGTGGACTTACTATTCTTTGCAAGAAGAAAATGAGTAAGCTTAGCATTATCTTTGGTAAGTATACTCTTTGTGATGACTTTTATGTACATGATTTGAAGGACAATGAAGTTGTACTTGGTATGCAATGGTTACATTCTTTTCAAAGGGTCATCCAAGATTTACAAGAAATGGAGTTGTGTTTCATGATGATGGGAAACACATTATTATCAAAGCTCTCAAATATACTTTGCCTCACCAAATAGCAGCCAAATCAATAATAGCTTTGGGTCATGATTGGCTTCATGAAGGCATACATTATGCATGTAAAGAGAATTGTACTAAACCGGCACTTGATGGTAACCATTTAAATGTTGAAATGGATGACAAGTTTATGGATTGGCATGACATTATACCTGATTTGTTTGAGGACAACAGTCCTATGGTTTAGCATTCTCATGAGATAGACATGCTAACCACCTTTTGATGACAGTTATTTGTGGTCCACTAATGATGCCATACAAAATTGGAGTGTTGGATATGGTGATTTTGTTGAAAAACATGGCACTGCACAATCTGATTTTGTATATCAGACCTTTGAGACTGTGGAAAAGACACAAGAGAAATGTAACATTTGGCTAGAGAGAGCAAGGAAAGCTAAGTTAATTGTTGATCAAGCAAAACAGTAGCTAGATATGGTAAAAAGAATGAGGCAATCAGCTTTGTCTGATCATCATGGGCCAGCCATTGATATTATACATGAGTGTGATTATGAAGATGAAGGTAAGTCAGTTTTGCCTGATGCATCAACTCCATTTGGTGAACTAAGCCAGCCTACTCATGATTTTGATGATGCCTTCCTATTGGGGTACATGGATGATTTTGTAGTTTATTTTACATTGGTTCATTTTGATAAGCTAGGTCAAACCATTGAGTTCACACAATTCTAAATTGAGATGGATTCCATATGGGAGTTCGTGGATTGTCTGATAGACTATTCTCCATGGTTTGATAGTGATTCTTCATTGTTGGGTATTGAAATGTGTGGCTTCAGTCCAACAGCATGTAGAACAGCTTATAATGATGGAAAATACTATGCCTTGGTTGAAGATGGATAAAAACTGAAGGATAAGATTTTACACGCCATCCATGACACACCATTAGCAGGACATTCTAGATATTTCAAGACGTACAAGCGAGAGAGAGATTCTCATGGAAGGATCTCAAGGATGATGTTTTGAGCTATGTAAGTGAGTGTGTGACTTGTCAGCAAAACAAGTCAAAGCATACTTTTCCGGCAAGTCTTTTGCAACCATTGCCTATTCCAAAGCAAAAGTGGGATAGTATATCAATGGATTTCATTACTGGTCTTCCGAGAATTCAAGGATGTTATTTTTAGGATCGGAAATGCAATAAAGAGAAAACACAACTCAGAGACAATGAACACAATATTTTACCCCAGGAAAACCCCCCTACTCGAGGGAGAAAAAACCAGCAATGAATATTCTCTTATATATCATAATAATATTAGGCCCTAGAAAGGCCGAATACAATTCAAAGGATCTACACTTATATCTGGTACAATTTCATGAATACACTAAGTATCGACTCTTCTCCTTGATGTTGAATTGCTGCTTAGAAAACTTGACCTGTTGTTGAAGTGCGAATTTGAGTGAATGAATTGCTTGATTAAATGAGAGGACTTCATCCTCTTTATATACAAAGCTAGGCACCCTCCTTTCTAGGGCCGACCTAGAAATAAATATAATTTTGCTTATGAAACAAGAGGCCAACCTCCCTTGATTACATTTTATTTAAGAAAATAGCTCCTAAAGCTACAAAACACCAACACTCCCTCTTAGTTAGGGAGGTATTTTCAAATATCCTCGTCATGGAGTCTCTCAACATGACGCCCACAATGGCTACACTCATATGTGAAAAAACCACATCTCAATCTTAGAGATGTACAAGAGTTCATCATGGAGTCTCTCAACATGATGTCCACAATGGCTACACCCATTTGTGGAAAACACATCTCAATCTCGGAGACGTACAAAGGTTCATCACGAAGTCTCTCAATGAGATGTCGTCATGGAGTCTCTCAACGTGACGTCTCATCTCAGTCTCAGAGATGAACATGGGCTTGCACCTCATATTTTTGTCTCAGATAAATATACACTACAAGGGCTTTCACCTCATATTTCTCTGTCTCAAAGAAATATACACTACAAGGGCTTTCACCTCATATTTCTCCATCTCAGAGAAATATACACTACAAGGGCTTTCACCTCATGTTTCTCCATCTCAAAGAAATATACATTAAAACAAATCTTCATGATGATGTGACTCCCTCTAGAGCTCCAAGTACCCACATCAACCTTTTCACCTCCTCATCCAAGATTGTTTGCAATGCTTGCCTAAGAGGAACGGTTTCCAACTCACACCTCCGGCACTACTGACTTGCGAGAGTTCAGGACTTTCCTTCTCAACCTCATCCCAGATCATCCTATTCTGAATAGTTTTGCAAAGCTACCAATGTCAAATCCAGATTGATTGTCTTGTGCAATTATGTTCTCTACAGCTAAAGAGGTATTCCAAGGACTTTAGCACCTTGCCTTGCAACACTGCAACCCACTTAGCTGACACCTTCACTTCTTCTCAGTGAGTCACAGAACTCCCTCTTGATCCTTGCCTCAGAGATTGCAAAGAAATCCTCTAGAATTGAACTCCCCTCTATTGACTAATCTCTAAACCTTAATCCTTTTCCCAGTCATATTCTCAACTCGTGCCTTGAATTCTCGGAATTTAACTCCTTTTGAATTTCATTTCCTCCTCTTCGAAGTAGTTGATCACAATGGAAATCTATATAGGTTCTCCATTGTTTAGTGTCTTCATCTTTCTCAATCTTCTTTGTTGATGCAAATCCTCCATCCACGGCTAACCCAACCTTGTGCCTTCGAGAGATGTCTCCAGTGAAGAATCATGAGATTTATGCGCCACTAACTCAGTCCCAAGGCTACAAGCTATGTCTCCATGTTTGTTCATTTCTCCAACCAGCATGACTTCCTCACTGGATGCCTCAAGCTCTTCCTCCCTTTGAATTCCTTATGCAATCTTGGATAATTAATCCATCATCCTTTTGCTCCTCGATCCATCCTACATTTTAAAGAGATTAACAATAGTTCATAAATGAAACTACCCTGAAGAGGAATATACTGACCAATGCTAGGAGCATGCATGATTCACTATTCCCAATATTATTGCATGAATTATTATTAACTACATGATTATTTAAATCCATGATCATTATTCAAAGATACATCATAAAATACTTATCTCTTTATTGTTGATCAATTCAGCGATGCATTTTTCAGATTTCAATCTCCATATCTACTATCAGCACCACGATCTCTTTCACCATATCGACCACCACTATAACGATCCCCTCCAAGACGACCTCCACGACCCATACCAGCACGCAAGGATAGCGTGAAGAAAAATAGAAAAGTTGGGAGTTAGACACTATGCGTTGGTTGGTGATCATTGAGCATGCATCACAGCCTTACTGGCAACACTCAAGCCGCTTTCACCTAGACAACTTGAAGACAAACCAACAATACTGCCCAACTCACCACCAACGTGATCCACCATTGATGTTGCGTTAACCGAAGTGCTACCTCTGTCAATGTCTTCAAAAGGATTTGATGGTTTCCAATAAAAGAAAGCAAACTCCCAGCAACAACACCTTATCTAGGTTACTTTGATTGACTACCACGTGTCATGAGATGTATCTTCCAAAAGTAATATTCCCAAGCCAATTTCAGCAATGTAAGACTCCTAATGCCATGACATTAAAAACATCACAACCTTAGAGTATTGTGTCAAATATGCCACCACTCCCTTTCCCAAGATTTAATGCCACGCCTCCATAAGGGATATAAAATTGAATGACTTATTCTTCCATTGCATATATTATAAGGATAACTCGGTCTCCACCATTAGATGCCTAACTCCATTATAGATGGCAATATAATTTCTACTTGCATCTCTAGGTAAGCTAATTCTCCACGCTTTTAAGAAAGATCAATGCAATTCCTCACTGGTGACAGGAAAGAGAAATCATGTGATTATTGATTTTCTTGGCTTCATTTAATCTTGATTATGTTTCTACTCAAACTCGACTTCTACCAAGTAGCTCCCGTCAATCTCCTCACATTGAACTTGTGCGACGTCCCTGGAACATACCAAGCTCCTTCCAAGAACTCCAATTATATATGAAATGAGTTTCCAAACAATTGTCTATGGCTTCTCTCAAGCTACGGCTTCTAGGAAACCCGGAGATGAAATATTTGTTTCTTATGACCCATAAAATCGCTCTTTGAAGTGACTTTAGCATCATTCTCTGGATAGTATGCTTTTGATAGAACAACAATTCCTAGACGAGGTTTGCATTGTCTTTGGGGCCCACAAACTCTCACGTTCAAGCTCACTTGGCTGCCAACGACCCCAAACTTTCCTTTAATCCTCTGTAAACTTATCGCCCAAAAATTCCTTGAGGTTTACATCCAGACGAGGGACCTTCAACGCCCAGACCAGACCAACGAATCAAACAAACTTACTCTCCTATTCCCACGAACAGCCAGAGATGTTCATAGCGACCAGCATAGATAAAAACTGGAAACACCAAACCTGCCAAAGTCTCACGCCTGGCTTATGTCCCTACTTTCCTCCTGTATATATAGATTATACTCCTAAATAATCCAGACTTCTCCTGATTAGCTTGCTGGTGAATGTCTCCTACCTTGATTTTAGATGGCACCCTTGAACTTTTGCAACCACTGAGTATCCAATAATTTGCCTTCAATGTATGCGATACCCCCTCAAAGCCCATAGATTCGGTATCGGCTTTTACCACATATAGCGCTATCCATTACTTAATTCGGTGGCTTCGTTACTGAGTTTGATGGTAACAAAAATGACTTACCATAATTTTAATCACCATGGGGCATGATCAAATTGATACATATGCAGAGTTCAGAGAGAGGTTGATAGATAGATTTGATATGAAAGACCTTGAATTACATTTTAAGGAGGTTGGCTCAACTCAAACAGTGGGGTACTATGGACCATTATGTTGCAGATTTCCAGAGACTTTCGGTGCTTGTTACAAATATCTCATAAAGGAGATTGGTAGTCCTTTTCATTGATGGACTTTCAGATCCATTACATGGTTCTATTAAGGGACTCAATCCAACGACTTTGCAGGAAGCCATCAAGAGGGCTAGGGATATGGAGTCCTCTACTACCAGTCAAAGGGATTTATGCATAAGAAAGATAAGGACAAGAAACACATTAAGAGCGATTCCAATCAGCCCAAACATGCACCACCTAAGTTGGACTTTGAAACACGAAATGAACTACGAAGGAAGCAACTCTGTTTTACTTGCAAGGAACCATGGGACCCGGGACATGTTGTGACCTATTTCACACATCGCCCCATTGCAAATGGGGACCCCCAGTTTTTGTCTTTGGTTTTGTCCTCTACGTAACAATTTCATGGGTACATTTTGTTTGAAAGTTCAGAGTTTGATTTTTTGAGGATCATTCCGGTCAAATTAAAATTTTGAACCTGTGTCAGTGCCTAGACGTCATGGAAGTGCTCAGAAGGCCCGATAGAAGAGGATCACCTGTGCTTTGAGTCAATTCTGACACTTCCTATTTTTTAGGGATTCTGCTTTTTTTGCTTTTTGCTTTTGCTTTTTTCTTTTTTCTTTTTTTTTCTTTTTGGTATTTTTAGACCATTTTGGAGTTCCTATTTTTTAGGGATGCTATTTGCTTTTAGGTTTTTTCTATTTTTAGAAATTTTCAATTTTTGGAAAGTTTCTATTTTGGGAAAAGTTTCTATTTCAAGATCTCACTGATCGTGAAGCCAATGTACCTCCAGAATGAGCAAATCAACGGAAAAATCAAGGCAAATGGTGAAAGATTGATGAAAAATGGCACAAGTTTGAGAAGTTTGCCCATGGGAAGAAATGGCAGGCCAAGCTCAAGTCCCCCCTGGCACAAGTCTTGGAGAAACTCGCCAATGGCATGAGCAAGCATGAAGTTTGCCGTGAAGAAGCAAGAAATGGAAAACCTCTTGGAAAGTCTGCCCTGGCAAAGTGAAGGTGAAGTCTGCCATAGAGAGGAAGACTGGAAAGACAAGGTCAAAGTCCGCCCTAGCAAAGCAACCACCTAAGTCCGCCTTGGCAGGAAGAGCACAAAGTCCGCCATGGGAAGAAGTAGAATGGAAAGAAGACAAGAAAGTCCACCCTTGGCAAGTGGAGGTCAAAGTCCGCCCATGGAAAGAAGAGTATGGAAGTCTACCCTTGAGGAAAAGATCAATGGCAAAGCGAACTTCAAAGTCCACCACCCATGAAGATAGACTTCGCAAGAGCATTGGAAAGTCTGCCCAAGCCATGTAGAGATGGCAAAGAGTCAAGGAAATCCGCCCAACTTTGGAGGTAGAGAAAATTTCTAAGGCATGGATCAAAAATACGCCAAATGTGAAGGAAGTCCAAGTCCGCCATGTCTTGAGAGAGCCCAAGTCCACCCTTGGAAAAGACAAGTCCAAGTGCGCCCATGGCAAGAAACAAGCTTAAGTCCGCCACCCTCAACATGAAGAGAAATTTTCTAGGGAATAAGAAAATGTGATTGGCAAAGAGACCTCCAAGTCCGCCCAACCCAGAGAAAATCAAAATTTTGGCTAAGTATGGAATGTTGGGAAATGTCTGGAGAAGCCTGAAGTCCACCCAAGAAGTTGAGACTAGCGAGAAAATCATGGAGTTCGCCTTGGCTAGACGGAGTAATTGAAAAATCAAATAATTAGCCATGGGTAAATTTTTAATGGGTTGAAATAATTAAACGAGTTGAAAATTTAAATAATTTGGATATTTTTAATTATTTTCCAACACTTAGGAAAATTTATTTAAAATATTCAACGTTTGTAGAACAATGAGAAATAATCAATTTGCCTTAAACAAAATTAAATTTTGCCGCGATTCGAGGATTAAATGGGTTGGAAGATTGGTGTTGAAACCTAATAGCATCGATCAGATGCAAATAATGATTGCATTTATTCATTATCATCATTTGAAATCCAATCGCTTTATTCAAGTATAGGTTTTGATCTACAATTTGAGGATATAAATTATATTTATACATCAGATCGAACTTATGTTTGTTGATTAAATGCGGGTGTCTTAAGAGAGACTTAGGGACACTAACTAAAGACATGTCCCATGAGCAGACGTGTCTCCACTTTGTGGGGACACATCCGCTCATGAGACATGTCTCTCATGATACGTGTCTCCCTTGACACGCGTCCCTCATGAGACACGTGTCCCTCTGAATCATAAGATGCGACTCCCCCTCTCCATATTTATGGGAGTCCCAAAACAACAAAGCAGATAATAATAGAAATCGAAAATTTAATCTGCTCTTTGAAAGTCGAACATCTACACAGAAAATTCAGAGTTAGTATTTTAGAGACATAAAGAATAACTTGACATCAACCTCCTTATTTCTGGTTTAGATTTAGAAGATATAATCTGATAGATTTGATCAAACATTTACATGGTATCAGAGCCACGTTAGGAAGATCCGATTAAAATATCAGATTATTTAAAATCATATTTTCTCGAAATAATATGGCACATTACATTCTTCATAATGTCAAGTGTGATCAGATTTGAGGATTGTCTTAAAGGTGCAAACAACTTTACATCATGGAAATTCAGAATCATGATGATTCTAAAAGAAAATAAGTTAGACTCATTTGTGAAAGAAAACAAGAGAGAACCTGAGGATGATCCAAAGAAAACTCAATGGATTGAGAACAATGAGAAAGCTATGAAAATTTTAGTAGATGCAATTAGGGACCACATAGTACCTATTCTGTCAAAACATGAGACTGCATACCTAATGTTTAAATCTCTTGAGAGCACCTTTGAAATAAACAACACTAGTAGGACCCTTGCTTTAAAGAGGCAACTCAACCATGTTCAAATAAACAAAGGAGAGTCCATTAATGCATACTTCATGAGAATCACTAAACTAAGAGATCAACTGTCAACAATTGGATATCAAATTGATAGCAAAGAGTTAACACTAATAGCTCTAGGAGGCCTACCAAACTCATGGGAGTCATTTGTTCAAGGAATAAGTGCAAGATCTAAACTCCCTAAATTTGATAGGTTGAGAACTGACTGCTTACAAGAAGAAACAAGACTCTCAAATAAAGGAAACAATCAGAAACCCATAGACGAGGATATTCATGTACTAAACACAAATTCTCATAAAAGGGGTAAGAAGAACTCTTATGGGAAAGGGTCATTCAAAAGAAAGAGGAATTCTTATGGAAAAGGATCATTCAAAAAGAGGAAAGACATCTCTCAAACACAATGTTTCAGATGTGATCAATACGGACACTATGCAATGAAGTGTCCTGATAGAACAAAACAACAAGCATCCTTTGCTAAAGTTGGAAAAACAAATACAGACTATGACTCTGAGAAATTTGTCTTCTACTCAGCACTATCAAGTCAAGTATCCAACCAAGACAACAACTGGGTAATTGATAGTGGTTCATCTAGGCACATAACAGGGTTCAGAGAACACCTAGATACTATGAAAGAAGAATCTGACGAAGAAGTGACTATTGGGGATGATTCTGCACATCCTATAAGAGGGGTTGGAAATTGCACCATAAATTTGAAGTCTGGCCTCTCTCTACAACTCATCGGAGTACTGTCTGTACCAGGAATAAAAAAGGAACCTAATATCCATTTCTTCTCTTGAAGACAACAGATATAGGGTTACCTTTATGGATGGAAAAGTTCTAGCATGGCCAAAGAACTCCAATATGAAAAAAGCACAAACTATAGGAGTAAGACAAGCATATCTCTACAAATTGTGCACGGATCCTAAACAAGCTCTTATTCATGAGACCGCTGATTCAAATGAAATTTGGCATCGAAGATTAGGACATCTTCATTTCCACGCCCTACCTTCTATAGAAAAATTAGTAACACGATTGCCCAAACTAAAACAAATCCATGAAGGAACTTGCAGAGGGTGTGCCCTAGGAAAGAATACAAAGGGAACCTTCCAAAATAGTTTGAGTAAAACCAAAACTGTATTAGAATTACTTCACTCTGACTTATGTGGACCCATGTTTGTACCCTCCATGGTGGGATTCTTATATTATGTAATATTTGTAGATGACTTCTCTAGGAAGACCTGGATATATTTTCTTAAGTGTAAAGAGTCAATAGAAATCCTTAAAAGGTTTAAGGAGTTCAAAGCACTTACAGAAAACTTCTCTGGGAAGAAAAACAAAATCCTAAGAACAGATAATGGGAAGGAATACACCTCACAAATCTTTAAGGAATTTTGTGTAAATGCTGGGATTAAGAGGGAGTTTACTGCAGCCTACAACCCTCAACAAAATGGTGCTGCTGAGAGGAAAAATAGAACAATTGTAGAAGCTGCTAGAGCAATGTTGTTTGACCAAAACATTGAGACCTCATTTTGGGCAGAAGCCTCTAGGACAGCTATATACATCCAAAATAGATGTCCCCACTCACATCTAGATAACAAGACTCCTGAAGAAGCATTTACTGGTATAAAACCTGACATAAGTCACTTAAGGATCTTTGGTTGCCCTGTCTACATTCATGTACCTAAAGAAAAGAGATCCAAACTAGAACCTTCTGGAAAGAAAGGGGTATTTGTGGAATATAGTGAAACCTCAAAAGCCTACAGAATATACATATCCGGGCAGAAACAAATTGAACTAAGTAGAGATGTCATATTTGAGGAATACATTGCCTTCAAAAGGGCAAAGAGTTCAAGTGAGATAGAAATTCAAGATCCTCCTAAAGACTTAGAAGAGGAGCCTGCTCCTGAGATTCAAAGGGAGTATCCTGAAGAAATCATTAGTGAAAACCAAACTGCTCCAAAAGAGGATCCAAATGATAGCAGCAAGAAGAGACCTTTTTTGGCTAGGAAGATGATCAAAGAAGCTGAGAATCATTCAGCACCCAAAGGAACTTTTAGAGAAAGTAAGAGACCCAAAAGATTCTCAAGCTATGTTGCCTTAATGAACGAGATCATTAATTCAAAACCTACTAGTGTTGCGGAAACTTTCAAACGTCAAGTGTGGAAAGATGCAATGATAGAAGAGTATTAGTCCATTTTGAAAAATGATGTATGGGATATAGTACCTAGGCCAAAAGAGAAATTTGTTCTCTTCCAAATGGCTCTTCAAAATCAAACATGTTGTTGATGGCAGTATAGAAAAACACAAGGCACGTTTTGTGGCCAAAGGTTTCTCACAAAAGGAAGGCATTGATTATGAAGAGACATTTGCACCAGTTGCTCGGTACACCTCTGTGAGAGCAGTAATAGCTATTGCAACAGCTAAAGGTTGGAAGATCCATCAAATGGATGTGAAAACTGCCTTCCTGAATGGGACCATTGAAGAAGAAGTCTATCTAGAGCAACCTGAAGGTTTTGTGATACATAACACTGACTCACATGTATGCAGATTGAAGAAAGCTCTATATGGACTTAAACAGGCTCCCAGGGCCTGGTATGAAAGAATTGACAACTATCTCTTAGGACTAGGATTCTCCAAGAATGATGCAGATCCAAATCTCTATTTTAACATAATTAAAGGTGATATGCTAATAATAATTTTATATGTTGATGACCTGTTGATAACTGTTGATAACAGGAGAAGATCACCTTATTGCTCAAGGTAAAAAGGACCTGACTTCAAAATTTGACATGAAAGACTTGGGCATTTTACATTACTTTCTAGGGTTAGAAGTCTAGCAAAAGTCAAATGGCATCACCCTAAATCAAGGAAAGTACACTATTGATATTCTGAAGAGATTTGGGATGTTGGACTGTAGACCCATGTCTACACCTATGGAAACCAACTTACACAAATTGAATGAAGCAGCAGCAGAATCAAAATTTTCAGATCCTACTCTCTATAGACAGATAATTGGATCATTAATGTACTTGGTTAACACCAGACCTGATATTTGCTATGCAGTGAATGCCCTAAGCCAGTTCATGTGTGAACCAAAGGAAATTCACCTTGTTGTTGTGAAACACATATTGAGATACCTTCAAAGTACTATTGGATATGGTCTCAATTACAGAAATGTCCAACTAGACTTATATGGATACTCTGATTCAGATTGGGCTGGAAGTGTAACCGATCAGAAAAGCACATCAGGATGTTGCTTCAGTTTAGGATCAGCTATGATCTCTTGGATCTGCAAGAAACAGTCTTCAGTAGCACAAAGCTCAACAGAAGCTGACTATATTGCAGCCTCTATGGGGGCAAGAGAAGCAGTATGGCTCCGGAAATTGCTTGTGGGATTATTTGGTGAGCCCTTGAATCCTACTATTATCCATTGTGATAATCAGAGTTGCATTAAGCTTTTAGTAAATCCTGTATTCCATGATAGATCTAAGCATATTGAGATTCCTTACCACTATGTAAGAGACATGGTAGAAAGGAATGTGATCTAGTTGGAGTATATTAGTACAAATGATCAAACAGCAGACATTCTCACCAAGCCTCTCTCCAAAGTTAAAGTTGAACACTTCAGGAAGAAACTTGGTATGATTGAAATGTAATTTGTTATTAAAATTGAGATTCAAATTGTTTATTTTGTACTAATGTATTTAAAATATGTTTAATGTGTAAACTCTTTTGTCATGTGTGTGACTCCATGACTTTATGGGCCCTCTCTCCCCCTGTGTACATTATTGAAAGGTGACGATCTTTCTAATAATGAACACTTGTATTTGACATTGTAAAGTGACGACTCTACAATGATTAGTTGAACTATCATGATAGATATCATGTGACTTGATATCTGTGGATATGTCATGATAGTATCTCTTGGACATTTTTGATGGATATCATGAGACTTGATATCAGTTGAAGATCATTATGATCCTTATGAGATAATCATGGTGGATAAATGTATCCGTTGATATGCCATGAATTTTATGGTAGACATCATGAGACTTGATGTCAGTGCACATACCATAATGAAGATGTGTTATGAAGAATGTCATGTGATTTGACACTTTCAAAATCATTTCATATCTTTTGATATCACGAGTAAGGTGATATCACTATATACTTGATTGGAATTATCTTCCCTAGCTAAGAGGGAGTGTTGAAACCTAATAGCATCGGTCAGATGCAAATGATGATTGCATTTATTCATTATCATTTCCAATCGCTTTATTCAAGTATAGGTTTCGATCTACAATTTGAGAATATAAATTATATTTATACATCAGATCGAACTTTTGTTTGTTGAGATTAAATGCAGGTGTCTTAAGAGAGACTTGGGGACGCTAACTAAAGAATGTCCCATGAGCGGACGTGTCTCCACTTTGTGGAGACACGTCCGCTCATGAGACATGTCTCTCATGATACGTGTCTCCCTTGAGACGTGTCCCTCATGAGACGCGCCTCCCTAATGACGTGTCCCTCTGAATCATAAGACGCGACTCCCCCTCTCCATATTTATGGGAGTCCCAAAACAGCAAAGCAGATAATAATAGAAATCAAAAATTTAATCTGCTCTTTGAAAGTCGAACATCTACACAGAAAATTCAGAATTAGTATTTTAGAGACATAAAGAATAACTTGACATCAACCTCCTTATTTCTGGTTTATTTTTAGAAGATATAATCTGATAGATTTGATCAAACATTTACAATTGGGTTTAATGTATTAATTTAATATTTTCCAACATGTTGTTCAACACTTAGGCAAATTTTAAAAAGAAAGAAAATTTAAAGATTTTGGCTGAAGTTGTCGCCTGGATAAAATTGGAAACTTGCCTTAAAGGTTTCGAAAAATATTAGCAACTTGCCGCAACGAAGAGGAGAAAACAATTCTAAAATCAAAAAACTCAAGAGAAAAGAAGGCAACTACTAAAGAAAATCACACCTCTCAGCCTTATAATGAGTTTCAGCAACTCATTCTTCACGAGTTCAATTAACAAGAATTTTAGCTCTCTCAAATCTGCAAGAGATAAATTTTGGAAGAAGAAATATTGAGAGCAATGTTGATTTTCTCAAAAGAAAGGAAAATTCTTAAGCTGGAGGGCATGATTTTTGAGGAAGTAAATTAATTCTTGGCTGAAAGGCGTACTTCTTAGCAAGTTGGCGCACCTTTTCCTGGCCCTTTTGATTAAATTTTCAGAAGTTGAGTTTGATTCGCAGCTAGAGGATCGTTTCAAAGGTTTAAAATTCGGTTGATCAAGCTCTTCTATTCTTCTATTCTTCTTCTTCCATCATTCTGGCAGAAATTTATCAATGAATTAATGAAGTTCGCCATTTCAGCTCGCTTTTTTGCAGAAATTCATATTTTTAACAAGCTGAAAGTGTAAATCCTTAGAATAAATACCTAGAATAGCCAGATTTTAAAGTCTTTTTATTAATGTTAATTCATTTTATATTGCGGGTTGATGACCACCCAGGGAGAACCATCAAGGCAAGCACAAATACAGTTTGCCAGCAAGGGGCTATAGCCGAAGTCCAAGATCAATTCAAAGTGGAAAAATATTGCGGATACCAACCTTGGGCATGTCGACTTCAAGGAATTTAAAAAGAGGATGTACGGGCACGACGGACTCCTGCCAACACCCATTGCCCGACGGATGATGAGGAACGGCATCGTCCAAGCTGTCGGATTCCCACTAGCAGTAGAGTATGTCGAGCTGATTGTTGAATGTGCCATTTATTATAATGCACAAGAAAGACAGATTATGGCGCTTGATGGAAGGATACTGGCTCATCTTGGAGAATTGGCGATTCAGGAGGCATTCGGCATCCCAACATATAACAAACCTTCATACAAAACTAAGGATGATGCTAGAAGGCTGTATGAAGACAAGTCAAAACTCTGTCCACCAATATCAATAAAACATGGCTGGAAAAACCAAGAGCTTCCGCCAAGAAGATGCCCAAGAAGCTGTTGCGCACAGATTTCAAAGAAGACTACGGGGACATCATCTTGTTATTGAACAGAATGGCTGGCAATCCCCAAGGAGAACCCTTTGAAACGTGGATGTACTATTTCATAGAGGAGGTCACTGAAGGAGTGAAGATATTCAACTGGTCTCGCATGATAAGCGATAGTCTTCACGAACAACTAATTAATCTAGAGAAGACAAAAACATTTTACATGAGCTCCTACATCATTTATATGTTGGCCAGAGCATACAAGTATACTGGATTGATATGCAAAGGTGTAGTTGGCAACGGAGAAAATGAGCTAAAATCCTATGATTGCTATCCACAGCTACAGCTAAGTGAGAAAACCCACTTCAAACGAGCTCATGATGCCTTCCTCATGTACATTACCAAAATACTTCAAGGAGGAACTCATCAAAGGTTGACCCATAAAGCTAAGAGCTTGATAGGCAAGTACGGATCCTGGTTCATCCAATACCCAAGATTCACATACATTAGAATTCAAGGATTCACTGGAAATCCATACAAATTGCCCATCTTTCCCACCAATAAAATGGTCCTACTGGACAGTTAGAAGAATACTAGAACCTCCAAAGATCAAAACAAAAGGCAGCTATTACTTTCCCGTTTTTTATCATAAATATGTTGGAATCCTGCCCTTCGGCATAGGCAGCTAAGAGTGTCAGGCTAGAAGTACAGCAGTATCCATTCACGATCTATCAGTCCAAAGGAAATTTTGATCCTCGTCATCACATCAAGACTATGGATGGAAGAAAGTATAAGCACAGAGTTGAATTGGAGGATTTTTGGGTGGATGTTGCTGACGAGTACGAGGTCAGAAAGAGGTTGTGGTCCAGATTGTCGATAAGCCTAACCAAAACAACTGAACTTTGTTGGGTGCCTGATCAACTTGAGGATGATAGAGAGTTTGTCCAGCCACACTTTGATGAGAGTTGGCCCCTTCCGGCAATAAAATGGTCAGAACCCGAGCATGCAAACTTAAACATCTTGATGAGACCAATGGTTAAGTACTCCCAATGGTGGGTCGACCAATAGATTCAGGAATTGAGACGGAGGAAGGTGACACTCACTTATGACAGGCTGAGTGAGGTAGAATCTTACTCCTCAAACGCTGAAGCATCCCACGGAGCAGAATTGATGGAAGCCACTACTTCCAAGAAGAGGAAAGAGGTAGCTGTAAGAATTGAACCTGTTCAGAACAGACCAAGGACAGAGCCATCACACTCTGTCGCGTCCAGGAACATTGATGAAATATTGGCCCCTTATAGATGATTCATTAGCTAACATTAGAAATCCTCCCCCAATCCATGAAGGGAATATTGAGCCTATCCAATTGGACGATGACGAGCCACCGTCTCCCACCAACACGGAAATACTTGGTTCGGATAATGAAATGGACAATTAGAATGACGACTTCCAGGAAGAGATGATTTCGGCCCTAAGAGGAATTTTAGATGTTCCGGGCGGAGAAAATGTCCGAGAGGAGGATGGTATTGAGCAGCACACAATTCTCGACTGGCTGAAAGAAAGACTAAAGATATAGGTGTCTGTTGAAGCACAAGAAGAGGACGATGCTACGGACTTCTTGGTTAGGCTGGAACAAGTTGCAATAGAGAAGCCTGCCAAGAAGTTCTCCACTATACAAAGGGATGAAGCTCACAACCGAACTATACAGATCGCAGCACCAACAGTGGACAAGCCACAGGCAAACATTGCTCCACAGGAATACGCCATTACCACTATTGACTTGGGCCCAACTACAAAAGGCCAAGAAGTTGAGGAGTTGGACAGCTCAGTGTCCACTATCAAAGCAAGGTTGGAGAAGGAAGTGGCAAAGAAGAATGAATACAAGAAGGAGGTTGAGCGCTTGAAGGGGTATATTAAACATCTGACTAAGCCGCTCGATCAGGATAGTACAGCGGCTCCTCTTCTACATTCTTCACAGGAAACAACCGAGGGCATGGAAGAAGACATGGCCACGGCTAGAGAGGCCAAGGAGTGGATGGTGGTTAAAAACACAGAAGCGACTACGTTCTTGGGAAGATTGGTACTAGCTCACGGACAGACTGCTTCATTACTTTCCAAATTGGCTGCCATGGCGGAAGTTTGGGATAATCTTCCAGACATTCAGGAGAGAATCATCCCGTGCCTTAAAGTTTTGAAAGGAGTCCCAAAACAGGAACTGGTTGACGGGAAGGTAATTGCAGCAGGTGTTGCATAGGACTTCTATACATGGTACTGGGCGTTGATGGCACGAGGCGAAGTCTTGGAAAGGGTGAAGCCAGATGGGATCAAAATTGAGGAACAAGTTAAGGAAATTCAAAATAAAATCTTCCTCATAGTTGCAGACATATTGGATAAGGAAATCATCTGAGAAAACGATTTACATTTGGAATGCCTAAAGAGCAGAGTGCAAAACGCCTTCTCCTCTATTGCAGGGCCCATTTTGAGACAAAATTGGATCAAAGTGGCGACCTTCTCATCTATCCAAGATGCCTTCATGAAGGGCGAGCTTGAGAGGGAAAGTACCTTTGCCAAATGCGCCGAAGACTTGGACGAACTGGAGTTCCGAATCAGCATGCTACCACAGGTGACAATGGAGGAGGTTGTCCTGATTGTGTCAAGATTCATTGAACACACCGCAGCCCGAGGGGATAAGGATGCACCTCCCTGAAGATAGCTCCAGATGCCACTTCACTTTCTATTGACTCATTGGTCACTGATGTTATTTTTAGAAACCCTGATTAGGGTTTAATGTTTTAATCTTGGTTGTTGATTTGTTTCACTCTAGGCCTTTCATTTATGCTTTCAAACTCTATATAAACTTGTGAACTCTCATTTTCAAGGTGTGAGTGAGTAGTATGAGATTGTGCGTTATGCCATTTCCGTTAATAAAAGCTCTTGTGCATGATTTGCTTTGAATCACTTTTATTTTCAAGTGGTGTGCAAGGTTTACATATCTCCTTCAACACTTAGATTAGAATTAGAGTAGAATTTCATTTGGATGTTTATTAAGTGAATGAAAGATCTGATAGTGATGATTGGTGAAATCTAGCTCATACTTTTGTTGGATAGATGATTTTTATTCAATGTGAAAAGTTAGCCTGAGCTTTTAACTATGGATGCTTAACTTCAGTTTGAATAATTATTATTTCAAACATGAAAATTATTATCACACCCTTTGAAGATTGCAACCACTTTGCATAGTTGTCCCAGGGAGGCAAAACAAATTGTGGTTATTTCATTTCATCCAATCATTGCCGTCTCTTCAGTTCTTAGGCATAGAGTAGAATTCCTAAACCCTTTTTTTTTCATTTTTTTTGAAATCCTGAAAGCCCAATGGAAAGAGCAATCAATGTTAAAACAGTCTAAGTCCTAAGCTTGTGAAGAAATTCTAATGTAAGTCCCTTTGTGATACCAGCATATCACAACGCCCACTGAACTTATCCACGTGTCATGACCTGACAAAAGAAACCTTGGAGTTGCTATATGATCTTCTTTGCAATCTTACCATATGAAGCAACTTTGTTCAAGAGAAGATAAAGTGTCTTTGGGCATTTTATTGTGTTCGGTGAGTATTGAAACGCACACCAACAGGACATAGATGCCTTGGTAAAGGCAAGGTGCATTACATCGAGGTCATATCTGATGTGGAGAGTGAGGAGCCACATGACACAAGTTCGGATAGTGATGGAGAGAATGGGGAGGAGCCCCCTCGTGTTGAGTCGAAGCTCACACCTACAAGTGATACTGCGCATGCTACTATTGCTTCCCTTTCAAGAGTTCCTAGGTATCATTCCTCTCGTGTGAAAGTTCTTAATGGGAAGTGGTTGATATTGGAGCCACTCATAATTTCATTGATGAGGGCTTGGTCGTAAAAAGAGGACTGCAAACAGAGGAATTCTCAGGATTTAATGTGACAGTTGCGGATGGATTCTATATGAATTGCACTAGGAAGTTTTCACAACTTAATATTCAGATGGGTAATTATACTTTGACTGATGATTTCTACGTGCTTGGACTTGGTGAGATTGATGTGGTCTTGGGTATTCAGTGGTTACAATCTCTTGGGAGATATGTCTAGGATTTCCAGCAGATGGAGCTAGAGTTTGTATCAGATAAAAGCCTTATCTAATGGGAAGCCCAAGGTTGTTTTAGCTAGGAGGATGGAGGCCTTATTTAGGCATGGTGATGTATCGTGGGCAGCTCAATGTTTGTATCATTCAAGTCTACTTTTGATGGTAAGCCACAACATCATGTTGATATTCAGACAATGATTGATAAGCATAGCATAGTATTTGGAGATATTCCTCCTAGTTTACCACCTGATCGTGGGTTTGAACATTTCATTGAGATAGAGGAGGGCTCCAAGCCTATCATCACCACACCTTATTGTCATCCAAGGCATTTCAAAGAAGAGATTGAGAAGACAATTAAAGACTTTTTAGAGATGGGACACATTCGGCCTAATTCCAATCCCTTTGCTTCATCAGTGCTTTTGGTAAAGTAGAAAGATGGCACCATGAGGATGTGCATTAACTAAAGGGTTTTGAACAAAAAGACAATCAAGAATAGGTATCCGATACCCAGGATTGATGAGTTGCTAGATGAGTTACATGATGAAACTGTGAAGTTTGACTGCGAACACTTTGGTTGTGAGAAATGCACACGAACTCACCGCACATGCAGAATTCCAACAGTATCAACCCTCTGGATGTGCTTGATGCAAAACAATGCCAGCTTTTCTTATGAAATTGTGAATTAAGACCAATTTGGTCTTGAATTCAGTTTGAGTGAACTGCCTTCTGAAAAACTCGCTTGTTGACTGTAAACACGGCTATGTTCTGACAATTTTTCCAGAAAGCTAAAAATAAGTCAAGATGAGGCTAAAAATAGCCTATTGACGGGCAATTTTCACGAAAAAATCTGAGACGTGGGTTTTGTAGAGAAAATAATTATTAGCAAACCCACAACGTCAAAAATTCGAAAAAACACCTTTTGCCTTAGCATGCAAGAGCTTTTCGATTGAGAGTTTTAATGGCCGTAGGGGGTTCTCGGGAAAATTTTCCTCGAGAAACACTGGCATATGGGTATTGCAGGCGCTAGTGGGCTGAAAAATAACCAAATCCTTCATTTTTTAAAAATTTGAGTTTTAGGCCTGCATGCAAAGGGTTTTTATCTGAGATTTGAACTGGCAGTTAAGGGCATTGTGGGCAATTTTTTCCCTGAAAATCTAGAACATGGGTTTTATGCAGAACTGAATTCTAAGATGACCTAGATTGATATATTCTGGAAAAAATGTGTTTTAGGCCCACATGCAAAGAGAATTTTGGAAAAAAGCACAATGCTCTATAATAGAGGCAATGGGGCAATTTTCAAAAAATAATCTAAGACATGGGTATTGTCACTAATGCTGAAATATACGAACCTGGATGCTTTGTTTCTGAAAATTTTGTCGTTTTTTATGACATACAAAGAATACCTAAGACGAGAATAGAAGAAATTAAGACAAAAGATAGAAGTTTTTTTGTTTTTGTCTCTACTTTTGTAGAAATTCGCCTCTGCTTGAAATAGATTCAATGAAACCTGCATGCAAACAAAAAATGAAGTCTGAAATATCCTTCCTCTGTAGCTACGAAGAATGTTGAATTCTGACACCTGTAGCACCTTCAGATTAAAATTTTCTAAAGAAAGGCATGTTTTATCACTCTCACAATGAAAATAATGGACGCCATATGCTTAATGAACAATAAATAACCCTTAAAGGCATCTCAAATGCATGCAAAGCCTTGGAAATTGCGCTTGGGCTCTGATTGGACCTCCAAACACACGCCTAGCTTGCAATTGGCTCTCAAAACAGTTAACTAAGTGAAACATACGCCCTAATTAGGGCGCCAATTTCAACACCTTAGTCAACTGAAACATGCAAAAAGATCTCGCCCAGTTACAAGCTAAAATAAGCCAAGAAGAAGTCGACTTTGAAAAGAGTTGAATTGGAGAGCTAATTTCGGTTAACTGTCTCCACCTCCAAGGGGCGCCACTTCTCTTGAGTTCAAAAAGTCAACCTTTGACTTTAGGCGTCTCCTTCCAGACTTAGCCAATCTCTTGAAAATTTGGATTTGAAAACCTCATCGTAGCTCACATTCGATCACTGATTCCGATTGACTGACATATCGGATCGACTGGCTAACAGTTTCATTGAAGAGTAGGATCAAATCTAACAAAATTCTCCTTGAGGTGACAAACCCTAATTCATCTGTTTAAGGCCTCAAAATGTAGGGCATGCCTAGCCTTTAGGGGCGCTTTTGACCACAAACTTAGAAAATTTTCAATGCATTTTTTATCATTTTCAAAGTGATGCTGACTTAACTTCACTTCGCTTTACCCGATGTCCAGCAAAACTTCAGAATTAGCTGACTGGCTCACTACAGAGCTAGCTGGATTTTGAACAAGAGCTCTTGGAGAGCACTTCTCGTAAAAACATCGTTTGACAGCTTAAAAACATGGGTGCCCCTAGCCTCCAAGGGCGCTTTTCCTCCCAAACTTAGCCATTTCAAAAACTGGCTAAAATCCACTAAACCTCCGGCTACAGGCTGCTAAGAAGTCATCTGACCCGACTGAGATATGCAATGGAGAGCTGGAACCAACACGGACAGAATGAGCACTTGAAATCATCAAACAGACTGAATTCAATGCATCAAAACCTTGGGCGCCCTTGGCCTCCAGGGGCACTTTTGGCATTTCTGGACATTTTTTATCATGGTCAGAACCTCATGTTTGACTCCTAATCACGACAACTCAACAACTCGGATTCACCCTTTGACAGATGCGTTGCGAAGTCAGATCAAGTTTGAGACAGACATCCTAGGTAACACTTGATCAAACAACTTCATCTGGCTGAGAGGCACACTTTTCACTCCAAACTTAGTCATTTTCAATTTCCCTCGTTTTGCATTCAATCTCCAGTTTCAGGTGATAGACAGATCCGTCAGACTGGTTGGCTGGCTCATCGCAAAGCTAACAGGATTCCGGAGAAGTCCTTCTGGAAGTAACATCTCTTAAAAAGTTGATCTAGGCCTCCAGAATCAAGGGCACCCCTGGCTCACAGGTGTGCTTTAGCTCCAAAGTTAGCCATTTTTCCAGCATTTTCACCTCGTCGAAATACCCCTCCGAGACGAAGCCTCTTTTTGGACAAAACTCGCCATAGAAACATCACCGAAGCATTTTGAGCTCAGCTTTCAACACCTGGCACCTAGCCATCTGCCATTGTTGCGCTCAGAGAACCTAACTTTTCAATTGAAAAAACGAACACTACCCACCAGGCTTAAACTGAGTTTTAACTAAAACTGACTTCACCATTGTGATCGTGAAGCAAAATAAGCCAATCAAAACAAATTTCAGCCAATTCTAACAAGTTTCAATTTTTAGGGTTTTTGACCTAAACATAGGGGTCCAAAAACCATCATTTTCAAATTTTTCAAATTTTGCCAGTATTTTCCTGACGTCACACTGATTCAAAGCCCATACTTGATTTGCCCAAAAACCACGTTTTAACATCAACAAGATTGTTAATGAGATATAGCTTCGGTCAGATATAAATGATGATTGCTAAATAGCATCATCATCATTTATATATGATCGAATTTAATCCTTAAACATATTTTTGGAAAATAAGTAAATTGAATTTATAAGCATGCATAAATTTGAAATAATAAATGATCAATTTATGCATTCAATAAAATCGGAACTCATATAATATATATCTGCCATGTATGTGAGGGTATATGTGTTAAGTTTGTTAAACCGAGTGTTAGTCGGTTGTCTTTGAAACCCGCGTGCCCAAAGGGACACATCCCATGAGCGGACATGTCTCCACTTGTAGAGACACGTCCTCTCATGAGACGCGTCTCTTAGAGGCGGGTCTCCAAAGGTATTTAACATTGTTCCATCATTGATATGCAAACATCGAAATTTATTAATGTTCTACAATCAGCACATTCAGCATAAAGAGAATTAAATCTGGAAACTTAGAATCTTGACTTAGAATTCTTACACAGAATTTCAGACTTAGAAATTACTTAGAAATCTTAGGATCCTATCTGATAAGATTTGTTTACATTTACAAAGGTTTAAACCACTTTAAGCAAAATGCCTTGATGAAGCAAAAAATTTGGTTTGGGTACAACAAATAGCATTGGATGTCAAGTACATCTCTAACATTAATAAGCTCAAGGCAATCTTGGATGTTGATTGGCCAAATGATTAGGAATATGAAAGAGGTTGAAGACTTATAGATAAGGATATTCCTTTTTTCTTTTTTTCTTTTTTTGATTGATTGATGTATGGTACGTCTCCGAACTAAATTGATTTCATTGGGATGGAGTTCTTTGGGTGACAACTACGAGATGGGTATAAAATCTAGTCAATGATGGATTAATAAATTTGTCATGTTACATAGAGAATAAAAAAAAGCTAGACATGGTCTATTCTTTACTAATTGAGGATCTATTCTTGGATATTGGCCCTTACTTTTCTAGTGCAAGGGTTATTCAAAAGGCAAGTGGTTAGGTGATACTTGATTATATCCATTACTTTTACCAAAAGTGTATACCACCCAAGATGGTAGTAGTTAACAAGTATTGAAGTATATAAGAAATCGAGAATTGTTTATTTGACACAAAGTTCTTTATATAAATAGGAAAGTCTCTAAGTGGTCATTGCTATTATGAGATGGGAGGGCGTCAAAAATTGCAGCACGTTATACCTAGTATATTTTAGGTCACCTGAAAATTCAAAGTCTCTATGTTTCTTTAACTAGTGGTATGAGTTTTTTTATTTTCTTCAGCATCTCTAGCTTCATCCCCAGGGGTGAGTTGTCATAGTCACAACCCAAGGATATGAAGCCTTCATAAACTACCACATGTTGCTAAGAAAATCCATTTTATCTCATGTGGATGTTTGAATAGATCAAGCAGAGGACCTTGAGAAGCTTCACAACCTTTTCAAACAAGGTAGCCTCAAAACAAGAAGGATAACCACCCAAAGCTCACTACCACCTTCTCATGTTAACAAATGCCTTTGGAATAGATTCAAGAGATTTCATATTTGTTATGTTGGGATGGTGTGGATGGTCTACTCCTATATCAAATATTTTCTTTGTTGAGCCCTTAATATTGGTGTACATCGGGTTATGAATAGTCGGCTTGTGGCTATCTTAACTCCTAATTAAGTCATATTATCATTAGTATATTGTTATTTAGTTGTTTAGGTCGGCCTTACACTTGTATAGGGTTATCTAAGTCGGCCTAGGTGATATCCTAGGCATAAATAGGTATATATAGGAGGTTGTGAGTCTTATTTGATCATCATGTTAAGTATTGTGTTCTTAGTGAAGACTATTGGAGGTATCCCCCTCGAAGTGGATTAGGAGGTTGCCCCCTCAAAGTGGCATATTATTATCAAGTATTTGTAGCATATTTCATATTATATTCTTCTCTTGTGCAAGTTATTTCATTACAAGTGGTATCAGAGCATGATCTTGGCACCGTAGAGACAAGGTTTTTTCTCAATATTGAAGGTGATTTTGGGAAGAGCATATCTTTCAGATTTTAGCGATTTTTTTTCTGATTTTTAAAGGGTTTTTGAAGAGCACGTTAAAGAAGCTACAGTCCAGATTTCAGAGGAATTGGAGCAGAATTGAGCTAATTATTGTAGAATTAGGGTTTCTACACAATTTATTTGGAATCTGCATATCTCTCAAATCCTCTTGAATTGGAGCCTAATTTTTAGAGGGTTTTTGGAGGAATACCACAAGAACCTACAATAAAAAAAATTGGAGAAATTGGATCACAAATAAGCGAGTTATTAAAAAATTAGGGTTTCCACAAATATCACTCTCAAGGCTGCAAATCTACTTATTTCTTGGAGACTTTTCTAGGTGACAAGTATTTTGGCCCTAGTACATTACAGTAAAAATTTCAGAGAATTTAAATCTCATTTGTGTGATTTATTTCAAAATTATTGGTTCCCATCATGATGAGGCCTACAACAAGGGGCAAAAAGAATGTTGTCACACCGGGGAAGACTCCTGATAAGGATGGGGTAACAATAGAGGATATTAATCCTAATGAGGAAATAAGTAAGGTAAAGGAAGAAATATCCTCAATGAAGATGGATATGTGTGATCTAAGAGGAGATATATCGGATATACGAAGCATGTTAAGCGCCTATATGAATGAACCAAGAAAGGATTTCTCAAGCAACCAAGGTGAAATTTCCAAGTCAGCTAATATTGACACAAATTTTAGTACTCCTATGGAATCTAGGAATTTTTTTCCAAAGGTGGATATGCGCAAGTTTGATGGCAAGGATCCTCTAACATGGATAAACCAAATGGAGAATTTTTTTGAAGTACATCAAATCCCAAAGGGACAAAAGGTCACAATGGCCTCCCTATATCTAGAACCAAATCAATTCATTTGGTATCGTTGGCTTTGTACTCATCGAAGAAAAAAGGGTCTCACCGTCGCATGGTCAATTTTTACGAAGGAACTCCAAGCACAATATAGCAATAGTGTGATAGGCAACTTCTTCAACCAGCTTGCTAAACTTCAACAAACAGGATCAATTAAGGATTACATTCATCAATTCCAAAATCTATCCTTAAGAGAGGATACAATTACAGAGGAGAACCTGAATGATTTATTCTTGGGTGGTCTCAAGGATCACACTCAACATGAGGCATGCATGTTTAGTCCTAACTCTATAAATGAGTCATTTACCTTAGCACGCAAGGTAGAGGAGAAGTATTTGATTCCTAAGAAGCAAGGGGCTAATGTGACAAGAGAGAAAGGATATTCAGCACCTTCTCTTCCTCAACCTACTAGGTTGACTCCACAACAAATTGAGGAGAAAAGAGCAAAAGGGTTGTGTTTCAATTGTGATAGCAAATACAGTCGAGGACATAAATGTAGTGAAAAGAAATTGTTCTATATTGAAGGGCCAAGTGAGGAAGAAGAGGAGGAAACAATATTAGAGGATGAAAAGGAGTCAAATGAGGAATCAAATGATTCTCAACCAATCATTTATTGTCATGCACTCTCAGGTTTCAATGCTCCACAAACTCTCAAGGTAGTGGGGTTCTTAAAGAAGTAGAAAGTAACAGTGTTGATTGACTCAGGTAGTACTCATAATTTCATCAACAAAACGTTGGCTACTCGTTTAAATTGTTTTATATATCCAGCTCCAGAATTTCAGGTTATGATTGCAGATGGTGGTACAGTTAGTTGTTCAGGGAAGTGTCATAGAATTAAATTATCCATGGGAGATTATCGACTTGATACCCAAATGTATGCAATATCCATGGGTGCAGCAGATATTGTTTTGGGAGTACAATGGCTTACTACATTGGGAGCAATTGAGATGAACTTCCAAGAACTATTCATGAGATTTCAATCAAAAAGAAAGGTAGTAGAGCTAAGGGGGTTGATGGAAAAGTCACCACAAATGATTAGCTCTCATCAAATGCAAAAGTTGCTTAAGAAAGGAGTGGATGGATTTGTGGCCCAGCTATGTTCTTAGAAGTCTCTCAATCTAATGCTCCTACTCATCCAGATTTACAAGCAGTAATTGATCGTCACTCAATTGTTCTTGGGGATATGCCTAAAGTACTTCCTCCTAAGAGGGATCATGATCATGCCATACAACTAGTTCCAAGGAGCCAACCACCGAACATCAGACCTTACAGGTACCCACACATACAAAAAACTGAGATAGAAAAAATTGTTGAGGAGATGCTAGAGGCAAGAATTATCAGGCATAGCCAAAGTGCTTACTCCTCTCCGGTGGTGATGGTACGTAAGAAGGATGAAACTTGGCACATGTGTCCAAATTATAGAGTTATCAACATGTGCACCATTAAAGATAAGCTCCCTATTCTAGTCATTGATGATTTGCTAGATGAATTGAATGGAGCTATGTATTTTACCAAATTAGATCTTAGATCTGGTTATCACCAAATTCGAATTAAGGAGGAAGATATTTGTAAGACGGCATTTCAGACTCATGAGGATCATTATAAATTTTTGGTGATGCCATTTGGTATTACCAATGCACCATCTACATTCCAAAGTTTGATGAATTCCATTTTTAAGAAGTTCTTGAGAAAGTTTGTATTAGTGTTCTTTGATGATATATTGATTTATAGCAAGACTTGGGAAGAACATTTGCAGCATGTAGATCAAGCATTACAAATACTTGAAGATCATCAACTCTATGCTAAGTCATCCAAGTGTGCTTTTGGTCTTAAGGAGGTGGAGTATTTGGGACACATAGTTTCACATGAAGGAGTAAAGGTGGACCCTAACAAAATTAAGGCTATCATGGAATGGCCTATTCCAAAAACCATTAAGAAATTGAGGGGTTTCTTGGGATTGACAGGGTACTACAGAAGATTTGTGAAGAATTATGGTCGTATAGCAGCACCCCTCACCACTCTATTGAAGAAGGATTATTTTCATTAGAATGAGTCCGCTAATGTAGCATTTGAGAGATTGAAGGAGGCTATGTGTACAACTCCAGTGCTTGCCACTCCTAACTTCACCAAGGAATTCATTGTGGAATGTGACGCTTCTGGAAATGGGATAGGAGCAGTTCTCATGCAAGGTCGACCAATTGCTTGAGAGTCGCCAATTAAAGGGTAAGAATCAGCTAAAACCTATTTATGAGAAGGAAATGCTAGCAATCTTTCACGCAATTAAACAATGGAGGTCTTATCTAATGGGTAGACACTTCAAGGTTAAGACAGATCATGATAGCCTAAAACATTTTTTGGAACAAAGATTATCTTCTGAAGAGCAACAAAAATGGGTCACTAAGATGTTAGGATATGACTTTGAGATTGTATATAAGAAAGGGAAGGAAAATATTGTGGCAGATGCACTTTCTAGGAAGGATGAGAAAGATGAAGCCTTATTGTGTTCTCTTTCAATATTACAAGCAAATTGGGTGGAAGAAGCCAAAGTAAAGTGGCAAAATGATGTTGTGACAAGTAATCTCATCCAACAAATAAAAAGTGATCCTAGTAGTTCAGAGAAGTTTTGTTGGAAGGGAGATACTATTTGGTATAAAGAGCGCTTGTATCTCTGCAAGAATTCCACTCTTAAACACAAGATTCGCACAGAACTACATGTGTCTCCAGTTGGTGATCATTCAGGATTTTTGAAGACATATCATCGAGTCAAGCAAGATTTTTTTTGGGAAGGGCTAAAAGGTGGCGTTCGAAAATTTGTGGTTGAATGTTTGGTTTGTCAAAGGAATTAAAGGGAGACGATTAAGACACCAGGTCTCTTGTAGCCCTTATCTATTCCTAGCCAGCGTTGGGAAGAGGTATCCATGGACTTCATCACAGGGCATCCCAAATCCAAAGGTCATAATGTCATCATGGTAGTAGTGGATCACCTCAATAAATATGTTCATTTCATGGCATTATCACATCCTTTTACAACAAGTATAGTGGCAAAAGTTTTTTTGGAGAATATTCAAAAGCTACATGGTACACCTAAGGTTATTGTAAGCGATCGTGATCCTATCTTCACTAGTCACTTTTGGAAAGATTTATTCTCATGTTTGGGTACTCAATTGGCTCATAGCTCTTCATACCACCCTCAATCAGATGGGAAAAGTGAGGTTGTTAATAAGTGTTTGGAAGGATATCTACGTTGTTTCACTTCAAAGAAACAGTCTTAATAGGTAGATTGGCTACCACTTGCAGAATGGTGATATAACACTTCTTTTCATAGGTCATAAAAAATGTCTCCATTTTTTGGCGCTTTATGGATATCATCCTCCTTCCATCACATCATCATTAAAGGTGTCACCGAGAGTTTAGGCAGTAGAGGACCACTTGCTTCATCAACAACAGGTACTTTCAGGAGTCAAGGAAAATTTAGCCATGGCACAAAATCGAATGAAACAACTGGCAGACCAACATCATAGTGAAATAAGTTTTGAAGTTGGCGATTGGGTCTTCTTGAGATTGCAGCCTTATAAGCAAATCTCACTAAAGCAACAAAAAAAGAATAATAAATTGTCACCAAGGTATTATGGGCCATACCAAATCATGCAAAGGATTGGTAGTGTTGCCTACAAGCTAGAGTTGCCACCAGCAACAAAGATACATCCAGTTTTTCATGTCTCTTGTTTGAAGAAGGTAATTGGGCATAATATTCCAACTCAAACAACACTACCAAAGCTCAATGAAGAAGGAAGAATCGTTTTGGAGCTGGAGTGCATTTGTCAAACACGCACGAAGAAGCTAAGGAATAGAACTCTCACCGAGTATCTCATCCAATGGAAGAATTTACCAGTTGAAGATGTCACATGGGAGGATGAGGAGCTCATTCAAAAGAATCCACACTTGATTAGCATTGTGTCATGTCCCCGAATTGGAGGTATATTAAATTAATTATTTATTAAGTTATTCCAATAAATTAATATTATAAGGGATGACTTATTATTATATTAATTTAATATAAAGTGACTTAAGTGATTTAAAAATAAAATAATAAAGTCACTTCAGTGAATAAAATAATATTTTATTCTAAAAGCTTCTTGGAGACTTGTTGAGAAATCTATTTAAGAAGCTGTTGGCTAAGCATTTGAACACACTTGATTTTGGTTATCACTTTTCATTATCCGCATGGTAAGCAGCTAAGGCTGTATGCTTAGCATTCGCTCAAGGGTTTGAGTGCCAGTTTCGGTTGTGAAAGATCAACCCTAGCTGGAGTTGAGAAATCCAACCAGGGTTTCTACTTGTGCTTCATTGAAGAGATTCTACAAGCGCAGTAGTTGTTGTATTACTGCCCTAGCTGAGTTGATTGTGGCAGCTGAAGTATTGCTACACCATTTGAGGAGGTTTGGTTATTTACAGATTTAATGGCCTCTGGCCAAATCTGAGAAAATCGATTATTTGAGAGTATTGAGAAAATTGGTTTGCATCTGCTGGAGATCACATCTGTGCAAGATCACTTATTTCAAGGAGTCAATACTTTGGAGAGCATTCTACAGGCAGTTCGAATTGATATTTCTATCTAAATAAGACAACTCGGTTTGTCTCTCTTGGCAAACGATTTGAAGTAATATTATATATTTTATTCCAGTATGAATATCCTCCATCGAATGGTTTTGGTGGGTTGCGCTTTATTCGCTGGAAGGAGATAATAAAGGAGTCAAAGTCGCACATTGTAGAAGTTGCTTACTCAGCTACATACAAGACAAATCGGTTCAGAAGAGACAAGTCCAATTGATCGACTCCTGTCAGACAAGAAGATGTGGATTGTGAGGGAGGCGCGATTTTGGAGGAAGACGTCATAGCCGCCGAGAGTAAGATCAAAGGCGTTGGAAAATATTAAGTCCCATCGCAGCTGTCGAGACTTCCTTGTGTGCATGCCTGGACATTTGCATAAGACAAGAATTGAAGGAAAATTAAGATTTGTCTCATCTCTGGCATAAGACTAAAAATTCGAATATTATTTCTAAGGCCATCTATTCATCTTGAGGAAGAGGACGCGATTTCTGAAGGAGCTACTTCTAATTGGAATCGCCATAACAAAGGATTAAATCTTCATATATATTGGCATCGAATTCATTGCTGGGAAATAAGCATTGAGAGTTTTTGAAGGAAAGACGCAGGCCGCTAAGGACAAGCAACTCATTAGTTGGAAGGAGACGCTTCTTAAATAATTCGATAAAGACAAAAGATCAGTTCAGCGTATCATTTTTCTTACACAGAAATAAATAGGAGAAGTCAGAGTTAAACACAACCGCTTGAGTTAAAAACACAAGAGCATCGAATCAGCTGAGTTCTGGAAGGCAACGATTGTATTATGAGAAGGACGTCATTACCAGTGTGGGAGCAGTTCGATTTGCACATAGAAAGATTGTTGAAGCTCTAGAGGGAACTCGACACTTGCTGGGAGGTGTCGCTCCAGCACCAATCATCATACAGGTTCTTCATTTCAAATTGTAATCTTGCATATTTTAATAGAATCTGCATTTCTTTTAAGCTGGTTTGTAGAAGTGAATCAAAGATATGACAAGAATTTGCAATTGTAAATCATATGATTGATATATCCGAACATACATCTCATTGAGGCCATGGAAATGGGAGTTGAAAATGTAGTATTGTAAGTCTTGGCAAAGTGTGATCAGTTTGGAATAATTTGAAGCTTGAAGTTTTGCATAGAAACTGTTGGTCAAAATGCCTTTGATGCTGTAGCTGCATGTTAAGCATTATCAGACATTTAATGCACTAGAAAATCATTATAACACTTGCATAATCAGTTTAGTTGCATTTGGAGCCTATTGGCATTGTCTAGTTGATACTTTTATGCAATCCCATCATCCACAAACAAGACGAAACAGAGCAAACACATTAACCAGCCGAGGACAGTTTACAAGAGAAGTGTTTGACGGAATGTCCCAGGGGTAAAAGTTGAAAATTTAAGTCAATACCAGCCAGGGACATCACACATTGAGGACAATGCTTCTTTGAAGAGGGGGGGCATGTTGCGCCCTTAATATTGGTGTACATTGGGTTATGAATAGTCGGATTGTGGCTATCTTAACTCCTAATTAAGTCATATTATCATTAGTATATTGTTATTTAGTTGTTTAGGTCGGCCTTCGACTTATATAGGGTTATCTAAGTCGGCCTAGGTGATATCCTAGGCATAAATAGGTATATATAGGAGGTTGTGAGTCTTATTTGATCATCATGTTAAGTATTGTGTTCTTAGTGAAGACCATTGGAGGTATCCCCTTCGAAGTGGACTAGGAGGTTGCCCCCTCGAAGTGGCATATTATTATCAAGTATTTGCAGCATATTCCACATTATATTCTTTTCTTGTGCAAGTTATTTCATTACATTCTTCCTTTTCAGGATCAAAATACAATCAAGGGTTAACAAGAGTGAATAATCTTATTTAGCTACACTCTTGCAGTCTTAAGTTGATTCTCATTCTAGTTCAATATATCGATCCCCAAATGTCGAAGAAGCTAGGCCCAAAAGGCACTTTTGCAAATGTTAATATCCTAACAAACTCAAGATTGTAAAAATAAGTGACAAGTTTCAATCACACATGACATGATCTTTGTCATTCTTTTATAAAAGAGAAAGACATTCTTTGTAATAGGATTGGAAGAACTCTAAAAAAAGGCGTAAGAGACTTTGTTTTGAAATTGAAAAGGCTATTAAGCTCATGCTAGACATATTTTTTTGTATACAATTAATTTATATTATTTTTGAGAAATCAATATAAGACATTCTTTATGGGATCCATCTAAATTGTCTCCTTGTGTTCCATTATTTGCTTCAAGAAACATTTTTTTCTAAACATGCATTTGTTATATTTTCAATAGGACTGTGTTAGTTGGCATTCAAGAAATGCTTAAACATTTCTTGTTACAAATTCCTCTTGATAAGAAATCTTTCACACTTAACTTATGGAGTACTTGATGTTTCATGGGATAACTAAGTAGAAAATTAGATTTATCTAATCAAGTTGCATTATCTAAGTCATGCAAGACAAGACCATGAATAATATGCCGCTCAAAGTTATGAATGATATGGATTGAGTTGTTTCTATGTGCAGTGTAAAAAATGTACACCTTTACATTTTCACACTATGTTTGGGTCCCTTAATTAAATTGGACTTAATTAAGCCTCTAATTGGCCCAATTATGCAGCTACAAACCTAATTAATTGCAATTTCCGAAAGGCGAATCAATATTTAACACCCTAAAATGAATAGGTCCTGGCAATTTAGGTCAGAATCCATTCGCCCTTGGGAAAATGGGTCCTCTTTAGTTGCCAAATTCAAATTTTTAATATGTTTTTGATAGCCTTTTATGATCCAAATTTCAAATGTCAACTTGTAATGTTTAATTTTCAGGAAATTAGAAAATTACCTATAAATACAAGGTCTTTTTATCAATTCAAATCATAGAACTTTTTGGGAGATTTCATGAGAGAAAATATTATTGTCAAAGGTGTTCAAGAGCAGATTTGTCAAGCATTTGTTGCAGCATTCAAGATCTCAAGCATCATGTCAAAGTTATATTCATTTATGCATGTTTTTGGAGCTAACATTGTGATAAAGGTTTCAAGCATTCAAGCATCAATTCAAACGTCAAGATCAACATCCAATCAAGCCATTCATGCAAGATCAAGACCTTGGAGAGATGTGTTAAGTTTCAGTCCTTCGAGAGTTTCATTCAAGGGTTTGGTGAGTTGCAACATAGCAAGTGTTCATTCATCATTCCTTTCATGTTTCATTATTTCAATTCAAGGTTTAGTTACCAAAATGGGGTTTGACTAAGGCAAACCCCCATTCACCAAAAACAAACAATTTTTCCCTCTTGTGT
This sequence comes from Sequoiadendron giganteum, assembly GCA_007115665.2. Taxonomy (NCBI): domain Eukaryota; kingdom Viridiplantae; phylum Streptophyta; class Pinopsida; order Cupressales; family Cupressaceae; genus Sequoiadendron; species Sequoiadendron giganteum. The sequence continues at coordinate 157,997,997 of CM021103.1, forward strand.
GTGTTGCAGATTTGTAGGTGAAGAAAGATTGAAGATTGATCAAAAGTTGCAAAGTTAACATTGTCATCGAGCCACGGAAACTCACTTTCAGAATTTAATTCCGACTTTCCAACTATGAAATCCGAAGGAATCGGAAAGTGCAAACCTAAGAGGCTCAAAAAGTTGTGCAAAAAATCCCTACAAAAACCCATTCGCCCTAAGGCGAATCTGTCCCAAGAGGACACTCAGCATAGACTTTTGGTGACAAATGCATAAAATCATAACCCTCTCAGATCTGCTGGAACTTTCTGGATTCTGTCAAATTAAGGTTTTAAATTGATGATTCATGTGTTAAATTGCATAATTGCATTCATTTGGTATTTTCCATTTATCTCCCAACAAGTGCATTTCAGGCTGATTTACCCCATCCTAAGTCTTAAAGAAAACAGCAAGATCTCCACCAAGGTTGACTCACCCAAGATCTGAAAGTCAATCTTGCCCTAGGGGATCTTTTTTTCTTGATGTAAGTAGGAAGATAGGTGCATCATTTCTCCCATCTCATATTGCCCACATCTTGGTGAACCTATTTTTCAATATTATATTATTACACTATGTTTAGCATTGAGTATGTGCAAAGGATAGGCACCGATCCAAAATATTTTCAATCGCCTTCTTCATTTTAATGAAAATCATATGGATGAATTATTCTAATTATTTTGTCACACTCCGTTTAATGGTATAGGGATTCACTATTTCTTGCGTTGCATCTTTTAATTCTTGCCTTTGAAACTGTCAACTCACCATTCTATCTTCAAAAGATCCCTTAGTTTCTTGCTTAAGATTCACACAATGACAATACAAATTAGTGATGGATAATTTGGGTTTGTATTTGTGTTCAAAAGGCTTGGTTCTTGGGCAGATAGTTTTGGAAGCAGCATTGAAATCATTTGATCTGTATGTTTGTTTGAATCTTCTGAAAGAGTCTTTGATTGGTTATTTCTACGGATCTGATAGGGAATATGCCCTGACCTTGACGGAGCTCAAAAAAGAGAACTGAGTCATCTCTCGTAAATTGGTCCTGCTTTTATTTCATTTTATTATGGAAGTATTTTCTTGCCGTTTTAGGAGCCCGAAATTTCCCCTGAGATCACTTTCGAGGATGATTCTTAAAATGAGGTAAAGGTACCTAATAGGAAAATAACCCAACAACTACTATGCAATGTAATTAACTTTCGTTACAAGGATTACAGGGGCAGAGAATATTAATAGTATGTCTTCAGATTATTGCAAACTTTTAGGTTTATTTATGATACTTTCTTGAGAACTGAACGAGGATTCACATATTCAGCGACGAAGTGTACATATTGTGAGGCAATTGAGCAATAATTGTCATATTATTTAACAATTGGGGCATATCCCTGCCATTCGCTATTCATATTTAAGGGTAAAAAAGAAAATATGGAATATATAGTGATATGCAGGTAAAAGGCGAAATGAAGATGAGCAACACAAAAAAGATAAACACGTAAAGAATGAAAAGCTTTTGCAATGCACTTACAAGCTTGGCGGCCACTTCTTCGTTGGTCTGAGTGGTAATTGTAAAGGAAATATGCATACAAGACTTAAAGATTTTAATAAAGAATAATAACAGACAATGCGAGCAAAATCTAGATATTAAGAGGATTCGAACTGCTGACCTACATATATGTCGCCGAAGGAACCGCTCCCCATTTTTCGAAGGAGCCTGAATTTGTTGGCCACGCAAGGCTCCATACTTCACCAAATTCCTTCTCGGAGTTAGCGAGCATACGAACATTTTCATATGTTGTTCCGGCGGGATCCCTCACCCCACGTTTTGATAGGAATTTACCATGCTCATGATTTGGCTAGCCATGCTTTACCATAAATGCCAAATTAGAATCAAATTTCCTAGTCATTAATGACGATTGCCAAGCTGGCCATCTTTTTATTTCAAATTTCATAGCCGTTAATGACAGTTCTCAGTCTGGCCCGTCTCTTTTTTTTTGGCAGGAAGAGACGAGGTGCGCGGGCTTACACAATGAAATTGGGTACAATTAATTTGATGCTTTTAAATTACTTCTGTCTCATAGTTTCTATTAGAAATAGGATTGACATTTAAATTTTACAATTGTTTCATTAAGTTTAAAATTGTAAGTGTGAATTTTACTTCTAGTTATTGATTATAAAATTGATCAAAGTTTTCAAAAGTTGAATTTTTTTTCAAGTTTAAATCAGTTTAATTACAATTAGTTATTAGGTATTGATTTTTAAATCAAAATTTTCAAATGAATGTCTAAAACAAGCATAAAAATAATATCACCTTGAATCAATTGAATTATCATTGTAAGTTCAAAATTATATATTATCCACAATCACTCACTAAAAATATTATGCCTCAAAATCATTTTTGTTAAGATCATAGTACTACACTACATCAACTATTTTTATTTTCATGCATCTTTTTTAACAAGTTCTAAAACTTTAATTCTTGTGTTAAGTCATCAAATCACACTTTGTTCAAGTTACATTTGTCATCATCACCATCATAAAATTTGAATTATTGTTTGTTGTCTTCAAATATTTATCAAAGTCTTTGAATTGCAAGGTGTGTTTAAGGTAAAGATCCTTATATAGCAAACTCATCTACCATTCCTCAACACCACCAAGTTTTTTAATTGCAAATGTGATTACAACCAAGAATTATTGCAAGTTATAGATATTAAATAAAACTTCTTGTGTAGGAAAAAAGGTCTAAAGACATTATGGTCAAAGTTTCATATAAGGTGTAAGAAGTCTTACACATGTACCAATGCTCCATTAGGACAAATTTGTCATTAGCTTTATAAATCTTATGCATTCATAATGGATGTGGGATCTATTGATAGCTGTAATTATTTATTTATTATATTTACCAGTTAAAAACATCTTTTAATTTCAGATGAGGCGATAAGTTTAAACTAGGCAATCATCTTAGAGTATCCCCTAATTTATAGGGATTTATCTTAGAGTGTCTCCTATTCTTTAAGGATTGGAAATCAAGGCACCCAAAATAGAGAGATTGTTTATTTGTCAACTTTGACTTCTTGTAAGGATCTTGGTTTATCTTGTTGAAGCTTTTTCTTAAAATTGAGGCATGATTTTTTTCCAAGTTTAGATTCCATATTTAGTGATTGAGAATAATGCAATTCATGATTAGTGTATAAGTGCTTGAGAAGGTAGAGAAGTGTGAGGTTGCACAAATACACAAATACTATCAATTTATATGCAAGAAAGAAGGAATTGGTTATCGTGTATTCTTATTTCAAGATAACATAGATTTAACCTTTTTTCCAGTGGAGTTTGTTATCCAAAAGGGTTTTCTCCATGTAAATAATGTGTTGTATAAATATCTTATTTTTTTGATCTCTTATGGATCTACACCCAGGTCCTCCTCCTCCTCATCCTTATTGTTATTATCATCATCATTCTCCTCTCTCCTAGTTGAGTAGCTTAAGATTTCATCCACACTGAGGTTAAGGATCAAACAACCACCTATGAGATTGCCTAACACTCAAATTTAGGTTGTTAGCCTCCTTAACAAATTCAAGCCCACTTTTGACCTCTTCCTTTTCAACAACATTAGTTTTCTCGGCCTCCTCCTCCTCTTCATAATTGGCTTGGACTCAACATAAAAATTAATTGAGGTTTTTTTTTCTTCATGCAAATAGAGTTTTTAGTTCCAATGTTGCCTCTTTTACCTGGGATTTTGATGGGGTTGTTCTTAAGGTCACATAAACTCATTGCAACAAGTTTCTAAGTGGAGATGGAGGGATTTTTAGAGGACTTGGGATGAGGAGTAGAGTATTTAGACTCATGCATGGGTGGTATTTTGAGTAACATTCTTCTTCTTCCCTTTAAAAGGCGACATCTCAGACTTCTCGATATGAGAGTTAGTAGGGTTCTTAATAGGTGAGCTATTGAAGGAGGGTTCAATAATGAAATAAGACCTAATAGGCTTAGGAGGACCCGAGGCTAAATGGAAGTGGTAGAGTCTAAAAACAAAACCCTAATGGAGAAAGACGGGAAAATTTTCAAGGTTTTTAGTTGCCACATCCAGAGCTTCTATCACCAAAGATTCAATTGAAAATAACAAGTAAAAAGGGAAGCTAATAATATCCTTGTTTCTAAAATGGTTAACCAAAGGAAGGTGATAGAAATAAAAGTATTTAAACAATCCTTTGAGTTTTCTACACTTCATTATAAGGAAGCATACCTTGTCCCACAATTGTGGGAGCTTATTTTTGTCATATCTCGCATTTAGCTTAACCAAAGTCTCTCCCTTTTTAAAGGAAATAGTCATGCTTTTAATGTCAAGCACCTTACTGTGTCTTTTGAGTTTTTGGTCATTTCAAGACATTCTAATTACCTTGTCTATTATTTCCTTTCTTACTTTGAAGGAAATACCCCCTATTTTAACCTAGTTTTTGTTTCATATACTCGATAATTGTATGGAAATACTCTCATGATGTTCGTTAAGACACTCAAGATATGGAGGTATCCCCCTTCCACACAAATGTGTCATAACAGTGAGTCAAACTTCATCATATCTCTGTCTCCACTCATAGTGGAAGTCCTCCCCAAGTAGCCACATTGTAGTAAAAATTTGCAGAAGGAGCCACAAAGTTTGGAAAAAAGGAAAAGCAAATAACCGATGAGGTTTCTCAAATTGAATTGTAAATTTATAGATCTGGCTTTAATTGTCATCATTAAAGATAATTAAAAATCAGGAATGTACATTAAATGATGGTACATGTCTGGGATAAGGAGTAGCCATAAGATTATGCAAAAAATCAACTTGTTCCAAAGCCTAGCCCTTCTTAAGTCATCCTCATATGGGTTTATTATAGAACATGTTCCATCAATCCTATCCAAGGATTCAAATAGAATAATTTGAATGATAGCCTTAGATATATAATTATTACTCATGCTAATTGACAATGCTTAACAATGGGAAAAGTTGTTATCATACATCAAGCCCCAAGCAATCATCACTCTACCCATGATACACATCTTAGTCATCACCACCTCATCATACATAGTCCACCTAGTTTCCAACATTACTCGGGGACTATGAACTAAATTGAATAATCTTATGACCAAATATAAAATGTTACCCTTTATCCAACTGAGCTCCATCTTAACTGAAAATAGCTTCTTATTCCATAAACCCCATAAACCGAAGGGATGGGCATTTAACTGGTATCCAGACATAATAACTCGGCCAAAATAACCCTGGACACAATAACCCCATCATAATAACCCAAGCACAAAATAACCCAAGGTCATATTAACCCATGGAAAAAATGAACCTGTGGTCAAAATAACCCATGGTCATTTTAGATCAAGCTTATAATTTTTGTTTTCCTTTCTCTATATTCTTACGAGGATATTCTATCCATGAGTTATTCTGACCACAAGTTATTTTGTCCTTGGGTTATTATGAACGGATTATTTTGTCCAGGGTTATTTTGGCTAGGTTATTATGTCCTACAATCCATTTAACGAAGAGTTTAAAAATAATCTATAAAATTATATATTCAATGATCTAAGTTTTTTCTAATAGCGTGATATTTTATTGCTCTTTCAAAAGAAGGCTTCTTATATTCTCCAAGAGATTCACTTTGTTTTGCCAACATCTTAGGGAGTTCAAATTTATTCTTAAATTAACCAAAGCATTGATAATGTTGTTTCCTTCCTTGTAAATATGTGATCTAGCACATAATTATCAAAGCTAGATAGGAGTTTTTTAATGTCATGGATAATATCACTGATAGCCTAACCCACCTTAATCTTTCCCTTCACAAAGTCTATGACGATTTTGGAATCACCTTTAATCTATAATTTTTTATGTCCAATGAGAGGGAAATTTTAACCCCCCATGGCATAGCCAATGCTTTAGCCATATTACTAGATTTTAACCCCAAACCCATGAGTATCCTACAATAAATTCCTCACTGTGATATTTAAGAATACCATCACCACTCGTCATACTTGGTTTTCCTTTAGTAGTCCTGTTAAAATTTAGCTTTCCACAATCCAAGAGAGGAGGTTTATATTTAGTATTTTGGTGGGCTATAAATCTAGAGTTATCAAGTCTCTAGAGTGTTCCAAGTGTAGTCCCCATTTGTTACCAATAATAATTCTATAAGAGTTAGAGAGGAACTCAAAAAATTCCAAATGCTAACAAATAAATTTTCCACAAGCAGCTTGGAGAAATTTCTAAACACTTCCTTAGCATTCTTTTCAGGGTTTCAAAAAATTCTATTATTCCTTTCTTTTTAAATGCCCCAACATATATGGGGTGGAAACTATCTCCATAACTCCCTAATCAAGGGGTGAGTATAAGGACATGTCCAATTCGAGCAATTAAACCATTAAGATTTGTATTTATAGTCCAACTAATACCCAAATTTTGTAGAGCTAGACCTTAGATTTCCTTAGAGAAAGTACAATGAATAAGAAGATGTGACACTGGTTCCTCCTCTTTTTTTGCATAAAACACACATATTAGGGATTTGGAAACCTCTTATTTTTAAATTTTCCTAAATCAAAATTCTATTGTGAGTTACAATCCACCAAAATAAATTGATTTTGGGTGTGAGATGATAATTCCAAATATTATTCTAGAATCTATTATAGTTGTAATTGACTAACAATAGATCGTAAGCAGATTTGACAATGAACTTCCCTCTTCTAACCTTTTCACAATAAAACCCAACCTCCTTTTGGAATAAAGCAATTCTTTTTAACTTCACATTCTCTTGAAGGATGTGCATTTTTTGGGTCAACTCCTCATTACCATTACAACAATCTTCAATTTTCCATCATTGTTGAGTCCCAAAATTTCCTTAAAGATAGCAACCCACCTTCCAAAAAAACATATTATTAGGCCCTCTAAGCCCCTAAACAATAGATTATTAGTCAAAGGTTGGCCTAACAACCAAAATTCTTCCCAAAAGCCAATTCTACAACCATTCCCCACTTTCCACTTTAAGCCCAAGCGAATAAGTTTTGTTGATTTGAGTATATTGTTCCATATTATAGAACCCTGAACCCAGATTCAAAGATTCCTGACTAATCGAGTTTTGTTTAAGTACTTGGATTTCATTATTTCACACCAATCCTTATTATTCAAAAGGAGATCCCAACCAACCTTATACATAAGGGATTTTTTGGTGAGCTAGATATTTCTATTTCTCGTACCCCCATAAGCATTAAGAACTCCATTATCAAGTAATTTTAGAATATTTCATCTCATGAATTTAGCTATCATTATAAAAGGATATGTGGATAAATGGTCCCCCTATCTAATCCCCCTTTCAACATTGAAGAATTCTCTAGGAACTCTATTGAAAAAATTTGAATACTTAACCGTTGACACACATTCCTTTATAAAGTTGATGATCTTCTCATTAAAGCCAATTATTTTTAGAACTTGGAATAAGAAATTCTAGGATATTTTATCATTAGCTTTAGAGATATCCAATTTGAATATCATACTAGGGATTTTACTCCTATCCATTGAATACATTATTTTGTGATTGGAAATAGTAGCATCCAGGATTTGACGACTATGCATCAAAACTTTTTGGCATCCACAGATCATTTTTTCTAAAGAAATGTTTTAACCTATTCACAAGAAATTTGGAGATCTTATAAATATTATTATAGAGGTTGATGGGTCTAAATTTAGACATTTCTGAAGGGTCAGGATTTCTAGGAACGAGAGAAATGAAAGTATTATTTAACTATTTTAACAGTTTCCTTGATCTAAAGAAATCTTTAGCTGCCAAAAAAATCAACCCCTTCGATATCCCAAATATCTTGGAAAAAGGTAGGGTGAACCCATTAGGTTCAGGAGCCTTATAAGCCCCCATAGAGAAAGTAACAATCCTAACTTCCTCCTCAAAAATAGGCCTCAAAAGAAGAGCATTTTCATCACTAGATAAAGTTGTAGGGATGTTGTCCAACAACTCATCTTCTAACACAATAGGATGGTCAATAATTGGTTCCATCATAGTAGATTAAAATTACTTAGAATAAATATGTTCAACCCATTCATCAGAAGTACCCATAATTTCATTCTCTCCTATAAGTTTGGAAATAGTATTCCTCTTCTCGTGCTCCAAAGCAAATAAATGGAAAAAAGTAGAATCTCTGCCCCCCTCTTCCAGCCATTGGATTCCAAATTTTTGCTTCCATAAGATCTTTTTTTTTTTTTAAATTCCCCCTCAACTTGGTAAGTTTCATTAGCTATATCTCCACTAGCCATTCTTGTTTGAATATCCTTAAGTTTTATAGTTAGAGTTTTCTTGTGATCTAAAACATCATTGAAAATCAACCCATTCCATCCTTTGACTTTATTTTTAATATTTATGTTTTTGATTCACCCTATACATAGAAGAACCTTAGATAGGGATACTCCACCACTTAGAGATACAATCCCTGAAGTTAAGATGCAAATCTTAAATTATCTCATATCTGAATAGGAAAGGGCTAGTAAGCATATTATCTTTCTAGTCTAGCAACAATACGGTTGTGGTCTGAAATAGTTCTAGGTAAAGCAAAAATGTTCAAGGTGTGGATAATGTTCCAGTTAGAAGAAACCAATAAATAATCCAACTTCTCTTCCAGATAAGGTGGTTTCTAGTTATCCTATTATTCCATGTGAATAATTGATCTTGAAGGTCTTTGTCCATGAGCCTAGTTGAACTAAGAATTTAAGCCAAATCAACCATGTTGTCTGTGTAACCTACTAAGTCCCCAAGTTTTTTCGAAAGAAAAATGGGGAATTGAAATTCCCAGCCAACATTCACCATGCATCACTATTACCCAAGACTTGAGCAACCACGTCAATCCAAAGAGATTTTCTAGCATTTCTCTCATTAGAGGCATAAATATTTATTAAATTCCATGATAAAATTGTGGAAGTGAATCTAACTCCCAGAATATTTATAGATTGATTAATTAGAGTAGGTCAACAAACTTAGTTAGGTTCCACATTGTAAGAAAACCTCTTGAATCCCCAATAGCCTTGCATATAAAGTATGAACAGTAGTGAGCTACAAATATTTAGCAATAGCTTGGAAATTTCTCTTGTTCATTTTAACTTCTTGAAGTAAAAATATATTTATCTTATTCTCTAAAAGACAAAATTTCAAGATAAATTGCTTTTGAGGGCTATTAAGCCCTCTAACATTCCAAGATAGAATCTTCATTTATAATTATTTTTGAAGGATGTCTCTAACATTCTTTTCATACCAATGACAATTTATTTTGTTGCTTCTCTTTATCTTGTTTGTCATTGGGGATGCCTGCTAGCCTTAGCCTTAGCACAAGCTTATATATTTTCCCTTTATTTTGGGGGGTTGACCATCCTTCCTAGTCAAAGAAACATTTACTTTCAGTTGGTAAATTTGAATCTTCTCTCAAAGAGAGTGAAAGGCTATCTTACATAGGGGTGTTGGGTGAAATTATCTTCATTTTTATTACACTTTGCAATGCTTCAGTACATTGAGGGGAAGTCTTCTTTAAGATCCGGCACCTATGGTACTCACTAGATATTTCCCCTTCTTTTTTTATTCCATTATAGGGGTAGGAGGCCTTAATCCTTATGACCTCTGGCTACACAGTAACTGGATGTTTGTCTCCTGTCATAGAGCTTTCCTTCCTAAGAGGAGATAGAGCTTTAAAGGTCTTTTTATATTCATGTATACCAAGCTTAAATCCTTTTGAGATATCATTTTTCAAAGGGGATTTGAGTATACTCAAGATGTCATCTTTGAAAGGATAATCCTATGATCCATTCATTATTGAAACCAAAGGCTCTTAAAGTTTTTGGTTTCGCTTCAAGGGGGCTTTTCAAATAGTGATTAAGTGTCCTAATTTTGAGCAACTTTTATAGAAGATTGTAGCATTTTTATATAAAATTAGTTGGGACCACTTCCCAAACTTAGAATCTAGAATTATTAAATTTGGAAGAGTCTTATGAATATCAATATTCACACAAAATAAGCAAATACTAACCTAGAATTATTTTTTGTAATGTTGTCCATTGAAATAAAGTGTCTAATAGAGTTTCCAATCCATTGAAACATCACTTCATCCCAAATATCGAGAGTGAGCCCAAGCATCCTAACCCAAACAGGGGTTGTTTTATTCAGATCTACAATAGGGTCAAACCTTGGTTTTCATCTACATAGAGATAAATTATGTTTGTTGTATAACCAAGGGCCCATGGTGAGAATCATTAGAAGATCATCCTTGGAATTTAACTTGAAGAGGAACAAGCCACCAACCATAAAACTCACCTCCACACTACCTTTCATATGCCATTTAGCATCAATCCAATGTCGAACCATATTAACAATGTGGTGTAAGGAGAAAAATTTATTGACCAAGGAGTTCTCCATTGAATAGATGGTTCTTTCAACCATGAAGTAAGGAGGTTTTATTTTCATTCCATTTTCAAACTCAAAGAACTCAGGTAAAGAATTTTCATGCACATTGTCACCTCCAACGTTACCCACAAGAACACACTTCTAGTCCTTGATTTTCAAAAAATAGATGAATATAGGATCAAAAGGACCATCCAAAATAGTGTCAAGCGTTGAAAGAGGGCCCCCCAAGTCCGAAATACAAGTCAAAATAGAGGCCTTAGTCATTTGTACTACTGATGCAAGCAAGGGGAGGGGAGGGGGTCACAAGGACCCCCATGACTATCACACACCATGTGCAACGTTCAAACAGGACAAAGGCAATATAACCTTTGATTTCTTTGTTATTACCAAGTAGCATTTATTTAAATCTCCATTGGTATCATACATAATAAATTTTAAATTTGCAACATAAAATTTAGATTTTTCATATTATAGGTTGACATTTGGTATTAAAGTCTAGCCAACTTTGCTTCTTAGGTGGAAGTGTGAAGGTTTTTGTGATGTAGTGGCAGTTATGTTCATTTGTTTTACACATTTGTCAGTGTGATACCCATGGATACATTTGCATCTCGATTAGATATTGAAAAATTCAATAATTCCAATTATGAGTTGTGGAAGATAAAAATTAGAGGATCATCTTGAAGAGAGGGATCAATAGTTGGCTAAATATAAATAAATAAAAAATCGATAAAATAGATCAGGATGAGTGGGAAAATAAACAATAAAGCACATAGTACAATCCAACTTTGTCTTGTAGAATTAGTTTTATTAAATTTAGCTAAATGTAGTTGAAGAGCCCATAACATATTATTCATGAAAACATTTAGGTGAAATCTACCAAGCCAAGATCTTGACAAATAAGTTATATTTGAAAAGATTTTTTCTCTAAAAATAAAGGTTCAGATGACTCAATTGTTGAGTATTTGAATTTATTTAATCTAATTTTGTGTCAGTTAGCTTTAGATGATGTTAAGATTGATGAAGATAAATGCATTATACTTATTTATTCTTTTCTTGAATCATGGGAAAATTTCATTCTTTCTATTAGTACTAATCTCAAAGATCCCAAGATGGGTGCTCTTGTTGCAACATTATTATCATAGGAAATGAGAAAGAAAGCTATAAATAGCTTATTAGATGCTCTTTGTGTCAAGGGAAGGTCTAAGAAAAGAGGTGGAACAAAAGAACAAAAAGGTCCTAAAGACAAGTCTAAGGGAAAATCTAAAACTTCTAGTGAAAAGAATAGAGTGAAGTGTTGGAATTACAAAAAGAGGGGATGTGTTAAGAAAAATGTAGAAACAAAAATAAATTGGGGGATTCCTCTACAAAAAAGGACTCTAAATTAGGTGATAAAGTTTTATTATCTTCATGTAATAATGTTTCTCATGAAAATTGATTGTTTAAGACTCAATGTGCTTATACCATGTGACTCCTCACAAGGAGTGTTTTTTCACATATGAAGAATATGACAGAGGCAAGTTTACATTGGGGATAATAGTTCATATACTATTATTGGACGAGGAAAGGTATAATTTTTATTCAGTGATGGGAGGATTAAAACACTCCCTAATGGTTTACATATTCCTAGGTTGGCTAGAAATATAATTTATGTATCTAATTTAAATGATTTAGGAATGCATGTAGCATTTGATAAGCATGGTTGTAGATTGGTGAGAAGAAGCTTAGTGGTAGCAAGAGGGACAAGATTAGGAAATTTGTTTAGGCTTAATTACACTACTTTATATAAATCCACCCATGTGATTAAGTTTTTTTAAAGTAAATAAATTTTGTGGCACTATAGATTGAACCACATAAGTGAATAAGGTTTAAAAAAAAAAATTGATAGAGTATCTTGTGTATCTTGTTTTGATGCGTATTTTAAATGTAACGACAGTTTCAAAGACAGGTGTCTCAAGCTAGCTGAGTTGGTTTGTGTGCGAACCGATCTAAGTTGATCCGATGCAATGTGGGGCTTATGAGATAGTTGCATTAAATGATAAGGATGTGGAGTGGGGCTCGAACTGGAGTTCCCCGATTTGGCTTTGTAGGATTGTATCAGTGATCTCCGAGTTGTGGTATCAAGGTTGAGCTGGGCATCGACCAAGCGTCGAACTATATGGATCTGGTTCATGTGGGCCGCAGACAAACTACCACGTGGTGCGCAATGTGTTGCGTTGGGTATCAACCAAGTTGGGTTGATTGCTCGTAACTGGAAGTGGCGAGTTGGTTGATTGGCTATCCGAGTTCTGAATAGGAGTGCGAGTTAAGTTAGACTTGAGCTCGACTCGAGTGTTGTGCGACTATGCGGTTTGCTTTGTAATCTATATAACGAGCTCGACTCAGTGAATGTAAATAACATATACAGATATATAGATTTAGATGATCTAGCATTGCAAAGAGTTTTATAGGTGATCAGTATTGAGCATAGCTTAGAGGGACTCGAATTGGATCTGCGTATCCGAGTCGAATCATTAAGGCTTGCAATTCATTAGATGGGATAGGTTTCAATTTATAGGCGTGATGGTCTCGGATGGGACTGGAGGGCTGAACTATTAGTCGTTGGGTGTTGTAAGGTCTCGAGTGCGGGCACTATCGGCAAAGTCCGACCCGTGTTCATGGTTTTGCTATTTTGTGTAATAATTTGCGGCAAAGTTGTTAATAGAACTTTCTTTTGGTCACGTGCAAGTCTTTCACTGTATTGTATTTGATTTCCTTTGCATTGAGTTGTGCATGTTAGATATACTGTTGCATTACTTGTGTGCATAGTGTAAGAGGCATAACCTGGTTATCTGGCCCGAGCTGCCTTCGGGAGCTCTCGACATCCACTTGGATCAGTGTCGCAAGGGTGATCCGTTGCACCCTTGACAGTTGGTGTCAGAGAAAGTTCTTGATCTTCTTGGCATTCTTGGCATTTAAGGCAAGCTCGACATGACTGTCATAGAGAGCAAACATGGCTCTGCTTCAGAGTGTGGAGATGACGAATTTGATGGTGTCCAGACAACAAGAGGTAGACCCCGATCCGGAACTCACGTTATGATGGAACAACTTGATATCAGGGTTTCTTCCTTGGAAGCCCTTGATGTCGAGAGTCGTATTGAGGTTTTGGAGGTCGAGGTAAAGAGGCTGCAAGATGATGTGGATGTTACTAAGGCTACGATCGCAACCTAGACTGGAAAAGGTCGTGTCCCCAAGCTTCGTGAACCTGAAACATATGACGGCCAACAAGATGATAAGTTGCTGGAGAACTTCTTATGGGACATGGATGAGTTCTTGTCTAAATTCCAAATCTCTCTGAGCGCAGCAAGATCAAATCGGCTGCAACGCTCTTGACGGGAAAGCGAAGTTGTGGTGGTGATCCTGGTCGGAAGACTTGAAAGACGACAATCCTATAGCAAAGATCCATTCTTGGGATGAGTTTAAAGAATCTCTACGTGAGCAATTCCGCCCAAGCAACTCAACCTGGCTGTGTCGAACCCGATTGATGGAGTTGAAGCACACTGGTAAAATTTGAGACTACATCAAGATGTTTTCTGATTTGATGATCGAGATCAAGGATATGAGCGAAATGGATAGATTGTTCTTCTTCATGAAGGGGCTGTAATCTTGGGCTCAAGCTGATCTGAGAAGGCAAAACGTGCAAACACTTGGCGCCGCTATCACTATTGTTGATCGCCTACTAGATTTCAAAGGCGAGACTATGAAGAATCCACCTGGGAGTTCTGGTTCGCTTGTTAAAAAGAAGTTCAACTCGCATGAAGATAAAAAGAGTTTGAATCAGACTTCTATCAGGAAGTCCAATAATCAGAAGGTTGGCCAAAGTTCGCATGACACCAAGTCGACTGCAGCTCGTTGCAAGGTGAAGACATGCTTCATTTGCGGTAAGCCTAAGCATTGGGCTTGGGACTGCCCTGACAAGAAAAGCCTGAACGCATCCAAAGTCGAGCTCGAGAATGGAGAAGTGCACGAAATGGGTGTTTTGAAGATGCTCAACGCGATTCAAAACGAAGGAGGTAGCTCTTTTGCAGGATTTGAGAAAGACCATGAGCTTTGCTATGTCAAAGTGTTGTTTGGGGCAAGAAAGATCGTGGCGATGGTCGACACGAGCACCTCTCATAACTACATTTTCGACAAGAAAGCGAGATCTCTTGGGATGATGATCCAGGCTACTTCATCGAGTTTCAAGGCTGTCAATACGGCGACACATAAATGTTTGGGAAACATTAAGAATGCTAAACTGCGAGTCGGACAATGGGTGGGCTTGAAAAATCTAGTTGCAATAGTGATGGAGGATTTCAATCTCATATTGGGTCAAGAGTTCTTACGTAAGGCGAAGGCAGCGATCTTTCCTTACCTGAGAAGCTTGATGTTCTTGGACGGCGATCAAAATTGCTTGGTCAAGACAATGAGGTCGGGTTCTGCATCGAAGGCCTTGTCGGCCATGGGCTTTAACAAGGGCATGCACAAGAAGGATTATTTTGCATACCTGGTCATGTTGATTGGTGACTAGGACAAGGATGAAGATCCCCAACCCACGGATCCTGATGCGGTAGCGGATGTGTTGAAAGAATTCGAGGACATGATGTCGGACAAGTTTCCACTAGGTCTGCCCCCACGTCGAGCAGTTGATCGACGTATCGACATGGAAACCAAAGCCAGGCCGCCTGCGAAATCCCCGTATAGACTTTCTAGGCCAGAAATGGCCGAGCTCAAGAAGAAACTAGCCGAGCTAGTTGAATCAGGATACATAAAGCCTTCGAGGTCGCCCTATGCTGCTCCAACATTGTTTCAAAGAAAGAAAGATTCAACTTTGCGCCTATGTGTTGACTTTCGAGCTCTAAACAAGCTCACGATAAAGAACAAGTACCCATTGCCTTTGATCGTTGATTGTTTCGATCGTCTGGGTGGGGCGACCTATTTCATGAAGCTAGATCTGAAGTAGGGCTATTATCGAGTTTGAATCACTGCTACTGATGAGGAGAAGATGACAATCACAACAAGGTATGGTTCTTATGAGTTCCTGGTGATGTCGTTCGGGCTTTGCAATGCCCCGACCACCTTTTGCACATTGATGAATGATGTGTTTAGAAATCTTCTAGATAATTGTGTTGTAGTGTATTTAGATGACATACTAATCTACAACAAGACTCTAGAAGAGCACCATGTGCACTTAGTCGAGGTGTTTCAATTGTTGCGTGAAAATAATTTGTATGTCAAGAATTCGAAGTGTTCATTCACACAAAAGGAAGTGCAATTTTTGGGTCATGTCATCGGCGGAGGATTCATTAAGTCAGATCCGGATAAGATCTTGTCCATCAGAGATTGGGAGCCGCTTCAGTCGGTCCATGAGGTGTGCCAATTCCTTGGGTTGGAAAACTACTACCAGAAGTTCATGAAGAGCTATTCAAAGATCGTCGCACCTTTGACTGATCTGCTAAAAAAGGACCGAGCTTGGAAGTGGATGAATAAACACCACAAAGCATTCCAGGAGCTAAAGGCAAGACTCTGCTTAGAGCCAGTTCTTGCATTTCCAGACTTTGGCAGCACGTTTGAAGTTTAGACAAATGCTTTAGATTATGCGGTGGGAGGAGTCCTAATGCAAGCTAGTCACCCAGTTGCCTTCGAGTCGAGGAAGCTGAACGATAGGGAAAGGCGGTACCCAACTCATGAGAAGAAGATGATAGGTATCATGCACTTCCTTTGAGTGTGGCGACACTATCTGCTTGGTGTTCCATTTACAGTCAAGACAAACAACATAAGTTCTACGTATTTCAAGACTCGGGCAAAGCTCACCCCGAAGCAAGCTCGGCGGCAGGAGTTCTTGGCTAAGTTCGACATGGACTTGGTCCATTACCCGAGTAACCATAATGTTGTTGCAGATGCACTTAGCCGGAAGGCTCAGTTGGCTGCTATTCAACAAGTGCAAGATGGGAGCCATTCCGAGTCGAGGATAGTTCTTTCTGACGAGATGTTTGGCAAGATCAGAGAAGGACTAGATATGGACTCACATGCATTCCAAGTGGTTAACCAGGTGAAGCAGGGTAGAACAAGATGATTTCATTTGGAGAACGGAATTTTGATGTTCTCCAGGAGTCGAGTTTATGTGCCTAAGTGGAAGGAGCTTAGGCGAGATCTCATGAAAGAGTGTCACGAATCTATTTGGGCCAGACACCCGAGTCAGAAAAGGACTATTGCTTTGCTGAAAAGAGACTTATTTTGGCCTAAGCTTATGGACGATGTCGAAGAGTTTGTGAAGACCTGCTTGATCTGTCAGCAGGACAAAACAGTTCGCCGACTACCTAGAGGGTTGTTGCAGCCTTTGCTATTCCCGGTGCGTCCATGGACAAGTCTCAGCATGGATTTCATCACTCATTTGCCCGAAGTAAATGGGCTCTCCAGTATCATGGTGGTCGTGGACCAATTCAACAAGTATGGAACTTTTGTTGCTTGTTGATAGGGTTGTTCCGCTGAGGATGTTGCAGGGTACTTCTTTCGTCAAGTGATCAAATACTGGGGCGTGCCACTTAGCATCATATTTGACAGAGATCCAAAGTTTATGAGTTGCTTTTGGAGCAAGTTGTTTAGACTAATGGGTACAAAATTGTTGATGTCTACCTCGTATCATCCACAGACGGATGGTTAGACAAAACGGGTCAATGCGATCCTCGAGGATTACTTAAGACATTTCATTAGTTTGGATCAAAAGAACTGGCCTGAGTTGCTTGACATTGCACAATTCAGTTACAATTTGTAGAAGTCAGGAGCGAGTCAGTTCTCACCATTTCAGTTGGCTACGGGCCAGCAACCTCTAACCCCACACACTGTGTTGAGCGCTTATCAGGGTTCTGATGGCACTGAAGCAAGCGACTACCTCAAAGAGTTTAATGATCGGGTCGACCTGGCCCGATACTACTTAACTAAGGTGAGTGATAGAATGAAAGTGGGCACAGATGCAAGCAGAAGGAACGTTGAGTTCCAAGTCGGAGATCAGGTTCTGCTCTGAATGGACCCTTTACAGTTTTGACCTCAGAGGGGTATGAGCTAGAGCTTGGTTCGAAGGTTCAATGGGCCATTCCAAATCCTAGGACAGATTGGTAAGGCGCATACAGTCTAAGGCTATCGATGCATATGAAGGTCCATCTTGTGTTTCATTTCAGGCAGCTCCGCCCTCACCATGCCAACATGGATGACTTGCTTTGCAATGTACCAACGCGTGAGCTGGCCAATGTGATTGAAAAACCCAAGTACTTGGTATAGGAAGTCATTGACATGAGAGAGCGAGGTAATGGGAAGCATCGGCTTCGAGAGTTTTTGGTTGTCTGGAAGAACAGGGAGCAGAAGGATGCTACCTAGGAATAGGTCGAAGCACTGTGGCAGGCTGAAGAGAAGGTGTTGGAGTACCTAGATAGGTGCTTCGCTCTGCCTTCAAAGTGATCGAGTTGAAGGGGAGACTCCCATGTGATCGAGGGGGTCGCACTAGGCACGTCCCCGAAAATAAAGTGGGGGAGAATGTAACAGCAGTTTCGAAGACAAGTGTCTCAAGCTAGCTGAGTTGGTTTGTGTGCGAACCGATTCAAGTTGCTTCGACGCAATGTGGGGCTTATGAGATAGTTGCACTAAATGATAAGGATGCAGAGTGGGGCTCGAACTGGAGTTCCCCGATTTGGCTTTGCAAGATTGTATCAGTGATCTCCGAGTTGCGATATCAAGGTCGAGCTGGGCACCGACCAAGCGCTGAATGATATGGATCTGGTTCATGTGGGCCATAGACAAACTACCGCGCGGTGCGTAATGTGTTGCATTGGGTATCGACCAAGTTGGGTTGATTTCTCGTAACTAGAAGTGGTGAGTTGGTTGATTGCCTATCCGAGTTTTGAACAGGAGTGAGAGTTAAGTTAGACTTGAGCTCGACTCAAGTGTTGCGCAACTATGCGGTTTGCTTTGTAATCTATATAACGTGCTCGGCTCAGTGAATGTAAATAACATATACAGAGATATAGAGTTAGATGATCTAGCATTGCAGAGAGTTCTGTGGGTGATCAGTATTGAGCATAGCTTAGAGGGACTCGAACTGGATCTGCGTATCTGAGTCGAATCATTAAGGCTTGCAACTCATTAGATGGGATAAGTTTCAGTTTATAGGCATGATGGTCTTAGATGGGACTAGAGGGTTGAACTGTCAGTCATTGGGCGTTGTAAGGTCTCGAGTGCGGGCACTATCGGCAGAGTCTAACCCGTGTTCATGGTTTTTCTATTTTGTGTAATAATCTGTGACAAAGTTGTTGATAGAATTTGCTTTTGGTCCCGTGCAAGTCTTTTACTGTATTGTATTTGATTTCCTTTGCATTGAGTTGTGCATGTTAGATATACTGTTGCATTACTTGTGTGGATAGTCTAAGAGGCGTAACCTGGTTATCTAGCCCGAGCTACCTCCGGGAGCTCTCGGCATCCACTTGGATCAATGTCACAAAGGTGATCCACTGCACCCTTGACAATTGGTATCACAGCAAGTTCTTGATCTTCTTGAAATTTTTGGCGTTTAAGGCGAGCTCGGCATGGCTGCCGCAAAGAGCGAACATGGCTATGCTTCAGAGCGTGGAGATGATGAATTTGATGGCGTCTAGACAATAAGAGCTAGACCCTGATCCCGAACTCGCGTTATGATGGAACAACTTGATATCAGGGTTTCTTCCTTGGAATCCATTGATGTCGAGAGCCGTATCGAGGTTCTGGAGGTCGAGGTATAGAGGCTGCAAGATGATGCGGATGTTATTAAGGCTACGATCCACAGACTAGAAGAAGTCGTGTCCCCAAGCTCTGCGAACCTGAAACATATGACGACCAACAAGATTATAAGCTGCTAGAGAACATCTTCTGGGACATGGACGAGTTCTTGTCTAACATTCCAGATCTCTCTGAGCGTGGCAAGATCAAATTGGCTGCAACGTTCTTGACGGGAAGCACGAAGTTGTGGTGGCGATCTAGGTCAGAAGACTTGAAAGACGACCGCCCTATAGCAGAGATCCATTCTTGTAACGATAGTTTCGAAGACAGGTGTCTCAAGCTAGCCTAGTTGGTTTGTGTGCGAACAGATCCAAGTTGCTCCGATGCAATGTGGGGCTTATGAGAGAGTTGCATTGAATGATAAGGATGCAAAGTGGGGCTCGAACTGGAGTTCCCCGATTTGGCTTTGCAGGATTGTATCAGTGATCTTTGAGTTGCGGTATCAAGGTCGAGTTGGGCACCAACCAAGCGCCGAACGATATGGATCTGGTTCATGTGGGTCGCAGACAAACTACCACGCGATGAGCAACGTGCTGCGTTGGGTATTGACCAAGTTGGGTTGATTGCTTGTAACTGGAAGTGGCGATTTGGCCTATTGCCTATCCGAGTTCTGAACAGGAGTGCGAGTTAAGTTAGACTTGAGCTCGACTCAAGTGTTGTGTGACTATGCAGTTATGCCTTATATCTATATAACGAGCTCGGCTCGGTGAATGTAAATAACATATACAAAGATATAGAGTTAGATGATCTAGCATTGCAGAGAGTTTTATAGGTGATCAGTATTGAGCATAACTTAGAGAGACTCGAACCGGATCTGCGTATCTGATTTGAATCATTGAGGCTTGCAGCTCATTAGATGGGATAGGTTTTAGTTTATAGGCGTGATGGTCTCGGATGGGACTGGAGGGTTGAGTTGTTAGCCATTGGGTGTTGTAAGGTCTCAAGCGCGGGCATTATCGGTAGAGTCTGACCTGTGTTCATGGTTTTGCTATTCTGTGTAATAATCTACATCAAAGTTGTTAATAGAATTTGCTTTTGGTCCCGTGCAAGTCTTTTACTGTATTGTATTTGATTTCCTTTGCATTGAGTTGTGCGTGTTAGATATACTGTTGCATTATTGGTGTGCATAGTGTAAGAGGCGTAACCTCGTTAACTGGCCCGAGCTTCCTCTTGGAGCTCTCGACGTCCACTTGGATCAGTGCCGCAAGGGTGATCCGCTGCACCCTTGATAGTATTTATTTGAGCACTATGTGTTTGAAAAAAAGGAAGCAAAGGGTAAATTAGAAATTATTCATACAATTATATTTAACTTATGGATATTGATTATATTGGAAAATATCAATATTTTATGTATTTCATTGATGGTGCTTCAAGGTTTAGTTGAATTTATTTTATGAAACATAAATATAATTTTTTCACTAAGTTTAAAGAATTTAAAGTCTTAGTAGAGAAGCAATCAAAATATAAGATACATGTTTTAATACCTAACAATGAATAAGAATGTTGTTCTAATGAAATTGATGAGTTTTTCAAGAATGTGAGTATCATAAGGTGAAAGAGGCATAAGGGAACACATTCTCCTAGGTCAACTTGGGGAAAGGTGTGCATAAGATCAAAGAAAAGAAGGAAGCCTTCTATGATAATTTATGTAATTTTTTTACTCTCCTTAGTATAAAAAATTGATGCAGTACAAGGATGGGGGATCTTTTCAGATAGGCCATCCAAGTAGCCATAACACTACATACACCCTCATTTCACATTGTAAGCATATGCAAATAAAAACCCAATGTAAATTATTTTTCATTCTTCTTCAACAACACTTGAGAAAATGAAATATTCATTAACATTGAAATCCATTATAAAATTCATTTGAGGAATACAAAATCAAAACATAGCTAACTCAAATCAGCCTCAAACACCTACAAATTCACCTCTAAATTCTTTGTAATACTCAACATGTTGCTAGTATGTTCTTCCACAACCTTTTCCCATAACTTCACTGCTACACCCCTTCATCAATTTTTCTTCTTCACGGCTCTTGGGCATTGAAATTCCTCATTTCTAGAACTTCCAATTAATTATTGAAATTACTCCAATATGGCCTCCAAAACCTCCTGTAATCCATTACCTCTATTATGGAAAAAACAGATGCATGCAAGAATGTAACTCCCTGTTGCATGTAATCTCTTTTGCAACATGTTTGGTGCCCAATTAATTTTCCAACAACACATGGGAATTTTATTTTGAGCCCAATATTAATTATCATCATTAAATATTTTAAATTCCAACTTTGAAGAGTTTGGTTTTTCTAAAAAAAAAATGGATTTATAAGCACATTAAATGTGCAGTTAACAACACCACCAAACTACAGATTTTGAGCCAATAAATAAAATTTTGGTTATAAAATTTTGGCTCCAATTCTTTCCCAAAGATAATATTTAAGCATTAAACTACCCAACAAAATTAATAAATAATTTTTTTATGCCCAAAGTGTCCCCAAATCGGGTGTTGAAAGGCTTGCAACAAGAAATCACACAGAAAAAGAAAAATTAAAATAAAATATTTTTTAGGGATGTAGGTTCGTTGGCACCCCTAGATGCTCCTACATCAAACACCCGAGGTAAGAAGAAATGTTTCATGAGTTGGAACTCATGAACATTTGAAGATCCTATGTTTGTCCTTCAACCATCTTTCTTCCTTATCAACCTGTTTCTTCTTCTTCATCATGCTCTAAATTTTCCTCTTCCTTCCTTCATATTTCCTCTCTTTCTTCCTCTCATGAAATTAATCTCTATAACTCAAATTCCTTCATGATTCATATTCCAACTTTATATCATAATCTTCATATGTTGAACAGTCTGGATAACTGAGAGGGGGTTGAATCATTTATTATAAAACAATTTTCTTGATCTTAATTAATCAAGAGCAAACTTAAATCAATCAGATAATGATCTAACAGATATGAACATGAAAGAACATAACAACACAATGTACAAAGAACACCAAAAATTATGTGGAAACCCAAGAAGGGAAAAACCACGAAGAATGCTAATTCTCAATTATAAAACATCAGTTAAGGTGACACTGATTAAGGTAATTTTTACAAAGGCTCATTGCCAAAATGCTCACTGCAGGTAAGGCTCACTGCTCGGCTATTACATCCAAATATAAAAAAAGGCTCACTACTAAAAGAGAAAGGCTCACTACCTACAGAAAATGACTCACTTCCAAAAGAATGATGAAAGAGAATCCACCACTAAAATAACTGTCACCAACAGTCACACAGGAAGTAACTCACTATCTGTTGTCTCTGGTATACTTTTGCACAATGTTTGGATTTTAGATTCACATTCACCACACTTGCTTTCATCGAACAAAATCAACTTTTACTTATACCATTCCATGCCTTCATAATCTTCCCAATTCGACCAAACATAATTCCATTTCATGCTTCTACACACTCCTAAGTCAGTCGAACACAATTTGAATTAGGTCACCACAAAAACATTCATGCAGTGGAAGGGAATGAAACATGGACCACACGTAACCTCCTTTCTCAAATCAACATGCTACATATTAACCATGATATCCAGAACCAAGAAGTAGGATATACACATTACGATGTAAGCAATGTTTTGAGACACGCTAACCACTATCTAGATCGGTCTAGACCCATAAGAGTGTATCTCATTATGTTGCAAAATGAATAGGACCAAGACAATCACAACCAAAGATAGATCATCACAACATAACATCCGGAGCACGCCAATCTGGATCACCAAAGCATCAAAACAATCAACCAATATATGTTGGCATCAATGATAACCATTAATGACAACAATCTACAACATCACATTCCAACAATCTCGCCCTTTGTCATTGATGGCAACATTCATCAATGACAAACCAAACAACTCAACAATAGCATCAACATTATTAAGGAACCTATTTTCTTCTCCTCCTTTGACATCAAAGACAAAGGACAAAAACTCCCCCTAAAAAACTTACTTTGCTCCCCCTATGAGGAAGCCACCAAGCATTGATCCAGATAAGAGTGAGCATATAATACCCTGGACCAGTGCACACCCTGGTGCACATTATTATAGACTCAAAGGGGGAAAAACCCCTAACTTTTTCCGGAGATAATCAAAAGTATCTTTACTCAACGGTTTTATGAAAATATCTGCAATCTGCTCTTTTGTAGGTACATATTCAAGTCTTGCCTCAATCTCCAATACCTTCTCTCTCAAGAAGTGATATATGATGGATATATGCTTTGTTATGGAGTGTTGTACCAGATTCTTGGAAATATTTATTGTGTTGGTATTATCACACATAATTGAGATTGGTTCATCAAATGATATGCCAATATCCTTCAATGTTTGTTTCATCCATAGTACCTGAGTACAACATGAATATGTTGCAATGTATTTAGCTTCAACAATATATAAAGATATAAAATCTTGTTTCTTGCTTGACCAAGCAACCAATCGGGAGCCAAGGAAATAAGCTCCACCACTTTTGCTTCACCTGTTATCAACAATCTGGCCCAATTAGCATTAGTATAGGTTGTCAAGGTGAAATTTTGAGTCCTTTGGATACCATAACCTAATATCTTTTGTGCCCTTTAAATATGTAAAGACCATTTTTACTACAACCACATGTGATTCCTTTGGTTCTTGCTAAAATCTAGCTGCTAGACAAACAACATACATAATGTTTGATCTAGTAGTAGTCAAATATAACAATCCTCCAATCATTGACCTGTACTTACTTGCATCAGCTTTAGGTGACTCATCTTCTTTTGTCAAATTACATTTGATAACAATAGGTGTACAAACTGGTTTGGAGTTCTCCAACCCAAAATTCTTCAATAATTCTTTGGTATACTTGGATTGGGAAATGAAAATTCCTTTGTTGTTCTAATTTACTTGCAATCCAAGAAAAAAAATGAACTCGCCTATCATAGAAATCTCGAATTATTTTTGTATTTCATCTGCAAATTTTCTGCACATAGCATCATTTCCTCCAAAAAAATGTCATCAACATAAACCACAACAATCAATATTTGATCTGATTGAATTATGTAGTATAAGCTACTGTTAGGAAATCCCTGTCCAATCAAGTACTTGTATAATTTGCCATACTAGGCTCTAGGAGCCTACTTCAATCCGTATAAAGCTTTCTTCAACTTGCAAACAACATCTGAGTCACTTCTAGACTTAAATCCCTCTGGTTTCTCAATATATACTTCTTCCTTCAGTTCTCCATTTAAGAATGTAGATTTTACATTCATTTGATAGACTTTGAAATCCTTAAAATCTACAAAAGCTAAGAATATTTGGATCACTTCCATCCGAGCAACAGAGGCATATGTCTCTTCAAAATCAATACCTTCAGTCTGAGTGTAAACTTTGCAAACCAATCTTGCCTTGTTTCTCATTACCTTTCCATTTTTGTCCAGCTTGTTCCAAAATACCCACTTTGTTCCAATTACATTTTTGTCTTTCGATCTGGGCACAAGTTCCCAAGTCTAATTTTTCTCTATCTATTCAAGCTCTTCTTTCATTGCCTTCATCCAATTCTGATCATTGCATGCTTCTTCCACAGTCTTTGACTCAGTTTCTAAGAGTAAACACATTAATACTTGTTCTTGAGTTGATTTGATTCTTGTGATAATTCCTTTATTTTTATCTCCAATAATCTAATTTTTTGAATGGTTTCTCTGTACATACCTTGGAGTTTTGGTTGCAGTTGTCAAAGCCTCCTTTGTCTCTTCTTCTTCTTCTTTCTTATCCTTTTCTTCTTTGTTATCTAAGTTATTTGATTCATATTCAATATGCCTGTAATGATTTCTTTGAACATCTTCATCTACTTTCACATTCACACTTTCAACTATCTTGTTCAAACTCTTGTTATAACACCGATATGCATTTCTTCTTGTAGAGTAACCCAAAAATATACCTTCATCAGCTCTGCTGTCGAACTTTCCAAGATTGTCCTCATCTCTTTGGATGTAGCATTTGCTTCCAATTTTTTTGAAGTACTTTACTATGGGAGCCCTTCTGTGCCATAGCTCATACGATGTCTTTCCATATTTCCTCTGAAACAATACTCTATTAAGAGTGTTTACTATTGTGTGTATCGCTTCTCTCCAATATACTTCTAGTAAAATTGCTTCATTGATCATTGTTCTAGCTGCTTCTTGAACTATCTGATTCATTCTTTCCACTACACCATTCTGTTGTGGTGTTCTAGGGGTAGATAGTTGTCTTTTAATGTTGTGTTTCTCATAGAACTTGTTAAATTCATCAAAAGTAAACTCTTGTCGTTTATCAGATCTTAAACACTTGATTCTCCTGTCAACTTCATTCTCAACTCTTGCCTTAAAAATCTTGAACTTTTCTAAATCCTTTGATTTTCTCTTAAAAATGCAACCCGGGTTAATTTGCAATAATCGTCTACTAACAACATGAAATATTTCTCACCTTGCAAGCTTCTTGTTCTGGTTGGACCACATAGGTCAATGTGTACAAGGTCCAACAAATTGGTAGAGGATTCTTCTTTTCTTCGAAATGTTTCTTTGGTCTGCTTTCCTTCTTGACATCCTTTGCAAATAGTGTTGTCTAGTTTGGTCAGTCTTGACAAGTCTCTGACTGCTCTTGTTGAACTTATCCTTACCAAATTTTTGAAGTTGATATGACACATCCTCTGATTCCAAATCCAACTGTCATTGCTCTAAGAAAATAAGCATCTCTATGTAGCTCCTTCTAGTTGATACATATTCCCACTTGTTCGTTTTGCTACAATAACAGTTCTAGAACTCTTTCAGATTTCACAACCATCATCCTGAAATACAACATTATAGCCATTCTTGCACATTTGTCCAACACCCAAAAGATTATGATATAAACCCTTCACATAGTAAACATTATCAATGTTATGTTTTCCATCAAAGATAATAAAACCAATTCCAACAATCTGTGTCTTTTTATCATATTCAAATCTAATAGAACCTCCATCATATTTCTCAAGCTTCACAAACTTACTTTTTTCACCAGTCGTGTGATTCAAACATCCACTATCAATCAACCATTCATCTCCGTTTCTTTTGACAAATAATGAAGCTTCAGTGTTATAATTAGATTCCAAACAAATATTAGAGATATCAAATCTAGGTTCATCCTTTTCTACCAAAAACAAACAATCCTCATGGCCTGATTCATCATCTGAAATGTTGGCATTCTCATTAACATAATAGGCCTTCTTATTGATCTTTTTAAATTTTTGCCTTGTTCTTTTCTCCGGACACTTATTTGCTAAATGACCAATCTTTCCACATCTAAAGCATTTAAGAGGTAGCATACATTTATACTTTTCGGTACCTTTCTTCAGTCTTCTTGTGAAGTTTGCTTCCAACTCATCTGAACTTTCACTATCTAGATCATCTTCTATTTTTGTGGCTTTGAAGGTTGTTTCAAATTTCTCCTTCTTTTCCAAATTTTCTCATCTCAAACGTTGTCAAGGTGCCAAATAGTTGCTCTTTGGTGAATTTCTTCAGATCATAAACTTCCTCAATAATTGAGATCTTTTCATTGTAGCTCTACGATAGGGTCATCAAAATCTTCTCCATAACATCTTCATCTGTTAGAGTGCCTCCTTGATTTTTGACTTCATTTATTGAACTATCAACTCTTTGAAAATGCTTGCTATATCCTCACCTTCTTCCATCCTCAAGTTTTCATATTTGTTCTTAGCTGTCAACTTCTTTGATAATTTGACTCTATCATTTCCTTCATATATTTCTTTAAACTTTTCCTAAACATCATAAGCAGTTTCCAATGAAATAACTTTTGTTAATTTAGTCTTAGACAAAGCACTCAAGATTGCATACCTTGCCTTCTCATTCTCTTCATAGGCCAAAATCTCATTCACACTAAAAGGAGCATTTGTTGGTTCAACATATTTTGTCTCAACAACTTTCCAAGTTTTGTACCCTAGAGAAATCAGGTAACCTCTCATCTACACTTTCTAGAAACTGTAGTCAAATCCATCAAACACTAGAATTGTTAGTTTGTGCACCATCGAATCTACCCCAAGTGGTTAAGCTCTGATACCAATTGTTGAATAGTCTAGATAACTGAGAGGGGGGTGAATTCATTATTATAAAACAATTTTCTCAATCTTAATTAATTTGGAGCAAACTTAAATCAATCAGATAATGATCTAATAGATATGAACATGAAAGCACATAACACCACCATGCACAAAGAACACCAAAATTTATGTGGAAACCCAAAAAGGGAAAAACCACAGAGAATGCTAATTCTCAATTATAAAACACCAGTTAAGGTGATTTTTACAAAGGCTCATTGCCAAAATGCTCCCTGCAGGTAAGGCTCACTGCCAAAAGAGAAAGGCTCACAACCTACAGAAAATGACTCACTACCAAAAAAATGATGAAAGAGAATCCTTCGCTAAAATAACTATCACCAAAAATTACACCGGAAGAAACTCACTGTCTGTTGTCTTCGGTATACTTTCACACAATGTCTAGATTTTAGCTTCACATTCACCACACTTGCTTTCATCAAACATAATTAACTTTTACTTATACCATTGCATGCCTTCATAATCTTCCCAAGTCGACCAAACACAATTCCATTTCATGCTTCCATACACTCCTAAGTTGACCGAACACAATTTGAATTAGGTCACCACAAAAACATTCCTGCAGTGGAAGGGAATGAAACATGAACCACACATAACCTCCTCGCTCAAATCAACATGCTACATATTAACCATGATATCCAAAACCAAGGAGTAGGATATACACATTACAATGTAAACAATGTTCAAGGGCATGCTAACCATTGTCTAGATCGATCTGAACCCATAAGAGTGTATCTCATTATGTTGCAAAATGAATGGGACCAAGACAAGCACGACCAAAGATAGATCATCACAGCACAACATCTAAAGCATGCCAATCTGGATCACTAAAGAATCAAAACAATCAACCATGATATGTTGACATCAATGACAACAATCAACATTAGATTCCAACATCATCATCTTGATGTAGTTAAACATTTAACTCGTTATTGCTGCACCTTACCGATTTTTCTACTTCACATTCTTTCACAATTTCATTCAAACAAAAATCAACATTATCACCATCTTTAAAAATGCAGAAAAATACCTCATTACCTTTGTTTTCTTCCTCTTTTCTATTGCTACAATATATTCTTCAGTTTTCTCATCTTCAATCATTACACATAAATCAAATTCATCAAAAAAATAATAAAATTTAGATTTTACCTCGTCATCCACTACTACAACCTCCTCTTCTATGCATTTAACCTTCTTATCTTCCACTTTAATGCCTTTAAAGAAGAATATATTAGCTGCAACCTCTTTATTTTTATCATTTTCATCTATCATTTCTCCCTCAAACAATTTTTCTAATTTCCTTATCTCCTCTTTCAATAGGAGACTACTTTCTTCTTCATCAATCTCTTTATCAAATTTAGGACTATCCAAGTCCATTTTTTGAATTGTTGCAATTTCATCCACAACTTCATCTACCTCAAAAATAATATCATTTCCTCCCCCTTTCACATCCACAAATTGACTAATCTCTTTAACATCAAATCCTCTTTCACAAATATCATAAAAATGACCTTTTACCTCTCTACTGTTGCAAATTCTTCTTCCATGCACATGAATTTCTTGTTCTCCGCATTTGTGCCTTCAACAAGACATATATCAACTACTTCTTTCATTTTTTCATCCTCTTGTTTATTCTTTGTTGCACTTTTCCTTGTTCATTGTCCTCAATTACAACTTCTTTTCTTTCTTCATTTCTTACACACAAATCATTACTTGCAAACTTGTTATGAAACATACAATTAAACTCAACTTCATCTATTTTATGATCTTCTTAAAATATATCTTGCTTCTTCATTCCCAAGATTTCCTCAAGGGCATCCAATCTCACTTCTATCTTCTTCAACTCTACAATGAGCTTCTTTTCTCTCACTTTTTCTTAATACTCTTCTCAAAATAACATTCTCACAAGTCTTCTAATGACCCATCTTGTCTTCTTCTTCAAATATATTTTATCAAACACTTTTCACACTCACACTATTATCCTCTACCAACATAAGTTCTGAAAGATGCTTCCTCTACCCACTTTCTCTTAGTGGAGGAACTCTACACCTTCTACCCAACTTTATTTCTACTAGAGAATAGCCAACATAAACTCTTGATTACAAGACTCTTGCAACAAACTCATACTCAACACATATCACACCCCAACAAGACCAAATTTCTCTGATACCATTTGATGCAATGCACCACTATTTCTCAAAACACACTATGCAACATATATTTGCTGCAACAAATAGCAATCATAATACCAAAAAAAATGCAAAAAAAATCAGATTTTATATCATGAAATCAATTACAAAACTTGTTCAATGCATCTTGACTTCAAATCTGCCCCACATGCTCTCCTTGTAGCTTCCATTTTCGCTGCCCCAAACTCTTCATGTCACTCCTCCATTTACCTACAACAAGTAACTACTATTTAGAGTTGCTCCTCTTCTTCACACAACTCTCCATTCTTCCTTGTTACCTTGCTATTGTATTTTCTTTTTTTTTACCACTACTTACTCCCTCTTGTTGCACACTTCATTCTTTATTTTCTTAGAATTTTCTCTCACACCCCATACTCTTACATAGCTCAACCCAAGTCACCACGCAGCTTTTGCCTCCTTTACATGCAACCCAAAATTAAATTTTAAACTGTCCCAAACTTCATTCAGCACTTCCCTCTCCATGTAGCCCTCTTTTTTTTTAACTTGCTACCTCAATATTTTCTTATCTTCTTTGAATTTTTTGAGCACTCCCCCACCCACGTGGCTTATTGTTTTTGTCCTTTACAACTCCCCACTTCCTCCTCCATGCCACAATATGTGTAGATTTAAAATTTTAAATAAAAACCAAAGAATGGGCGACCAACTCCCATTCCACGCCTCTACAAAGCCCCCATTATTGGGTGTGGAATTTCTTCCATAACAAAACCTTTTAAAATATCAAATAAAAGCCTAATATAGGTGTTGAAAACCTATACCCCATAATTTACAATTTGTATTTAAAAAAAAAAATGAAAAACTGCCACTCGAAACACCTTCAATTAGTCTCTGAACATACATTTTCAAATGAATATAACTTTTTAGGCAAATTAAATTTTGGAATTTCAACAATTGAGCATCAATTATCCCACCTTAATGTTTGAAAATATTGTCTTGTGCCTACAATGTGAATTAGGAAAAAAATAATTAAGTAATTGCAAAACAGTGTCAAGAGTGGACCCGAGCGTCGACAAGCGAAAAATCAGAGTTCTCTGATTTTGATGAAATTTTCCCCAAAGGTGTATTATGACTTCCTCAGGTCCCTTGCAGAAGGATTTTTCCCAAACCTTCAAGGATTCTAAAATTTTAAACTTTTTCAAAATTGTCAGTTGAAGTAAAATAATTAACTCTTCCAAACTATGAAAGATATGCTCATGAAACCTTCACCAACCAAATCAAGGAGCTCACAAGATACAAAGAGATGCCAAAAACCACCATAACATGTCAAAAATGAGAAAATAAAAAGAAAATATTTTTGGGCAATGTAGGATTGCCCATGGACTCAGATGCTCTTGCATCAAAAATATAAATGTTTCATTATTGATAACTACTTTAATGTTTCAAAATTTTTGAGATGATTATTACAAATAAATCACAAAAAAGGAATTCATATGCAAAAGTTGTGAGCATTTGAAGTTTCAAAAATGAAAGATGTATTTCAAATTATTATAATTAATTTTTGGCACATAATCTATTGTGTAGAGCTTTGAATCACCTT
The DNA here is from genome assembly GCA_007115665.2 of Sequoiadendron giganteum. NCBI lineage: Eukaryota > Viridiplantae > Streptophyta > Pinopsida > Cupressales > Cupressaceae > Sequoiadendron > Sequoiadendron giganteum. The sequence continues at coordinate 158,029,172 of CM021103.1, forward strand.
TTCAATGCATGTAAAGATCAAAATTTTGATAACTAATGCAAAAATCATATCCATTTTACTGAAGTGTGTGTTTTTGGGCTTTTCAAAATAGATATCCATTTTCAAGAATAACATAAAATTAACAAAAAAACCTCTAGGAAATGGATATACATTTTGGTTTGGTATTACCATGTTACACCTCGTTGTGTTAATTACTACTTACTTACTTTTACCTAGTTGGGTGAAAATGCTTCAAATGAATGTATTTATGCTTTATGTGTTTTGGAAATATAAAGAATAAATGTTTGATTCAATTTGATGTTATATAATGATTTTGATTGTGAAATATATGATGTAAATGAATGTATTGTTTTCAATTAACTACTGTTGAAATGTACTAAGTTGGATGCAAGAATAGAATCAAGCCTCTAGAAGAGAGGGGAAGTATCACTTAGGAGAAGAACTTGGTCTGGTAGTTCCCTTAATAAGACCTAAATTGAGCTTTCACACACTCACTTCTAGTTTGGTTGAGTTGGGTCAATAGTTTGGGAAAAAACAAGTTACCTTTAGTTTTGCTTGTGTATGATTAGAAGAGTTTATGGTTTTATTTAAATGAATGTTCTTATTTTGGGGGTTAAAAGTGTTGAGTCTCTTTGTGATGTGTGAGTTCTTCTTGATGTGTTTATATTTAATCAATGAGATATATATACGTAAAATTAATATATATGTGTCCATGATAAACTCATACACATGAGTAAATACATGTAAGAGTATATATAGATAGACATATATACACATGCTCGTGAACGGATTACCCATGTCCATGGGAATATCGATTAGACAAAGGTGACATAAATACATATATATATACACACACACTTTGTGTATATATGTCAATCAATGGGATTGTAAATATATGTGATTTACTATCAAGGCAATGATGCATATATAATATATGCACATATATATATTAATGTGCACATATGTATCGACGTAAATGGAAATGTCCACATGAGAATATATATATATATATACACACACATGCATCAATATGCAAAATATGTGTATGTGTATTCAAATATCGAATAATGTTTTTTATGAACTTATAAGTTGAGATATATATATATATATATACATATATACATATTATGTTATGTATATATATATTAAATATATCTTAATGATTTCAAATAGCATTGAAATGCTATTAAGTGCATATCTTATAAAGAACAACATATATATATATATATATATAGTATATGGAGCAAAAATAAAAGGAATAACGCTTAAGTTGGAAGGTTGTGCATAAACAATAAACATCGTATTAAGTATTTAAATGTTGAGAAATATAAAACATAGGCAATGTTAGAATAAAGCACATGGGATCAAAGCAAACCAATGTGAGATAAATTTGCCAAGACTAAGTCAAAACATGAAGGCAAAGTGAATACTCAACGTACAAGAAACTTTGACCTCGTCTTTATCAAATCACAACCCAAAAGAATAGGGCATGTGATGTTTTGGTGGTGCCAAACTATGAATAGTGCGAACCAGATAGAAATCTAATCTGCAATACAAATTCCAGCATATGAAGCAAATTGAAATGTGTGAAATAGCCAAATGAGAAGTTGTCCAAAATGAGTCAGCTTGTGGAAACAATAAACTTGCATTTTTGAATGATATTCTTGTTGTCCATTAGAATGAGTGACTCATTCTTTATGATGAAATCTGGTTGTGCATGCGTTTACTGAGCAATGATTTTAGCTACCTCCTTTTCTTCTTCTTGCTGAGTTGAACCTTTTGGATTAAGAGGTGTCATCTTTGATATCTTGTTTCTAGCCTACAATTTCTCACATTTGTGTATAAATAGAGGTGATTTCTCTCTCAATTGTGATGCATTATACACACTTGATGCTTATTTTATGAGTTGTTATTTCAAGTTTCTAATTTTGAGAGTTTGAGAGAGGTTTTTGAGAGTTTGTGAGAGGTTTTTGAGAGTAAGTTTTTGGTGGGTGGAAGAGAGATAGTTGGGAATTGCTTGTTGATTTTGGGAAGGCTAAGCTAGGAATCCAATTTGATCAATTAGAGCTTTGCATAAACAACAATGTTAATTTCTACTCTTTTATGCTTTATACGCATTTGAAAAAGATTGTGTGACATTGTTTGCCTTGTTTGGGAAATTTGTTTAATTGTTTACTATGGAAAGGTTATTCTCTTCTTTATGTGGAAGTGAAAGATTCCTGATGTAACTAGTTTAGGATCTCTATTGATTGAGTGTATGTATATATTCCATATTAAGGAATGGGTGTTTATAGTAGCATTAAATACTATATTGAATATAGAGTTTATATAGTTGATGTTTATTTAAGTTGGGTTATATACCTACTTTGATTTACTTAGTAGTAGTGTCTTGGTAAACGTAGAGGGTAATAGGTTATTCTTGGTGTTAAGGTTACTCCATGGCATAAGGGGATAGCCTATGCCTAGGATATGAATGGTAAATACAAATCAAGCTAGGAAGGTGTGTGAAGTTTATGACGTCCACTCTAAATTTTGGGTGATGAATATTTTGGCCAAAGTAGTGTAAGTTGCCACTATTTACATTATCAGTTCACTATGATCTAGGTTTAAATACTAGGCAGGGAATGCCATATATGTAGGTTGTAGCCATTGTGTAACAGATCTACATGTGTAGGATAAAACACCAAGCTCAGGGAAGGCCATTATTATTATGAGGTTACCAAACCAATCTCTTCATTGAAGGGTAGGGCCATCTTACCAAGTTTGGTAGATGTGCGGGGGATCGCAATTAAGTCCATGGTTGGAAGAAAAGTGCTTGATTGATGCTTCTTCTCATTTGTTGGTGACCAAGATTTGATGGAGGACACTTGGACCATTCATATATCTATTTCTAGTTAGCTCAGTAAAGCCTTGTATGTATTTGTATCCATTACTATGGAAAATTTGTAAAAGAGAAATGTCATCATGAAATTATGTACTATGAAATCAATACATTGGAAAGTTGTAATACTTTGATATAATGTAATAGGAAAGTTTGGAAAGATGTTTATTTCAAATGTGCATGCTATCTTTATATTTGAAAAGAAAATTTTTATTGCTTAAGCTGTTTTCATCATATTTTATTTACTTGAGGTTAAAACATAGAAAAGTTACTATGTAGAACAATGGACATGTTACATACCAAACTAAAATCAACTTTTTATCTGACCCATACAAAAAGTCAAATATCAGTTTCACAATTTTAGCTAAGTAAAAACATATTTTTTCCCTATTGCCATTGTTTGGCCCATCATGATCCTATGCTCACCCCTATGCAACATAGTATATAAGATAATATCTAAAGTTATAACAACAAGATAAAAAATATATTATTAGGAATAATTGTGGAAGAGAAAAGTGGTTTTGTTCTGGATGCTCTATATTAGATGGAGTGATACTATCTCAAGAAACATTACACAATAAAGATAACCAAAAGAAAAAGTATGATTCTGAAATTGAAATTAAAAGTGTATGAAAGATTATATTGGAGATTCTTGTTGAAAGTAAAGGAAATTTTTGGCTTTTTAAAGTAATGGATAAACTAGATTTTTAGTCGTATAGCTAGCCCTAAGATATTTAGTCTTAGTTAATGGTAGTAGTACTAAATTTCTAATATTTTTAGAAGTACTATTCAACTTAGAGGAAGCCAAAAGTAATATTAGGAAAATGATGAAATTTCTAATATGAATCAATCTCTCAGGATGTTTCGAAGGCACTATTATTGAAGTAGTTTATGGACCAAGCATTCTAGTTGTAGACAAGACAATGTTACTAAATAATGTAGTATTCACTTAGTGGATACCTTTCATAATCATGGGGTGGCCAAAGAATGAGCATAAGAGGAATAAAAAAGCAAAGAGAAGTATGAAACTTTGAAACAAGCCATAAGAATGAAGGCGATTTAAGGCATTGGATGATCAAATTCCCTCATTTAATACAAAATAGAAAACGAGTACATAATATAATTAGAAATAGGTTTGGTTGTAGAAGATGTAAGGATATTATTAAAAATATAGGGGTTTATATAGTTAATGATTCCTAAATAAAAAGGATATGGGTTTATATTTTTAGACCAAAATTATTGAACACCATATATTTTGATTATAAATACTATAAGTGTAGTTGCCTAGAGTACACATTACTAATTAAAGAAATATTATTCTCCTATATAGAAGAATAATATTTTTTACCTATTTATACATTATATAAACTAAGGGATCATTATGTTTATAAAATTTGCAACTATTATTTTATTCATACATATTATATAAGTATATATGTATATATACATATACATATTTATTTTATCTATCTATACATTTTATATAAGAATATATATGTAAGCAATATTAGCCTTATACATATAAGAATAATATTATAAATATCTTATATAAGAAATCACTATGTTTATAAAAGTTGTTTCATAGAATGTTTTTTAAATAAGAGACATAAGTTCAAAGAAGATCATAAAAATATTGATTTATTTTGGTATCAATATATTTAAAAGAAATACATGGTAATGAATTATATATATAATTATAAGCATTAAAGTTCAATTGATCAAATAATATGAAATGAAACAAATTAAACAAGCAATTCATCAACTAAAGATAATACTCCAATGAAATTTAGTAAACATGGTTAAAATGATTCAAATAACATCAAAGCAATCTAATTTCTTAGATAATTGAAACAAATAACCAACAAACATCCAATCCCATTGTGGATTGAGTGTAATTTTTGTGTGATGTGGATGTGGATTGCTCAAATTTTCCTAATCCATGTTGATGCAAAACCTTGATGATGATTGATGAGGGTTGATTCACACAAAAAGCTCTCAAATTTCTCAAAGGGTGAGTAATCAATTTGAGAGAGTAACTTTGCGTAAGGTTGTGAATTGAATTGATATGAAAATGGCTTGGTATTTACAGAGTTTTGAGATATTGATCAATGGTGAGGATTCAAAATACTAATCAATGGATGAAATTGAATCGTAGATGTGAGTGCAGATCAAGAAATGAATCGAGGATTAGATTAAGGGTTCATAATCCATGGAAGACTCAATAATATCTCTTAATTTTAGGAATCATGTTGTAGATATTTTGAATTGGAGGGAAGAATTTGAATTTGAAAAGGGAATATTTCATGTGGAATATTCTTTATGCAAGTTGGAAGATTGGAGGAATAATTAGCCAATTAAACAATTTAGAAAATCATTTAATTGTGCAAGTTGGAAGAATTAGAACTTTAATTAAATAATTATGAATTATTTAATCAAGTGTGATTTATTAGCATTTAATTAAATAATTCAACATTATTTAATCAAAAGAGAAGGAAATGATGAATTATGATGAATTAATCAAATAACCTTAATTATTCGATTGATTATAAAAAATGTGAATTTAAATGAACAATTGGACATTATTTAATTAAATAAATGAATTAGGTGATAATGATGAGAAAATAGTGTTAATAAGCAAAATTAGGTGTGTGATATACTATGGACATTTTTAGGTGTCTACAATAATATATATAAGTAATATTACTCTAATTTACTCATAAATATTGTAAATATACCAATAAAATAATGTATATATATGTAGGTGAAAAAAAACTTATTATATCAAAAAATTTAGCCCCATGTGGGAGCATGAGGAAAAAACTTACATAAGAGAGAAGATTAAATGGAAAGAAAAAATGTTGATAGCCCAATTAAGGACCAGTTCACATCATCCTAAATGTGAAATTATCAAATGGCTGATACCTAAATAGGAGTAGGAAAATAGAATATGCCAATTTTGCAACAAGGGAGGGGTGAAGATATAACAACACTACATCATAGAGAGCTCAACATACAATAACATCTGCACTAACTATGAAGACACCTTGAAAATTGACAAATTAAGTGCCTTGTTTGAAGAGGTAATGCTAGACAAAACTATAAACTTCTTGATCAAAATTCATCACAAAAGATCTAATCTTAAAAGAAGATTACAAACTTTATAAATATTTGATGCTAAGGGATCATATGCTGCTCTAGGTCCTATAGAGTGATTTGATCTTGTGGAATTTATAGAAAATATTTCATTCATTCGACAAATGTTTGCAAAATCGAACTTTAAACATAAAATTTATGCCTAAATTCAATCAAATATAAAGTTAATTTTCTCTTATGAAATTATATTTTTTGGTGGTATTTCAAATGATTTTGGTGACATCCCAACATACTAAGCCATTTAATATGTTATTCAAATGGTTAAATTTTATATTCTAAAATCTATTGAAATCAAATCAAATAATCAACCAATTGCATGAAATCTTGTAAAAGTTTAGATAAAATTATTTATCAACTTATACACATAATACATGGAAATTAATATACTAAATAATGCATAAAAACATGCCTTATTTCCTAGATGGTGCCCAATTGCATTCTATAGAATGGCGTCTGAATTTTGATCCAAGAATAACATGGACTGAGGAAAGTGTGGTGTGGATGAGACTATACAATCTATCCTCGGAGTACTAGATGGAAGAAACCCTAAAGGAGATAGGTAGGCAGATAGGCAAACTACAAAGTGTAGATAATATTCAAGAGGATGTGGAAAAAGGATCCTACTTTCAAATTTGTGTATCAAAAGCTCAGGGTATAGAATTTCCAAAGGTGGTAGACCTCATCTTCGAGGTGGGCTCTTGGCGACAAGAAGTGAGCAGGGAAGATAGCCTATAAATCTGTCCTAAATGTAAATCATTGGAGCATGGTAAGAAGAAGTCCACAAAAATGGGGGAGGCTAGCAATACCACCACAGACAAATGAGAGAAAGAGGCTAAGAAGGTGAAGAAATTCAAATTGGAGACAAGGCCACCAATCGAATATGGGGAAAAGGAACTGATAGAGTCAATAAGACCTCCAAAATTAGGAACTGAGGAGGTAGAGTTGGGGGGAAGAAACTCAATGGTTTCACAAGAAGAGGAGAGTCAAAGAAATTACTGGCCAGATCAATATGAACAACCAATCTTCCTAGGACTAGATCCTCAATATGAAGAAGGTTTTCCCCATCTCATAGACATTAGGATTGAGAAACAGTTGGTGGAAATAACATAAAGGAGAGAGACTAATTAGAAGCCAGAGGCCCTAGAGGCATCACCAATGAAGGTACTCACCAGCTATAAGGATCTAGAAGAAGGGTTGGAGGAGGGTCAGGATCAGGGTAGTATGGAATCAGAGTCGGAATGTGACGAAAGCTTTGAGGAGTATCAGGAGGGCATAATGGCCGAGAGAGGAATTGAACAAATCCCCTTAGCAAGGAAAACACCAAAGATCAAGTTTGCCAGTGAAAGAGGACGCAAACCCAACAAAGAAAAACTAAAAGTGGCAGATTCAGCTAAAGGCCAAACAAAATTGGGCCAAACGATTCTTAGAAACGAGAAGGGACTTCCCCTTCCCGGGGAACCATAAGAATCATAAGTTGGAATGCTAGGGGCTTGAACGCCCCTAGCAAGTGGCACCAATTCAAGTATCAAATAGATAGTAGTAAGCCAAATATTCTACTAATCCAGGAGAAAAAATGGAGTAAGGAGGAGCAGGAAAAGAGTTTGAAGTGTTGGAAAGGGTGGGAAGGGATTCTTAAAGAGTCAATAGGGGCTTCTGGGGGATTGGGGATAGTGTGGAACCCAACCACGGTGTGCTATAATCTCATAGAAGATAATCGGAATTGGTTGACAGTCTCAGTAAGGATTTACTAGGGTAACATTGAATTCAAGTTAATCAATGTATATGGCCCTATAGCCCCAGTGGACAAAAGGCATCTTTGGGCAACAATCTCAACCTCCCTGGGACAGTTAAAAGATGAAAAAATCATAATCGGTGGAGATTTCAATGCCACTTTGAACAACTTGGAGAAGCAGGGTGGGATGCGAAGCCTAAAAAGATCTCAAATGGACTTCCAAGACTTCGTAGATAAGAATATTCTAAGGGATATACCTATGAAAAATGGAGTATACACCTGGACAAATAGAAGAATGGGGCACACTGGAATAGCAGAAAAACTGGACAGATTCCTTATGGTGGGGGAGTGGAACCAAGGGGCGAACTTGATAGAAGCCTCTATTTTTCCTTGGAGCAATTCAGATCACTTTCTGATTCAACTTGAAATTCAACCAGATATTTTCAAGGGAGGTTTGCCGTTTAGATTTGAAAAGATGTGGATGAGAAACCCAAATCTATTAGAACAAATCTCGGTTTGGTGGAAAGAAGTTTGGATTGGTAACCACTCACACCTTTTCTCCTTCCAAAAGAAACTTTCCCATATCAAAGCTAAATTGTGAGTGTGGAATAAGGAACACTTCAAAAACATCTTTGAAGAAAGTGATAAGATAGAGAGTGAACTCAAAACCTTAAATGAGAAAATAATCGAGAAAGGTATGGGGCGAGAAGAATATCTTAAGGAAAAGGAATTGTTAGGCGCCCAATCCGAGATCCTGGCAAGAATGGAATGCTACTGGAAGCAGAAATCCAAGGAACTGTGGGTCCAAGAAGGTGATAGAAAAACTAAATTCTTTCACAATTCAACCATGGTCAAAAGAAATTCAAGCAGGATTATAGAGCTGGTCAAAGAAGATGGGTCTTTCGCAAAATCTACGCAAGAAATCAATCAGGATGCCATCAAGTACTTTGAGTCCATGTTCAAAAAAGAAGACCAGGTGGACGGAAGACCCAAGGAGGAGTTCATTAGAGGGATTCCAAACTCGATCTCAGAGGTAGAGAACAAAGAACTCACTAAACCCATCAGTACAGAAGAAGTCAAGAAAGCAACATTCCAACTTGGAGCAGATAAGTCCCCAGGACCGGATGGCTTCTCGACCTCCTTTTACCAGACATATTGGGAAATAATTAAGGAAGACCTAGTAAAAGCAGTTGAAGAATCAAGAAGAAAAACTGTAATGTTAGGGGCAATCAATCATACCTTCATCACACTCATTCCTAAAAAGAAAGAGGCAACTTGCATGAGGGATTTAAGGCCAATCTTCCTTTGTAATACAGTCTATAAAATGATAACTAAGTTTATCGCCAATAGGCTCAAGTTGGTAATTGACAAAATCATATTAGAAGAGCAAAGGATTTATTCTGGGCAAGTCAATTGTAGAAGGTATAATAGTGGTGCACGAGATAATCCACACGACAAGAAAGTTAAGACTGCCAAGTATGATCCTCAAATTAGACATTCTAAAGGCTTATGACTGGGTGGACAGACAAATTTTTGTTAGATGTGTTAATTGGATTTGGATTTGATAGGAAGCTAGTGGATTGGATTAAAAGCTGCATAATTGCTCCAAGATTCTCAATTCTAATAAATGGATTAGCCCAAGGCTTCATAGACTCCTCTCAGGGGTTAAAGTAAGGGGATCCATTATCCCCATTTCTCTTTATCATAATGGCAGAAGCCCTAGGTAGGAAAATTGGACAATTCAGGCGGGAGGGATCATGGAAGGGTATTGAGGCTGCCCTAGGGGTGGGAGCAAGTACCCATCAACAATTCATGGATGATACCATCCTTTTTGGCCTAGCCTCAAGAGTGAAAGCAAGGAAGATCAAGGAGGTTTTGAACGATTATAATAGGGCTTCTGGCCAGGCCATCAATTGGAGAAAATTGAAAGTCTTCTTCCTCAATACCCAACCTAGCCTACAACGAGACCTTGCAAAGATATTGGGTATAAGACCAGCCTGCCTCCTTAGGAGATTCCTAGGGATGCCCCTTTTTGTTGGGGCCAATTGTATCAGCTTCTGGGATAGACTAGTAGGGAATTGCAAAAATAAATTGGAATTATGGAAAGGTAAATGGTTAACCTCAACAGGCAGGCTACTCTTGGTGAAAACTGTTTTGGCAACTATTCCAGTATATTCAATGGTATGTTTAAAATTCTCGAGGGCATCATGGACCAACACAATCAAATAATGAGGAAATTATTTTGGAATGGACCAGAGGATACAAATAGAGTTCCCTTGCTGGCATGGGACAAGATATGCAAACCACAGGCCTCGATGGGGCAGGAATCAGACAACTGAAGGAAATGAATTAGGTTATGGGTGCTAAACTAGTATGGAAAATGTACACCAACAATAAAAAAATGGGTGAGAATCTTGAGAAATAAATACCTCGACTCAGAGGATCCAATGAGCATAGTCAGGGTACTCAATCCACCAAGAGGCTCAACAATCTAGAACTTCATTTGTGAATGCAGGGATATCATTTGTAAGTATGTCACATGGGAAGTCCACAATGGTAGAAATGCATCGTTCTAGGAAGATTCATGGGATGGACACTCTAAGCTAAGTAATATGTTGGGTCTAGCAACAATCAAGGAAGAATAATCAAGGTATGGGGCTCAAAGGTGAGCGACTACGGAGACAGTGTGTGGAATAACGAAATTCAGCTGTGGAGATGGAAAAATTTAGATGCACTTAATGCCCCTGAGGCACAAAAGAAGGCCTTGAAGTTGATCCTGAAGGCCAGGACTATTCCCGTTGGTGAAGGGGAAGATGTTCTGAGATGGAATGCCTCAATAGATTGCGAGTATAAGGTAAATATTGGATATAAGCTCAAGGAAAGGTGGGAGGAAGGAAAAATCTGGCCAAATACACTCCTATGGGGGAAAAATGTCCTACCGAAAGCCAGGGTTTTTACATGGCTAGCCACCCACGGAAAAATATTAACACTGGATAGGCTAATAAAGCTACGTTTCAGGGGTCCTAGTAGATGTATAATGTGCAAACATCAAGCAAAAACATCGTCACACCTTTTTCTCACATGTCCCTACGTTGAGTACTGTTGGAAATTCATACTCGGGCTTCTAAACTACCCGACCCTATTATCAACAAAACTCTGGGAATGGCTCTCTATGTGGCCAAAGAAGCTCCATAATGGATTCTTCAACAGCATATGACAGATAGTACCATCCATAGTATGCTGGGAAATCTAGAAGGAAAGGAATAGGCGTATCTTCCAAGAGCAATCAATGGGTAGAGAAATGTTAGTAAGACGTTTGGTTAAGGCGGTGGTGGAAGTGACAAACAGTGCAACAAAAAAGATATCCTTCCCAAAAAATGTGTTCTCTAATAGAGATATCGAACTTACTAATAAATTTGTTGGACTATACATTCCTCCCATTGTAGGTGCTTTAGATGTGACTCAAAAGGACGAAATCAGACGAAGAACAGTATTGCGAAAACCGCTACCTGGTTGGATTAAAGTAAACTTCAACAACGCCTCTACTGGTAATCCTAGAGCGGTCGACATAGGATGTGTGGCAAGGGACTCCGAAGGAAGGGAGCTTGCTCAAAAGGCAGAGAGCATTAGGCAGGCAACAAACAACATTACAGAAATCAGGGCGGCCTTGAGCGGATTGGAAATGGGAAAACGTATCGGGGCAACTAAATTGCACCTAAAAGGGGACTCGTTAATCATAGTGAACGCCATCAAAAGTAACTTCACCCTGAACTAGCTATTGCGGCATTGGTTGCGACCGATTTGGATTCTTATCTCATCCTTTGAGGAATTCCAAGTTAGCCACGTGTACCGTGAAGGAAATACTGTGGTAGATAGTTTGGCAAAAGCTGCGGTGATAGAGGCAGAGTACGGCCTGGGTAGAGACATCTAAGCTGAGGTCGAGCGAAGGGTCGCATCAACATGAAGGTATGAAAAGTAGCGGCGTAAAATCTAGGATGTGGAGGAACTAGCTGGCCCCATGTACCCATTTAAACCTGCAATTAGTAAAGATGGTACGCCTCAGAACTTGAGTAACGTCACATTTGGCAGGTAACCACCTTTTCAAGATTTAGTTGATCGTCTCAAGGAAAATTGAAGTCACTCTAGGCTAGTGACCTTGAGAATGCTGGAACGGTATTAAGGAGTCACTTGTGTGAAAGGATGGTGCAGTTAAGTCAGATCGAAAAAGAAAATAGTTGGCTATAAGTATGGGAGGCGTCGCAAGAAAAGTCACACCTGGAAGTATAGCATAGAAGCATCTGGTGAAGTTTAGGTGGGAGAAGATAGAAGATGGATACACCCTTGTGTCTAGAGACAACCACAACCATGGTGTCATTTTAGGGAGAAGTGACGAACGTCAGGTTGCACGAAATCCTCTCGGTGAAGGACAAGCTGGTCATTCATGCAATACGGGAGGTGTTGGGTCGGGAGTTCATTTGGTTGTAACATAAGCACTAGCTCAATACTGACATCCCTGAGATGTTCTTAGCCCTCACACTCTACAGGGACATGGCGAAGCCAAGGATAAAGAACCTCTGTCAGTGGTTGTTCAAACATATGTACTTGGGGGAAATAGATGCAGTTTTGGACAATATTGATGAGCTTGGGTGAAGTCCTATGCTGTAACATTACTACCTTCTCAAGAGACGGGGAGGGAGGCCAGTTCCAAAATTTTCGATTCTGTCAATAGTAGAGCCAGAGGAATTGGAGGAGCAGTGCGGGGACATTGACATAAACATTAACTTCCTCCTCCATGCTGCAGGCCTCCTTCCGCCCATGACAAAGGAGGAATTGAGAATCTATATGGATCGAGAAGGGTTCGAAGCAGACAACGACGATGAGGATGGCAATACTTCGATGACCCCGGTACTACCGAATTTAGGAGAAGAATGGATAAAAGATGATGGATGAGACGTGGAGGACATTGCAAACGGTCCAACACATAGGAGATGCAAATTGGAATGCCCAGTTAAGTCCCGCGCCGCCCACGCAAAACAAATGCGTAAGGAAGAAATGACTCGGGGCTCGAGACGAGAGGACTCAAGCCCCATCTTCACTGCTCCATGCGGCCCCTGGAAGCCAAAGGGAAGGAAGGCAAGGAAATCTTGAAGCTGGTTAGCAGAAAAATTTTAAGTTTCATTTGTTAAGTTTATCAGGTGGGGTAGATTCAAATGGGTTGGTAGGCTTGCTTTTTGATTAAGTAGTAAATTTGCTTGATACTGGGCCAGTATGACATTCTAAAGGTTGAACTTGAGCCGAAAGGCATCCAAACTGTATTATTTTTTGATCGATAATATATGGTGTTGACCATACCAACTATTAACTTACCAAAAAAAAAAAACAATCTAAATGATCCATAACAAACATCTGATCAAAACAAATCTATATTATAAAAGAAAAACACATTTTATGCACAATTTTTATTACTAAAAATTTTTATTTTTGAATTTTATTTTATGAAAAATTATAGATACTTTTGTTTTTAACATTCCTAAATGCTAACCTTAATTTTATTGTTCTTTTATTTTCAACGAATAATCTAATTTAAAATGGGAGATTCACATAACGAATCGAAAATCATAGTTGAAAGCCCAACTGTCTCTGTAAGGTCAAATGATTTTGTTGAAACCCCTATCAAAAAATGTGCAAGAACGGTTTTAGAGTATTGCAATAAGATCGTCAAAGAAATTGAAAATACAAGCTTAATGATCGATGATGTTGAAGAACTAGAAATAATGACAATGGAAGATGTTGCAAAAAAAGTTCATGAGGCATATAGTATAGTAGGTGCATTTCCAAATATGCCCAAAGAAGTATATCATGATCACTATGAAAATAAAGGTCATAATACCATTCTCATTGCTGAAGAATTTGTAATGTATTTACACCATTACAATGAAATGTTATTAGTGTAATCACTTTTTGTTTGACCTTCAAAATTTCTTATATTTACAAACTTTGTACACATTGCAGGAAAGGTTTATTAATTTTGTTTAACTTATATTATAATATAAAAAATAATACTTTAAAGAAAATGAAGAGGATGTGTGGCAACATATAAGTCTTTAGTTTCTAATATTTTTTCTTTTGACAACATATTTTGTGCTACTCATTATTTGTAATGTATGTGGTTTTTTTTTATATGTGTGGTATTTAATATATTTTTAAGTGGATGTGTGCCAAATCTATATGAGATATTAAATGTGCCTCAAATATAAGTTAAATATTTTTAAGCAAATGTTTACATTTTTTTTACACATTTTATCCAATGTTAATTTCAATTTTTAAATGATTTAAAACTAGCATATATATATTTAATAATAATATATATATAAAGTACGCCGAAAGATATCTTTTTCAATTCACCTATTTTTAAATCAATTTTTCACAAAAAATTGAATAGACGCCTCAAAAAAGATATCTTTCCACATATTTTATAAAATATATATATGCTAGTATATAATACAAAATTTAATAATCTAATATATAATATAAAATATAATACACAGCTAAATCAAATGCAATTTAATCATGTATAAATGGCTCTAAACAATTGAAACAACGAAGAACCCGCGGCGAAATCTTGGAAGAGCGGAGCACAGACTAGGCGTGATTTGAACCTTAGACCATGGCGGCCACAACACTGCTACAGTTTCGATTACAGTCGCCCCCGTATAGAAAAGTCCAATTTCAGGCCTTCAATGGGCAGAAGCACCATCATCAGGTACACCATATAAGGACACCCTCTTGTACGCTATTGAAAAATACATCTATTTCAGCTTTGCCAGCAAACTTAGCCTGCAATTTATCGCTAAAACCCCAACAAACCCTAAGACAAAATCCTAGGGTTTTGACCTGCCGGGCCTTATCTACAAATGAACCTAACGAAACCCCAGCAGCCTCTTGCGCATACCCATCTCTTGCGTTAGCTTTCTCGGCCATTATATCTGCGTTAATTGTAAGAGTGATTCGAACCCTGGTGGAAAAATATATACTCTTAAATCCTAGCCCTAATGGAGGCTTAGCTTCTCTGGTTTATGCTTCTAGCCCCCTGCTTTTCGCTAGTGTAAGCGACCCGTTCGCGGAAAGCCGGCCCGCGACTGCGCTGTCCGTTGTGGCTGGTGGCATGGCCAAATGGCTGGAGCTTTACAGCACTATTGTTTGGGTTAGGGTTTTACTGAGTTGGTTTCCTAATATTCCCTGGGATCAGCAGCCCCTTTGTGCTATCAGGGATTTGTGTGATCCTTACTTGAACGTCTTCAGGAATTTGCTGCCACCTGTGATGGGTATGTTGGATGTGAGCCCCCTCCTTGCCTTTGTAATCCTTGGTGTTTTTGCAACAATGCTACGCGCAGCTTCAATGTATTGAAGGAGCTCTGGTTCATTGCTATTCAGTTGGGCTCAGTTGAAGGCACTACATGATGGAACACTACTTGTCCGTGACTCTTATAGGCAATCAGCTAATGGTTGTGTATGATATAGTATATTTCTTGTTCATCAATAGGATGTTACTTATTGAATAATAGACCTAGAGTTGGAGTCCTGTGATTTTAAGGACAAATCATATCATGGCGAATTTTTTCAGCATTGATACCTCAATTATGAAGAAATTTTTACAAATATAAAAAGCATGACAAATCATTTTCAGTGTTGAATTCTAAATTTTGTAATTATAGTTACAATATAAAAATATTTTACCCAGTTTCTGTATGGTCTTATGAGTAGAAATTGAAATTGATTCATTGTTACTTGGTGTTAAGTAATCTTGTGCTGTATTATAGATGGCCAAATCTTATCACATTGCTGCCATTGCTGGAGGCGGCTTATAGGAATTTTTGTTCTTGATTGGGTTGGATGTGATTTTGCGTGGGATTGAATTTGCATGGTATCCATTTGCGTTGGGTTTATGTGATCTGTCATTATGGCTATGGATTCTGCTTTTGTGGACAGTCGATTGAAAGATGGTAGTCACAAAAAACTGCCAGCATGGCCCTTTTCATCTTGCTGCACACCACCTTTCATTTAACTCCCATTTGTAGCTTTCATCCTAAGCTTTAATATAAATTTAGCACATGAGACCACTTAATTTAAATTAAACTTGATATCTGTAGAGATTAGGAATTATATATAAAAATAGCTTTGCTCAGATCATTACGTGCTCATAATCATTCCATTAAGACACTGATTTACTTTGAGAAAATATATTTTTGATTTGAAGTAAACTTGAAAGCTGCTGAAAGAAAAGTATCAAAATTGTCTTTGATTGCAATTGTTTCCAACCTTGGAAATGGGTGAAGAAGATGTTTGAATAGATTCTGGTAGGCTTGGTTACAATAATTGTCCGATCCTTAAGATAACTACTTTTAATTAAAGCTTAAGAAGATTTGGGAGTTCTCCACTGCAGCATCTGGCGAGGGATTTGAAGGAGTCAACTGGATTGAAGCATTCAAAGAAGTGGAAGGAGACCTGGAGCTCACAACTGCTGCAACCCTCTTAGGTTCTGCTATATCACAATCTCCCTCACCTGCTGCAAAAGGTTATGAACTATTGTTCATCCTCAACTTAGTACTGATAACAACCATGTAAATATCTGCAGTGCAAGGATCATGCCTCAGACCAAAGGTTTTGATTGATGCCCTAGCATCATCACTTTTGCAGTTCAAAACTTGCCCCATCATTATCAAAAGCGAGCAGGAGAGAGACAATTTGTTTTTATAAATTATATAATATATAATTTTTTTTAAATTATAGATTATAGATTATTAATTATTGATTTATTTTGTATTTTTCTATTAAGTTTATTGTTAATAGTAACATATTTGTTGTTAATATATCAGCCATACCGAACTTGGGGGAGAAATATTGCCATATAGGTGAACCCAAACTCCAAACCTGAACCCAAACCCAAACCCAAACCAAGAACATTGCTTATATCTACTCAGTTGTGCAATTTGGTGTTGTGGAGACCTTGCAACATTAGGATAGGGCAACTACATACAATGGGAAATATATATTATTTTGTACTTGTCATGCAACAGTTTTTGGGAACTGGTTAGTTATTTCTATCTCCTTTGCACTTCATGTGAATTATAACATGACCAACCAAAAGGCCCATAGTGTCATACATAGCCATTGCATCTCCCTATAACTAAGTGAAATCTGGCATCTTCAACATTGAATCTCATATTTGTAGCAACATTTGCATTTTGAGCACTTTCCATGGCATCTCTTTCTTGTCTATATGAATTTTCATTGACTTCTATATTGCTAATGACATCAATGGGGTCGATGATGTCACCTTCTCTTCTAACTACTTGAAGGTCATATCTTTGTGCCATTACTTCATAATAAGCAAGACATTTTTTGTGAAAACTTGAAGCATCAACATCTTCTTTCTTTCTCTTTTTGATCTGAATTGGATCATGAAGTAAGTTTGATTTAGTTCAACTAAGCCATTAATCTTTAGCAACTGAACATGTAATTTCGATGCTTCTATCATTTCTAACTTGAGATGTTTCAGCAAGAGCAAATTGTGTGGTATAGTGCAAAAATCTATAGATGTTGCAAAAGGATTCTAAGTTGATTTAAACATCTCATGGTCATGAACGATGCCATGAATGATTGAAGAAGGTTCTAGAAAATAGAGAATAGTCTGTATACTCAAAATTGCTAGATACAATAGGTGGTGATTGCATTATTATCGCAACAATATTGCTTGTATTAGTACAGTTATATATAGTGGCATTTTAATACTTTTCACACTGGTTATAGTTTTAGATAGATATGAGATCGTGATTTTGTTTCATGTGTTAGTGTAAATAGGGTTATTTCATATCTAGTTATCATATCACTCTTTCTAGGTTGACCCATTCACACTAGTTAAGTTTCCACTTAGGGATTTTTTTCTTTTTGTCTCACTTCTTGTGGTTGAGACACGTACTCACCTTTTGAGACACTTATTGCATGCACACTTGACACATGCTCACACACTTGTCATATGAGAATACATGTGTTGCAGCTTTGGAGAGGTAGTTAGTCATTGAGTTCTACCTTCCTACCTCCTCTACCTTGCCTATTAATGCAAGGCCCTCTTTGTACATTTAGTCACTCTTATAATATATGACAAGCATGTTGTTGTGTTCGTTGTTTCACTAGTGGAAGATATCAAACAATTGTGTTTTGAGAACTTGGCTTCTCCAACATGGTATCAGAGTCATGATTGCTTGTCCCTTCTGCAATCAAGGTGATTAAAGCCCTTAGTCCTATCATCGGAGTGTCGTGGAGCCAACCAAACATTGTTGTTGAGTTTGGAAGGCTCGAGAAATGGAGAAATGCTTTTTGTTTTGTCAAATTTGTTAACTTGGAAATTTTGCAATTTTTTTGTAATTGTACCTTGTGGCACTATACGAAATCCATACAGATCCAAATTGTACGCATTTTTTTGCGGAGGGCCAAATTGCCTTTTGCCCGTTATGCCATTTTTGGTTGACAATTTGTTGCTTGTAGAAATTTTGACCATTTCAGCTTGTTTGCGAGGTTCGTGGCATTCTTTATGGGAGTTCTTTGTTGCGAGGTTTAAAAACCGTTTCCCTTGGTTTGTTTTTTGGATCAGCATAACCAACAAAGCTACTCATTGATTTCACAACACTCCTCTTTGTTATATTGGTGGAGCGTAGGGGTGTGTTGCTTTCAGGAAGCGTATCCTTTTGCTGCGAGGGTTTTCAAAAGAGACATCTCCACACGACCTGTTAAAAGAATTTCCATTGTGCAAGGTGATCTTTAGTGTTGAGGTTGCCAATCCTTGATCATTCCCCATTCGAGCCATTGAGGTTCGACATCCAAAAATTGTTGTGCATATTGAACTATTTAAATCAGCAAAAGAGCAATTTCATTTTCATTTGTAGCAAATGCGCGGTCACCTTTGATTGCTAGTAGTTTCATTAACTGCCATTGCTCATTAAACTACTAGCAGTTATCCCAACCACGAGTAGTTACCCTAACCATCAAGTCGTGGTTAGTAGACCGCTAGTCGAAATTCCTAAGCGCTAGGTCTCCCTCAAATGTTTGTAAGAGGGCTGATTTTTTCTTTTCATTATATCTTGCAAATAGGGAGTTGGATATTTGTTTTTAAATAGTCAATAGAAAGCTAATTCTATCAAGAATCTAGTGGTGAATTTTTTTGGTAAACTTTTGCTGATTTATTTGATTTTTTGGCCTCTGAAGTGAACCTTTGTATGCAAATTTTGACAGGGCATAACTTTCACCTTGATTATTGAAAATTTTCAAACTTTTTTTTAATTCCTAGCAAAATTGCACAAGGAATTAAAATTTGCATGTAAAAATAAGATTCAGATTGAAAATTTATCAAAAATTGTAAAAATCTCCGTGTGTTATAAGTGAAAGATTTTGGCATTCAATCTTCACAAACTTGTAATTTCTCTTATACATCTTTCTTGGGGGCCTATGTTTCAACATTAATCGTTTTAGGGGGATAAACTTGCATTTTTACATCGGTATTTGCTCATAATTAAACTTGTATATAATAAATTGTATATATCGTGGGAGCAATCAGCATGGGTATGTATTTTATCCTCATGTCTCACATCATTTCCTCCAACTCATGTTCAAGCTCTCATATCCTCCATCACTCGTTGCTACATCCGAATCTAGTGTTGATATTTCCATCGCATCCAATGATTCTATGCATTAGGACATTGTTGATGTTATAGCAGTGGGAGATATCTTTCTCTCAAATTTAAAAATGATGGATAAATAATACCAAGGCAATTCGGACTTGCTATATATAATAATTTTATGAAGAGTCACCTTGTTTCTTAAAAGAGGCCAACCCAAATGAAGAGTCACCTAGTTTTGTATAAATACAAGGTGATGATCATTCATTTGATCATCAAGATCATTCATCATAATTCGCATTCCGAGAAGAAGTTCATACTTGAGCAGCAGATCATCATTTTGTAGCAGCAGACCTATTTCAAGGAGAAACATATTCATTCCTATCTTTGCATCTAGGAGAGGTGCTATTATTCATTGTATCAAATTCGGCATTGTGTTGGGCTTGAGTTGTAAGCAGATTTCTGGTCTTATTCCTTCAATATATAAGAGATATATTTGCTGTGTTTGATTGTTCATCATTTTGTATTTCTGCTTATTCTTCAATTCTGGTCTAAAACTAACATGGTATCAGAGCGGGTCTAAGAAAGGTCTGATAAGATTTGTTTAAGCAGTCAAGTCAACTTTTCATCTAGGGCAGATCTTGAAGTATTGTAGATCTAAGGTTCAAATTATTTCTGACCTAAGGGCAGATCTTTGAAAGTGAATTTGTGCGGAAAAAGAAGATGGTGAGCGGTGTCAAGGTAGAAGATAGGCTTGATGGAGTTTCAAACTTCAACACTTGGAAACCCAGGGTACTCATTGCATTAGAGGAGAATGATCTTCTTGATTTCGTGCAAAATGATATGCCTGAGCCTTCCAATGATACTGAGAAAATCCAATGGAAGAAAAATGGCATGAAGGCTAGAAAGATCATGATAGACTCTATGATGAATCACCTAGTACCGATCATCTCCAAGTTGAAGACAACTAAAAAAATGTTTGATACTCTAAAAGGATTGTATGAGATCAACAACACCAGCAGAGCCCTTGCTTTGAGACAACAACTTCACCATGTAAAAATGGCTAAAGATGATTCAGTCATCTTGTTCTTTATGAAGATTGCTGATTTGAGAGATCAGTTGAGTGCTATTGGGGATATAATTGCAGACAAAGATCTTGTTATGTTGGCACTAAATGGTCTTCCTCAATCTTGGGAACCCTTTATTCAGAGCATCAGTGGGAGATCCAAGTTGCCCAAGTTTGATCGTCTTCGAGCTAATTGTATTCAAGAAGAGTCCAGGTTGGCAGCAAGAGGAATTGGGCGAAACTATCACGATTATAGAAAATCAAGTTCTTGCTACACATACTTCTAGAGAAAGAGGCAAAGGAAGAAAGAGGAATAGAGACAGGGAATCAAATTTTGCCCCAGAATCGAAGAAGAAGAAGGATCTCTCTCACATTCAATGATTCAGGTGTGACAAGTACGGTCACTTTGCTCAAGATTGCAAATTAAGGTCTACACAACATGTTTCTATTGCGGAAATTGACATAGGGACATCTTAGAAGAAGCCTAGCTCTAAAGTTGATTCACAAGGTCTCTTATTCTAAAGTCGATCAATTTCTTCGAAGAGGAGGAAATGACATTCAGAGGGAGTCAAATTCAGAGAATTCAAGGCACGAGTTGAGAGCTTGTCCAGGAAAAGGATTAAGGTTTTGAGATAGGTCAATGGAGGGGAGTTCACTTCCAGAGGATTTCTTTGAAATCTCTAAGGTAGGGATCAAGAGGGAGTTTTCTGACTCACTAAGAAGAAGTGAAGGTTGCAGTGTTGCAAGGCCAAGTGCAAAATCCTTGGAAGACCTCTTTAGCAGTTGAGAACAAAATTGCACAAGATAATTAATTTGGATTTGACATTGGTAGCTCCGCAAACTTATTTAGAATAGGGTGATCTGGGATGAGGTCGAGGAGGATAGTCCTAGACTCGAGCAAGTCAATAGTGCCGGAAGTGTGCATTGGAAACCGCTCCTCTAAGGCAAGCATTGCAGACAATCTTGGACGAAGAGGTCAAGAGGTTGATACAAGTATTGGAGCTCTAGAGGGAGTCACATCATCATGAAGATTTGTTGTAATGTATATTTCTTTGAGACGGAGAAATAGGAGGTGAAAGCCCTTGTAGTGTATATTTCTCTAAGACAGAGAAATATGAGGTGAAAGCCCTTGTAGTGTATATTTCTCTGAGATGGAGAAATATGAGGTGAAAGCCCTTGTAGTGTATATTTCTTTGAGACGGAGAAATATGAGGTGAAAGCCCTTGTTCATCTCTGTGACTGAGATGAAACGTCATGTTGAGAGACTCCATGATGACATCACGTTGAGAGACTCCGTGATGAACCCTTGTACTTGTGTTTCTTTCCACACATGGGAGTAGCCATGGTGGATGTCATGTTGAGAGACTCCATGACGACATCACATTGAGAGTCTCCGTGACGAACCTTTGAGTTTTCCACAAATGGGTGTAGCCATTGTGGGCGTCATGTTGAGAGACTCCATGACATGGATATCTGGAAAGATACCTCCCTAGCTAAGAGGGAGTGTTGATGTTATAGCAGTGGAAGATATCTTTCTCTCAAATTTAAAAATGATGGATAAATAATACCAAGGCAATTCAGACTTGCTATATATAATAATTTTATGAAGAGTCACCTTGTTTCTTAAAAGAGGCCAACCCAAATGAAGAGTCACCTAGTTTTATATAAATACAAGGTGATGTTCATTCTTTTGATCATCAAGATCATTCTTCATAATTCACATTCCTAGAAGAAGTTCATACTTGAGCAGCAGATCATCATCTTGTAGCAGCAGATCATCATTTTGTAGCAGCAGACCAATTTCAAGGAGAAACATATTCATTTGTATCTTTGCATCTAGAAGAGGTGCTATTATTCATTGTATCAAATTTGGCATTGTGTTGGGCCTGAGTTGTAAGCAGATTTCTGCTCTTATTCCTTCAATATATAAGAGATATATTTGCTGGGTTTTTCTCCCTCGAGTAGGAGGGTTTTCCCAGGGTATCTAGTTGTGTTCATTGTCTTATGTTTTGCATTTTCTGATTGCTTTCATTTCTGATCCTAAATCTAACAGACATTGACATTGTTTTTCCAGATCTGCAACATTAGGATGCATTTGTACTAGACATGTCATCCTTGTTTGTAGAATCCCACATTGCAGATTTGGATGACACAATTGAGGACATATGTCTTCTATTTGACAATGGGGGTAACATTTATTTTACTTTATGCTAGAGGTAGTCTTTGGGGGGTCATGATGAGTCCTATCTTCTTCACTTGTACATTCACTTTGTATCATTTCTCTTTTGGAGAGGAGTTTTTTTCCCACTTCGGTTTTCTCCTTTACTCCGCTTATGAGAAACTTGTACATGGGTACCTAATGTGGCTTAGTAGTTAAGACCCAACATCGTCTTTGCGTACATTACTCCCTAACTTGCATTTAAGGGGGGGACTTGGTGTAAACAGGGTTATTCCATATCTAGTTAGCATATCACCCTTTCTAGGTTGACCCATTCACACTAGTTAAGTCTCCCCTTAAAGAATTTTTGCTTTTTGTCTTACTTCATATGGTCGAGACACACCTATTGAGACACCTATTGCATTCACATAGACCTTCTTTCTTTTCTCTCCTATGGGGGTAACATTTATTTTACTTTATGCTAGAGGTAGTCTTTGGGGGGTCATGATGAGTCCTATCTTCTTCACTTGTACATTCACTTTGTATCATTTCTCTTTTGGAGAGGAGTTTTTTTCCTACTTCGGTTTTCTCCTTTACTCCGCTTATGAGAAACTTGTACATGGGTACCTAATGTGGCTTAGTAGTTAAGACCCAACATCGTCTTTGCGTACATTACTCCCTAACTTGCATTTAAGGGGGGGACTTGGTGTAAACAGGGTTATTCCATATCTAGTTAGCATATCACCCTTTCTAGGTTGACCCATTCACACTAGTTAAGTCTCCCCTTAAAGAATTTTTGCTTTTTGTCTTACTTCATATGGTCGAGACACACCTTTTGAGACACCTATTGCATGCACACTTGACACATGCTCACACACTTGTCATATGAGCATACATGTGTTGCACCTTCAGAGGGATAATCAGTCATTCAGTCCTGCCTTCTTACCTCCTCCACCTTGCCTATATATGCAATGCTTTCATTGTACATTTACACACTCTCATAATATATTTTAGGCATGCTATTGTGTTCATTTTTTCACTAGTGGAAGATATCAAGCGATTGTGCTTTCAGATCTTGGCTTCTTCAACATGATGTTTGTGACATTTTTGTTTGAATCTGACATAAAAGAAGAGGAATGGCATAATATGATGTCTCATCATGTTTTGTGGTTTTTGGACTTCTTGATTTGAGTAATTTATGCTAGGTTTGCTTATATAGACTTTTGAGGGGTCATTATTCATTGTTCCTTGATTGAGCATTCCAAGGAGTTGTAGTATGTAAGTGTAATTTGAGCATTTCAAGCAAGTAGCGGATCATAACAACCTATAATAGCATTGTTGTTGTTGATGGTGTTTTTAGAGGCTTTGGATAGGCAAGTTGACTTGTATTATTGAATGTTTGCAAGAGATATGGTAACAAAAGGTATATACTCTTTTGAAGTTTTCACTCATTGGGTTTACATAGGGTAAATCCTATTGGTAAGCTTTGTTGTTTGGACTTTGGAGTGTTCCCAATTCTTGGCTGTTTAATTTTGTGAATAAAACAATCTACAATAGCCACAACACTAAGGCAACTCATTGCTGAGCTCAAAAGTGATTGTTTTCATGTAAGATGCCCAGTACAAATGTAGTGGCAGAATTTAACTCACACCTGAATTTAAATAATAGATAAATCATATGTTCACATTCATATCACAGGATAACCTTCGATTGCATTAGCACACACAACCAAGATTGAGTGGGAATCCAAACATAATTGCATATACAGCGATACACCACTCACAGATTACACATCAAATATGGAGAATACACCCAGTCAAGATTTATCGGCAATGTATGATAGCAATAAGGATGTGACATTGAAAATAAGAATGTTTTGATTACTTGAGCAAAACATCACATAGCAACAGAAGTTTATAGCCGATTGAAATATAGTGTGCACTAGTGCGTATGCAGCAATAGCTGTGTATGGTTCGGGCCCAGATCAACAACCAGACTTACGCCAGTCCCGGATATCGGCTCACTCTAGAAATGATAACTCATGTGTATCATGGGTTGATGGTCCTGTGAGCTCGCTTGAATGCTTAAGGAATGATCTGCCACTGTGCCCTCGTGGTCGCCTAGAATGTCGAGTTCTGTTGATGCGATTGTGAGGTTCCCGATGGCGTTGATTCAGTAGTAATCTCCCGATCTTCCTCCAGCGATTCTCCCTTGTGCTTGTATGCGTGGCAGATTGTTGTGTGAGATTCTCCTTGTCTTATGCGTATTCCTCAAGTTTGACGACTCTCAGGACACCCGATGGATCAGCGTCATTCTACTCTTGTAGCCGCCTTCACTTCAATACTCGGCTGATTCTGTGTATGACCTATGCGAATGCATATGGAAATGGCAGATTAGTAATGAACAGAGAGAGTGAAAAGAGGCAAACTATTCCCAGGCAGAGACTACGTCCTACTTGGTCAGACCTGCTACACGGCCATAACACTTCATCTCTATTCGATGATGCTACCTTGTCAAACGATCCAGAATAAATAGCAATGCCTTCCAAAGGTTGGCCAGAGAAATATTAAATTTAAATATTTTTATTTATTAATTATTTAATTTAATGTTATTATTATAAATATTTATTTTATTTATTGTACTGTTGAAACTATTTTTCCCTCCAAAATTCGAATTAGGGATGGGGCGGAAAGGGGACGTGACATTTCATAAGCAAATATGAAGGGAACAACATATGAATCATCTAAATTGTTTTCTTCAGAAGATAAGGTTTGTATTGGCATGTTAGCAATGCACTATATATGCTAGTTAGAGATTATTTTTTCTGTTGTAGAATTCTTAGTTGAATAATCTGTTTGCATGACAACCTATTCAACAACTGGTTGTGTTGGCAAATTGAGAAGTAGTGACCTGTTATCAGCCAATTTTTTTCAAAAATCTAAGTTAAATCTTGTTTTTGTGAGGCTTTGCCTTGAATGCTCAAATGCTGCCTGATAGGCTTGAATTGGCAGACTTTGCCTTGATCAAATATATAGGGAATGTCTTGAATTATTGCACCCTGTGGTTTGTGTTTGATGATGATCCTAAAATCAATGTGCCTCAATGATGATAATAGATAAAAATCACAAGAATTAGCATCTGTTGTTGATTACATTTGATAAACAGTTGGTGGATTTCATTAATGATGCAATATGCTGTGTGTTCTGATGGTATTTTGAGTGGCTCCTTACCATGTGTTCTGCAATAGGAGATTTGAGAAAGCAATGGAGTTTGACACCTCCTAAAGTTCCCAACGTCATTGATTTGTTTTGATCAAACATTGTGGATGTAAAGAGTAATGCTCCTAAAGGCTTTACAAGGCCAGGCCTTAATAAATTAATCTTCTGGGCTTAACCATCTAAGATCTATGCCCATGATCGAGCATTCAAAGACTTGATCTTATGGCCGATAGGCCATGATTCACAAAAGAGAAGCAATGGCTGCAATAGAAGGGAAATGCTGTGTAGTGGTCTATTGTTACTCCTGTAAAGTTGAAGGTTTGTCAGTCTTTAAAGGTTCCTGCACCATTGATCTTTTGATAAGATCTGATCTAACAGTCGACCAATGCTCATGATTTGAAGGTTAATGCCATATGGCAGCTGATCGTCACTTTAAGAAAAATTTGAAGCTGTCAGCTTTCAAGAACCATGCCTGCCATCAATTGTCCAAAATATTTGATCTTATGGCTGGTGGGCCATGATACACAAAAGGGAAGTAGTGATCACAAAAGAAAGTCAATGCAATGTGGCCATTGATCGTAGAACAGGAAGGAAAGGAGGTAGAAATTCTCCCAAAAGCTGAGGTCACTATGCATTTTTGTTAGATGATTGTCTGTTGTTGGATCTTATTGAAGCTTATGCTACGAAATGCTGATGATGGGCTCTTAGGCCTTAAGGAATTTTCGGTGTAATAACACGTAAAAAATATTTGTAATGTGTGACCTTATAGAAGTATCTACAAACAGTTACAATGGTTGA
This sequence comes from Sequoiadendron giganteum, assembly GCA_007115665.2. NCBI lineage: Eukaryota > Viridiplantae > Streptophyta > Pinopsida > Cupressales > Cupressaceae > Sequoiadendron > Sequoiadendron giganteum. The sequence goes on from CM021103.1 coordinate 158,055,850, forward strand.
AGTGAGTGAATGGACATGAAGTTGAGGTGCCACGCTTGCAACCAATAGGAGAAGTTAAAAAGAGAAGGTGTAACTATTTGATCGGGGATCCTTTTGTAATTTGGACTGTAAAAGGGGAGAGATTTAATGTAGGAGGTTTCCTCTTTATACTTGTGGCAAATTTCGTCTCTTTGTAGCAAACTCGTAACTCGTATGTCTTCATCAATTATTTAATTATTGTAATTGTATATTACATGAGAAATAGCATTTTTCTTTTGTTGGGAAATGCATGGTTACTTAACATTAATGTGTTTTACTATACGTTAGAAGATGGCTAGTATTTTCTTTGCACCATCTGTTGGTGTATGCAATCATTCTTATCTTCTTCATACTTTGTCTATGAGGGTTTGAATAGTGAGCTGTGGTTCACTTGTGTGCGGATAGATTCGGTGGAATGACTTAGGTACACACCATATAATCATTCCTATTTCTAAACTACTGTTGAGGCAGATCTTTTTTACTTTCCTTTGTTCTTACAAGATTCCTGAGTGGTTCTCTACATTTATTCCATTAAAGGTTTCCTACCTATCCGTTTCTCTTTTTAGCTTGCATCTTTCTATGTCTTTTGAACTTTTCAGTAAAAAATGCATAAAACCCAAGATTCCTATCATTCAAGGGAATTGCCCCTCTCAAATGCAGAGGGAAATCACCCACTTCATGGTGATGTTCCCATATTTGTTGCACCTTTGGTTACTGTCTGTTGGGAATGAGTCAACCAATCCAGCAGGGGGCTACATCAACGATAAATATTGCAAATAGGACCTGCTTGCTCTACAACGTGTCTCCTGATTGTATCAAGGTATTTTTAAATGGAAATCTACAATGTGTGCCCTTTGGACCAATTTAAAAGATATATAAATCAAGTTGTCACCATCTAGCTTGTCAAAATTCACAACTGCTTGCCCACATGCCTGTGAAAACAATGTACAACAAAGGCACTGATAGGGGTTTGGGTTTGGGTATGGATATGGTTAGAAATTTTACTTGGAGTTGCTTGGTTAATATTCTCACAGTGATGGCACAGCAGTTACAGTTTGCATGTAGAAGAGGGCGCATGCATGCCTTGCATGTAGGAGATTGCATGCAAGCAAAGCTAGTGTTAGATTTTTCTTTTCTTCTTGCTAGCCTTCTATTTCAGATTTACAAGTCTAAGTTTGCATGCATGGAGAACGCTTGCTGTTTCAGATTTAGGATTCTCACATAAACAACTTTGCTATTGATATTTTTTAAGCTTTCATCATGTATCAAAGAAAGGCAGGGATGTGAATGTAATTAATTAATTCTAGTGCAATGTATTTTTCATTTTAGATTTAATGAGAAGATGGTTGCAGGTTTGTTTGTAGATTATTGTATACAAAATCAGCAGATTTGATAGGATTTATCAACTTTAAGTTTCTAGTGTTTATGGTTTAATTTTCTGAGCGCAGAATCTGATTACCATGGTCTGAAAATTTTAAAGATATAGGGTGCTGCCTTTATTTTTTGGACCTCCACTACCTATACGACCTGGACACGGCCATACAAAAAATGGTTTAAAGATAAAAAATGTTAAATTTGTAGTAAAAAAAAGTTTAAACAAAATTAACCATAATATGAATATTGCATAAAATGAACAAAAAATAACAAAATTCAATGGATAATTGGTAGGACAATCCAACAAAATATATTATTAAATGAGTTGCAACATATATCACACAGGTTTTATTTTACATTTTCAAAATAGAAAAATAGTCAAATGGCCACAATCAAACTCAAAAATTACCAGGGTTACTTGGGGACGAACCATTCTCACCCATCCACCCCACAACTCAATCCCCATCCCCCCTTTGGCATCCCATATTGAATAATAGTCAAGGTCATAATCAAACTCAAGAACTACAAGGGCTGTGAGGGGATGCATTCTCTGCCCCAATTCGCATCTCTGCCTCTTGTCTCCTTGGTATAGTGAGATGGCAGGGGAAGTCCCTTGTCACTAAGAGAACTTTGGATGTGTTCCTGGAACTGTGTTCACGATAACCCTAACATCTCTGGGATGTTTCAGTGTCCCTGAGATGGCTGGAAACACCTGAGATGCCCCTCGACCATTTTTGAGATGGCTAGATGTTCCTCTGGCAGTTAGAATTTTTTTTAACAAAACAAATATATGGTATGAAGAGCAAATGTATGATTGCATACAACTGTTGAATGACTGCATAGAACTTTAGAATGAAAGTTAAATGACAACATACATTTTGTACCCTATTCATCAATGAACAACTCTATGACTGCATACAGATGTAGGAGACCAGACAATTATAAAATGAGAGTATACAGGTGTAGAATGAACAGAAGTATGATGGCATACAGTTGTAAAATGAAATCATACATAAGTCAAATGAGGGAATACCGTTTTTAAGAAATGTACGTGTCATTACACTTTCATTTATGATTTTGTAATGAAAACATTGAACAATGAAATAAAAAATTTCTATATTTATATTGACACTATTTTTGAATCAACGACTTGTTAAATTGAATATTGAATTTCATAAGTTATATTTATATCTGAACTTGAATTTTGATGTTTTGCAATAGCTAGATTTGTAAAAATGTGAGTTTCTATATATATATATATTGCCACCCCCTACTATCCCAAATAATCCTCCCTTAGACTGCTGTCCCTGAAACGCATCCTTCTGCCCGTCCCTGATATGCCATGGAACATAGAGAAACATAAGCATACACAGTTGAATCCAGAAACTTTAATTACTGATAGAGAAACATGTAAACAATTCATTAAAAATTCTCTTCATAGAGAGTATCCAAATCAGGGAATTGACTCATTAGAACCAGAAAGAGTAGGACTAGATAAATTAAATTTGGTGCATGCTTTTTACTTTTCTTTAACACCGTTTCTAATTTTTAAGCCTTTTTTGAGTTAATTGCCAGGAAAATGCCTTTGGAAAAAAATAGTTGTAGAAGGTTTAGCACCAATGTTGCCGATTGGACTTTGTGATCCGTCATCAAAAGAAGAGAAATGATATTGAATGTTTTAAATTTTTTTTTTAAATAATGTTTTTATTATGACAATCTCATGCCCGGGATATTCGTAGTATTCAGGAGGTATCCAGACTAGTCCTAGGTATCCAGACTAGTCCTAGTACCATAACAGTAGAGGCAAGCATATGGGAGCATCTTGGCAGTACACTGTATTGTAGATGTACAACTTAATCAGAATTTTAATCTAATTGCACATCGCTAAACAATGCTTTTTTGAAAGTAAGCAAGAAGATTGTCACAGGCTCACACCTATTCTAGGTGGCCACTGTTCAAAATATTCCATATACCTAATTTCTAGTTTAATATTTATAGTCAGTCATAAGTTGCTTTGTATCAGAACTTGTTGCTTCTTCATTTGGAGAGCAATGCATGGCTGATGCTACCAAAATGTTTAAACTTTCTATGCCATGCCTCGTGTCATCGTTTCTGACAAAGATTCTTGAGCCAATATCTTTTCACATACCAGTCGCACAAGTATGCCTCACATCCAAAATGTTAAAAGTTTGCAAAAATTGAGAACAAGTCATGGGTGAAACCAATCCATTTTAGAGAGTGATGTTGAGACCTCCAAGTTTGATGACTGACTCTGACTCGCAGGGTTATGAGCCAAATTGATGATTGTTATCTTTATAGAATAGTGCAGGCATGCCTGAACTTCTGAATGTGTGAATGTAACTAGTCATCGAATGTGTTCCTATGCAAGCACATTATCAAGGTTGACATTTTACAAGTGAAAAAAATAAAGGAAATAATGTTATGACTTCATGTTTTGTCAAAGAATTGCTTTCCCGCTATGAATGACACAAGGAAATGATCCACAAAAAGATGAGAAATTGCCATCATTGACCTTACAGTTGTTGACAACAGAGAAGTTAATGATAGTTCTTGTGGAGAATAAAGTGACACAATTGTAGGCGCTGTCAATGACAAAGTTGCTATAGATGTACATATAATGCCGAAGGTGTTGATTTCTGCTTAGCTATTGGGATATGTATGATGCCAAGTGTCTTTTGGTGGCTGTACTATTCTTCACAATGTGGGAGGAGGAGATTACCATAATCGAACACTTTTAAAAGATTCTTGTGTGGTGAGTGTGCAAGAGCATCTTATTAGTCATCATATACACTTGACCTAACTCGGTGAAAAATGTTTTCTTCTGAGTCGCCCTTAACATTTTCTGAGTTCCAAATTCTGCCTTGGCATCAGTAGGATGGCTGCTTTTCCAGTACAATGGTGCCCCAACGAGTTTTCCTACAATCACAGTGTGTGGGAAACAAGGAGTTGTTGGCAAAGTAAGGCAAAGTTCCTTGCTAGCCCCATGTGAAATCAAGGGATTTGAGATCAGATAAAGCTTGCCCACATAATTATAAAAAGATGTATAACAATATAATTATATAAATGTAGAAGCCTAAGGAATAAGTAAAGTTAACACATAAAAACAAAATTTAAAACTTAAAAGTTTAAACACAATAATACATTGCAATGATATATCATTTCATTGAACTAGTGAACCATTAAACATTGAAAATAAAAATAAAAATATAGACATTGGAAAATGCAACAAGAATTAGATGTTTCATAATTTGAGTTTTATAACCATGATTCATGAATCATAATTACAATCAAGTATCATTGTATCATCAATGTTCAAACTTCGAACTTCAAAAATAGAGTACAAAATAGTAAATACTAATAGTAAATGGCTCTAGGCTAATGGTCTGATGCCTTTAATGATCTAATCATCTCCAAGTTCCATGCCAATCTCCTCATCATTGGAACTATTGGACTCCACATGCTTAAACTCATTTAAACCAATACCAACCAGGCTTGTCTATGTAGGATCATCATCTATCTGTGTTGACTCTTCTGGCTCTACATCCCATCTGGTTGCTGGACTCTCCTTGTATGTAGTTGTGTTGCAGTCAATAAGACGCAAAATACTATGTACAGCCACAAGCTTCTCTGCCCTCTTAGAAGTACCTGTTCCTCTTAATGGAGTGGATGAAGCTATAAGTAGACTAGTTCCTCTCAGCAACAAAAGAACTAGAAACTTGGGACACCAAACGAATGGCTAGAGTAGTAATCAAAGATCTAGGCCCATGCATAGTCCACCACAACTTGGGGTCCTCCTCTGACATGGTCTCCAAATCTACCTTGGCCGCCTTTGAATATCCCCAAAGAGTGGCAAATTTTGTCCACTCGGTACAAAGCAAGCTGGTCTCTATAGGATCATACATTCTGTCAATGGCCTTCATGAACCCTTCCTTCACCTCAGCATCCTATATAGGTGTCATTTTGCTGGGACGTGGCACATACCACTTTGGGTTCAATGCATAGGCAGCCATGTGTAAGGGAGTGTTAGAGCTTCTCCCATCTACGCTGAATGATTGAATAAATATGCTCAGTGTAGAATTGCATTGTGGGGTCCTTCTCTCGCACGTTAGCCTTCATTTGATCAAGCATGGAATCAATGCATTCGTATACCTCTCCAAGGGAAGGTGCATTATAATCCCCAAATCTAATAACTTTGAAGATTGGATCAATGATGGAGACAATATATTTGGTATCAGCCCAAAAAACGTCATTCTTCACCACCTCTTTAACCCTCAACCCCTGCTGTGTCTTTGACTCAAGACATCGGTTCCATTCTGTTGTCATTACCCTAGGAAGGCTCTTGCAACTCAAGCATCCTCTCCAAGAGAATGAAGTATGATGCATATCGAGTCTCTATAGGTTTCAGGAATTCGTTCTTGGAGAAAGTCCTGAAAAGTGCATGTGAAGTATGGTGGTTGCAGATAAACATTTACACATCTTTAGCATCACTCACAATTGATTTTATCTAGCTGATTTTACGCATGTCTTTAAGTGCATTATTCATAGCATGCCCACAATAAGGAGTCCACCAAATGTGTTTATAGGCTACCTCAATCAACTTCCTTGCAACTCTATATACATGGGCCGCATCTGTCACTACTTGCACCACATTTTGTGGCCCAACCTCCTCTATGGCATCCTTGAGGATTTGGAACTAATAATGAGCATCCTTGCTATGCCCTGAACAATCAATAGCCCTAAGGAAATAAGGGCCCGCTGTAGATGTGACCATGATGGTTGTGAATGGACGATGTCTAATGTTCGTCCACCCATCCATAACTATATTGCATCCACTTGTGACCCAGGTTCTCTTTATTTTCTCCATCAAAATATTAATCTTGGAATAGTTCTGATCCAAGATTGTTGTCCTCAATCTAGTCTCCCCTAGTGGCACATATGATGGTCCCGCCTTTATTACATTTGACATAGCTTCTTTATAATAAGGAGAGCGAGCCACATGGAATGGAATGCTATTGGCAAAGAAGAATTTGCCAATAGCATCATCTGCCTCATCTTTTGCTTGTGCATTGAATAAATCTGCCAATGGTTGTGAACTTGAAGATGCCACTTTACGATTCCCCTTAGGCTCTCCTGCATTTGAATTGAATGGATTTGGTGGCCTTTGACTCTGCAAACTAGAAGTAGAAACTGTTGAAATTTGATCATCTGCCTCATCTTTTGCTTGTGCATTGAATAAATCTGCCAATGGTTGAGAACTTGAAGATGCCATTTTACGATTTCCCTTAGGCTCTTCTGCACTTGAACTGAATGGATTTGGTGCCTTTTGACTCTGCAAACTAGAAGTAGAAACTGCTGAAATCTGATCACCCATACTACTGTGTGGCAATGTAGCAGTCATAGGTGCTTTTTCCCTATTAGAACCCCATAATTTTAAAATTTCAGTTCTATATTTCACATTTTTGCAAAAATCTACACCTTTGCCTCAAATAAAAAGAAAGTGAGCATTAGTTCTAGTAGTGCTCCCTTTCCAGTCAAGATGACAAAGGTGGCACTTCCACTTTCTGGTGCCCCCACGTGTCCCAGGTTGTGTCGGCATCTCAGATGCAAATTGTGTTAATGGTGATTTTGGATCAAAGGGGCCCTTGGCATATCTTTGGAGGATTTATGAAGGGCATCTATCATTTCTACTACCAATAGAACCTGTTTCACCTTGAGTATTTGAGTCATGTTCACCGACAGCCCTTTCTATTTGAAAATTTGAATCATCTGATGATTCATTTTCACTTCCAATTTCTGCTCCAACCTCTTCACCCTCAAGCTCATCACCACTTCTACTGATTGAACTCATTCTGATAATTAGATAATGTCAAATGACGCTGCAAAAAATGAATTAAAAACAAAATCAGACCTATGTTAAAAAAAAAATTAAAAATTCATCAGATTATTTTAAAGTTAGAAATTTTACAGTTATAATTTATGAACTTTTAAAAATGACACCCATGCATTCAGATTGTCATTGCAATATTGCAAGATATGCACAAAATGGATTGAATTTTGAAAATATTTATTATTGAATCTTCAAAAATAAGATTGACAGAATCAAACTAAGAAATGAGATCAGAAAATCTAAAAAATTAAAACAGTTTTAAAGTTTATTACCGTAAATACTAATTCTAAAACATATTTTTTTTTTTACTAAACAGTAAAACTTGAAATTGTAAAATGTAAATATAAAAATATAAAATATTAAAAAATGAAAAATCTAAAATATTTAATTTTTTAACTGCCCTCCAGCGATTTACATTTTTGTTTGTCATGTATGCAAAATGTGGAAGCCTCAAAGAGCCGTCATCTAAGGGAATGCAATGATGCGGGCTCTGCGTCATTGCATCTAACCCGCGTCATTGCATTCCGTTAGATGGCGGCTCTTTGAGGCACTCAGTTGCCAAACTTCCATGAGATGACGGCTCTTTGAGGCATTCGCTTCCAGCCTTCTACATTTTGCAAGCTGAGACACGGGTGTAAATAGCTGGGGCACAGCTGCAGGCCCTAGGGTACCCGACAAATACAAAAAAAACAAAACAAAAATTTGTTTTAAACTTAAATATACACACCTGGCGTATGAATCCTCAAATCACCCTTGGAGAATGGAGATTCGATGCAACCCAGCACCAGTCTTCGACTCTTCACAGTATTGAGTACGCTTCAGCTCGCACGAGAAAATATTTGCAAATGAAATATTTTGGCATTCATAGATTCAATAAACTATAAAGTCAAATGATTGATATTAAAAAATTAATTTAATTAAACAATAAACATAAAACCTAAACTTTAAATTTTTAATTTTTTTACTAAAATCAATGAATTTTTAGGGGGACGCCTGGGAGTTCCCTTGGGTGGAGGGGACATCTGGAAGTCTCCCAAATATTTCCCTGGAGTCTCCCATGCAGAAACGTCTAGGAAGTGTCTCCCTCCAAGAGGAGACTTCGGGGATGGCGGGGACGTTTCCTAGATGTCTCTCCGTCTTAGAAACGTCCTCATCTCAGAAATGTGTGGTTTTTCCAAGGGGATGCGTCCCTATGAAACACTGGTTAGAAATGATGTCTTAATTTGCTTCTATGATCCCGTCTTCAAATGTTATATCTGCCCTGCCAAACTCAAGAATTTTTATTTCCACGCAGGGATCTTTTCTTAAAAGCTGTTTATTAAGTTTTGGCTTGGTGCTTTATTGCAGTGCCGTGGAGAGAACAATGGAATACCTGGATACTTACTGGGAAGATTGCCTTTGTTAAAGTTTATAACAGATGCCAGTCTAAGCTTTTTACTTTCACTTGCATTAAAAATAAAAATAAAAATAATAACAATCTTTTAGACTTTTCATATTAAACTCGAGGTTGTAAGCTTGTAGCATAGTCATCCAAGATTGTCTTAAGGCTCTGTCTTTTTGTACTTCTGTTGCACCAAATAACAATGATTGGAAAGGTTGTATAATTGGGTAAGCAATGGAACAAGACTCACGTACAACATGTTTATTGGATGTTTATATGAGAAGCCAACTGTCGAAAGCCAATAACTTGTATCGTACAAAGTAAGCAACCATTTGGACGTTGATAATCCTAAGTTCGTAAAAATATACTACATAGTGTTGTTGGAGTGGTATTGATACAGACAACTAGGTCAGTGTTATTCATGGGATCTACAGATGGAATCTGTAAAAACATATGGCTAAAACATCATACATCTTAGTTTGGCCTATTACTAACTGTACAACATGCAGCCACACCTGCTGTGAATATGGTTTTTCAATCAACAGTTGTCTGGTCTCATCTCTTGTAATCGGACTTAAGATTTTCAGATTAAGAACTCCTCTGTATGGACTAAAAGAACCTGATCTTCAAATACTCTATTTTTTTGGGTCAAATCTGGCAAGGTTATCATTGCTCAATGCTGCACTTTGTTATCAGTTTGATTATCCTTGCTTGACAAAAGTTGTCTGTCACTCGGTAAAGCTTTAACTTTAAAATGATCTGAATATTATTATAATCTGGGATGTTTTGAAGATTGTCCATGATCTGAATATGAAAAAATCGACCAGTCCTCAATACCATCAATGCTATTCTATGATGTACATGATGATTGCCTTATCAACGTTATCATAATACATATGAAATTTGAATTTTTTTTATATTTTTAAAATTTTATATTTTTTTAATAGCCATCCCTTAAAAAATGGCCTCCCTATCGTGCTCGTCCTTGAAATGCATTCCACCGTCCCTTGCCATCCCTGGGAACTTTAGGTACATTGGTTTTTCTTGAATCTCGCCAATTTTTTGAGTATAATCACAAATTTTCAAAGTTCAAAATGTTGGGTTTTATCTATGTGCCTAATGGAGTTGTCAGTAGGGGTTTTGCCCATGATTTTCACGTTTTTTTTCACAATGTGATTTTATAACCTCGCGAGGTGCAGGCGTAGGGTGATTTTATCTCTACTGTATGCCTTAGGGTTTGTTGCGACCCGTTGGCTTGAATGTTCAATTTTTTTTATGGATCTATGCTTTTAGCTTTTCTATTGATGGTATTTACTATTTTTCAACTGTCTATTGTTGCAGTTGGTCTTTAAACATTTTCTAAATCAATGTCTTTAAGCTGTTTAATTTATTTTCTAGCATTCAATCACGTTGGAAAATAAATTAGAAAATGTCACATATGCACAAAGAATGAAGAGATATGCAACATTTAAATGTTAAATTCTAGTTTCGTATAAAATAAAATAAAAATTTAATCAAGTTCATAGACATTAGAAAATTGTTATATATTTTATTTATTTTTAAATAATTTTTTAGAAACATTTTTATAAGCAAAAAAGTGCGAATTACCTAATTTCACTCTTAATCGATAAAATTGTGAAAATGGCATAAGTTGTTGAGGTTTGCGTGGTTTCGAAGACCTTAATTTGGGCTTGGTGATTGGGGCGTTGCCCCTCAACCTTGCCTTGTATTATGACAAGGAACACGCCAAGATCGCTTTCAGATACAATGAGGGGTGTTGCTCCTCGACCTCATCTTGTACAGTGACAGGGAAGGCGATAGGGGCATTGCCCTTCGATCTTGCTAGGGGTGTTGCCTTGAACATCCAATGTCAAGCTTTTATTGACACTAGAGGCATTTCGAGGTGAGGTTGTATGGTTTTCCTTCTCATCTTAGTTTTGGGAGGGGGCATCTCCTCACATGGAGTTCTTTCCTTCTCACCTATTGGGGGATTCATATAAACCTTCTCTTTTTCTTCTATGGAGGGAACATTCATTGTACATTTAGAAGTAGTCCTTAAGGGGTCATGACGAGTCCTCCTATCTCCTATATTCTTTGCTTGTATATTTTCATTGTATCATTTCTCTTTTGGAGAGGGGTTTTTTTCGTACATTATTTTGTCCTTTACTTTGTTTATGAGAAATTTGTACATGAGTACCTAACATGGTCTAGTAGTCAAGACTTATAATCATCTTGTATACATTACTTCCTAAATTGCACTCAAGGGGATATTTGGTTACCTTATCACCCTTTCTAGGTTGACTTACTCACACTAGTTAAGTCTCCACATAGGGACTTTTTTCTTTTTGTCTCACTTCATGTGGTCAAGACACATGTACTCACCTCTTGAAACACTTATTGTATGCACCCTTTACATATGTTCACACACTTGTCATTTACATGTGTTGCAGCTTTGGAGGGGTAGTCAATTGATTTCATTGTACATTTACACACTCTTCATAAAATATGATAGACATGCTAGTATTTTTCACCATTTCACTAGTGGAAGATATCAAGCGATTATGCTTTCAGATCTTGGCTTCTCTAATAATAGAATGCCATTGTGGAAATTATTTAATGGTTGGCATGTGGTTGTGTTTGGCTAACATAGAATGGTTGTGGTTTGGAATTTAGCAATTCAAATTCATTCTTATGACCATGGCTTAACTCATCAATTCTCTGAGGGACAACAAAGCAAGAGCACCTTTGAAGGATGACCATGCAAAGCGTACTAGAGGTGTAAATATAGATTTTACAAACTTGTCTAGACTAGCACAAACCCATAAAAAAATAGGTTTGATGAATAGGCCAATAGGTGATTTTGAATTTTGTGTGATAGGGTTTGATGAGAATGAAACACATAATTCTTCCATAACTTGCAATATCAAGACTACAAAGGTTAACCACAAATTCTTGTAAATAATCAATAGAATCTAATATTCATCATTGAGCTTATACTAGTGCAATCATTTAGTGGATTCACTTTTAACATACATTTAGATAGTTTGTAAACTCTAAACTTAAAATGAAAAGTCTATGATGAGTGTCACTGAAAAGATCTACATCAAACTTAGACCTACTACTAAAATTAAAACTTAACTACCATAGATTGTTTTAGACAATATTTTTACAATCCATAAAAATGAAATCAAATGTTGGTGAAACCTTGTGAGAGTTTTTGTATTTGTAAGACTAGGTAAATAGTGTGAAGAAAAGAATACTATTTTGGATAGAAATTTTAGTGGATTAAATTGCAGGGAGATGCTTTTATATGGTTAGAATTCTTGAAGAACACTTTTTGGGTTTTGTTCTTTGCTTTGCTCTTCTTTCTAGAATATATTGAAGTTTTAAATTTGGCATAGTAATGGAAAAGTTATGACTATTTAAAGAGTGTCCTTTTCACTACAACATGCAAATAAATTGTTTATATGATTTTTATGATGTAATTATATGAATTCAATGGTTATTATAATGATTTATAAAGGTATTATTATATATTATATATGGGTGAATTTATCTATTATCTTGTCACTAGACTCTAGAGAAGGGTTTTAGGTTTGGTAAATTAATGAAATAATATAGAAGATGGCATTGTAGATAAATTGCAAGCTTTAATGTAAATTGGGTGATAATCTACTTGTAACGTGCTAACCTTTCTAAGAAGTAAAATTTTCTAAATTTACTCCTTGCGAGTAAATAAATTAGGTAACAAGTCATTGCAATAACATTTTTCTTTCTTTTATTGAGAATATATGAACAAGATGCCATATCATATTACAATAAAGATTCCATTTCATTATAATAACTTTACAAGTTACAACAAAACAAGAATACATACATTTACATACATAGCTCTAATGAGCTTTGGAACAAATAGCTGTAAGACAATCCAAGATCCTTCCTTTCAAATCTTGGTTCTTCTGTTGCCTGCTATGGAGGAGAAGCATCACTCAGGCGCTTTTCCGCCAACAACAGACTCATAATGCGGTTCCCCGCACATCTATCATTCGATAGATGGCCCTTCCATTCAACAAAGAGATTGGTAAGAGTAACTGATGGCGACAACCAATTGAGCATAGTGTTGTGTCCTACATAACTAGAACTTGTAATCCTACAATCTCTATCAAACGTGTAATATTGGATCACGATGAACTAACAATGGAGCCAAAGGTCATCACACTACTTTGATCAAAGTGTTTCATTTAGTATGTTCTACTTAGGGTCATTTGTCACATACACTACTTAGGGCCGATTTGACTTAAAACTATCTTAAGCTATGCATAGGTATTTCCTTCAATGGATAGGTCTGTCATCCCATATAACTTACAACCATATTAATCTACTTGGAGTAAACCTACTTAACTAGTAAGTACACAAGCTAGGTATTTCCTTCAATGGATAGTCCATCATCTTAGAGATAACCTACTTGGAATAACTCTACTTACACGTAAGTATACAAACTCCCTCCCATACTGGATTATCTATCCTCAGAGTAAACACAAACTTTCTTAGTTAAATCAATAACTTTAGCTAAGTGTACCATATGTGCCTTCATGTTCAATCATACCTAGTATATACTACTTACATGATAAACAATCATCTCCTACTATGGAGTAAATACAAACACATTGCATGGTCTCAATTGAAGAATTGACATATCCAAAAGATGATTCCATTTGAGAGTATCATCTTTTTGACTAAAAGGGTCTACACTATGAGCCTTCTCTTGTCAATAAAATATCTTTGTATTTAAGTGTGCATTGACACTAATTAAGCAGTAGCTCTAACTCACTAGGTTTCACTAAACCTTTCAACCCTGAAGTATCCCACTAGCTATCTATAATCAAATAACTAGTTATGAGCAACCCATGTTCAAACATATCTAGTATAATTAAATACCTATGTTGTCAACATATCTAGCATAGTTAAATACCTTGTCAAACAATTTCTTCGACATATCTAGTACTAGCACTTGAACCGGAGGGGGTGCAAGGGTTACGCCGATAAGAATGTATGTAGTAGTAGGAAGGGAAGTGGCATGCACTGTAGAACTTGTTTAACATTGTGTGTATTTTTTTTTGCAAAGCGCATGTAATACATAATTTTTGGATAGACCCAGATACAAGTAGCATAAGAAAATAGGCATTATGGAAAGATAATAAAGAAGTAAACTTTCCTTTTTTTTCAATCTATCTTGTTCAAATTTTGTAGAAGTAAATATACAATGTGTTCATTCTATCTTGTTCGAATTAATAAAGAAGTAAACATAAAATGTGTTCATTTAATCTTGTTCAAATTATGTAGATAATACCAGTAATACATAGAGAACACCTCTGGCATGTTTTGCGTACTCCCAAATATATAGAATTCTTGTTTCAATTAAATACAAATTGTATGGAATATATATTCTATGAAAAGAATAGATGTATGTGTAAACTAAGAGGGCATTATGTTCTTGAAGCAAGATGAAAGTATTTGGCCCTAGTTTGTAACAATGTATGGAATTTAATGGGCGGATGCATGGATAAATGATTGGATGAATGGATATTTGAGGCATGCAAAATATGGATGGCGGATGATAATGACCCATGTCAAGAAATATACCATTAGCAAGTGTTAATTGTACACTAGTCGTTGAACAAGATCAAAATTGAATTGGAATATGAATGGCGATTGGTGAACATCAAATTGTTAGCTTGTTGATGGGTGAATGAATTTATCATGGGTACGTTGGACCGAGTGTTGGATATAATATGGATAGGGTGAGATGCTTCTACTTGATTAGGTGTACATAGATGTTTTTATGAAGTGTTTTTTGTTATTTGTAAATATCGGAGTTTGCCTCATCTAGATGCAGACATCACTATAGGGAGCTAGCAGAGTCTTTATGATAAAGTGTTGTTGTCAACACATGGTTAGTGTGAAATTTGGATAGTGTATGCCAAGAGATATGAATGTAGATTGTTTGGTTGACAGTTTGGATCTTTTTTTTCCTAACTTGGTAGATGAGTAGTGGTAGGTGGATTTGGTGATTCGTTTGGGAAAAACTTTTTCATATATCTTGTAGGCCACTTTTGAAGCTTTTTGACTTTTTGAATGGATGGATTTCCCTTTTTCATTCCATAGTTTCTTTGACTATTGGAGGTTGATAGGGATGATTTTTTTCTTTCTTGTATCCATTTGAATTTAATTTGTCCATTTTTCTTCAATGATTATTTGACGCTAGTTATTTAGTCTTTTCTTTGATATAACTTGTTCTCATGTGGTTGTGTACAATTTGTGGATGGGATGATGCATGAATGCTAATTGGAGTAAAAAATAGTTGTAGCATTGATAACAATTCTTATCATAAGGACTCTACATTCTCCCCATGCTTGTGTGTGCACTAGACAAAGTTCCCTCTATTGTTTAAAAGTTATCTATATTCCTTATTTTGTAGGAGACCCTTGTTTTTGTAAAACATCTACGTGTACAATTAGGAGTAAGAATCTCATGGGTAGATGGAGGACTAGGTGGGTTATGGCTATATGATCATCATGTGTGTCATCTTGTATGGATTTGGGAATTTCATTAGATCAGCGCAGTATATTGGAGGTATGGATTCTTGATCTTGATTCTACGTGGTGTTGTCCTCAATATGTTTTGGTTTATTTTCTTGACATGGATCATTTGATTGTGAAGTGGTTTTGGATCAGCAAAATGACCATTTGCTAGACTTTGGTGGGAGGTTTTCAGCTTACTTTGGGGAAAAATCTGTAGATTGAAGCAACTGTTGCAGTAGTATAAGATTCTGTAATATCCACCTGCATGTGATTGTTAATGTGGTGTAAATATGGAAACAATAATATGTAATATATGAATTTGGTAAAGAGAAAAATTTAAACAAATACATTTTTTTTGAGAGAGTGATGTGTTTATGTATGTGTACCTGTTCTCGTCATAATGAGAGAAGACGTAGTCGAAGCTCTTCTTTTTTCCTGATAATTGTGTATGGATTGTTTTTCATTCTTAAGTATCGGTCAAGGGAAAATGGTGGTTCAATCCTAAGTCCATGTATTGATTTAAATCTAGATATAGCTGTAAAAGTCAGTCCCTGTCTTTCTTTTTTACCTATATCAATTGTTGCTCGGTCGATTGTTAATCCTTGTGATTTGTGTATTGTAATTGCCCATGCCATGCATAGTGGTAGTTGTCTGTGAGAACCTAGGGATATATGCAATATTGGAATAGTTGTTGGAGCATGTATGTTCCAAGGTGGGCCATTGTAAGTATTAAATTTTGCCACTACATATAATGGTAAGTCTGGTGGTTTAGAGCTTTACGTGTATACAATATCTAGAACCTCTTCAAGAGAACCATTAACAAGGCCTGCTTGAGTCCATAGGTTTGTAGTTAGCATGATGCGTTGGCCTCTACATAGTAGGAGTTCATGGGGTAGCTGGTCAACATCATTGTCGATGTTTGATTTAGTGCTTGTTTTTATTGCAATACTTAGTGCAATAGGAAGGTTTAACAGGTGTATCATTTTTTTGTTGTGTGTGCCAACTAAGTCATTGGTCGGAAATAGGTACATTGCTAGGTCAAAAGACTTGTTTTCATTGTTTGATAGCATTGCGTTTGTGCGACTCATTAGTAGCTCCCAATCTTGTTCATTTGGTTTTGCATTACAAATGTTTTGTAGAGTTCTTCAGAAGTCAACTTGAGCTTGAGTGCCCCCATCTTGTCGAAATATTTGTTCTAATGTGACAACAATAGAGAATTGTTCCCATAGGGCTTTTGCATCTGTGTGGGAGGCATATATAGGTTTGTCCATAATAGGGGGTAATTGTGCAAAGTCGCCTACAAGAATGATGGATCGTCCACCAAAGGGCAAGTGTTGTTGATGAGGGAAAGCCTCGCGTAGCTTGGTATCAATTTTCAAGAGTAATTTTGGGCCTATAAAGCTCATTTCATCGATTAGGAGGTATTTTACATGTTGCATGTTCTGTTGAAACATTGCAAGCGATTGACCCTTCAATAGTTGCATTTCCTTGATTGGAATCTTCAAGGCTGAATGTATAGTGGAGGCATGTATGTTGAATGCTGCGATTCCTGTAGGAGCAACAACAAGGAGTGGGCTATGTTCTTGTGGTACTAAACGGGAAAGGGTGTGTTTAATGCAATGAATAAGATAGGATTTCCCTATTCTTGCTGTGCCTTGTATGATCATGTGCAAGGGTTGTTGTAGCTCATAGGCACTGCAATGGTCCAAAACAAGTGTAAGAGCGAGTTGTTGTTTAGGGGAGAGTGGATATGGAAGGTCGTTAACCTAAAATGGTGTTGGGTTTTCATGCTGGTTAACCTTGTTTGTGCTAACGAAATTCTCTGCAGTTTCATGTAGAGCTTGAGGTATTGTATGTTCATTCTAGCTGTTGCAATTGTCAAAGTCACGTCTTCCAAGCATATCAAGCGAATTAAGATTTCCAGTAGTACTAAGATCCAACTGTGGTAAGAACTCCCATTCATTCAAGTGTATTGTATTTTCTATATTGCTTTCATTGTCTATTTCCTCTTCCTCATCTTGATTTATTTCTTCATCAATTACACGATCAATATGCCACACATTATATTTAAGTCTGTTCATCAGCTTCCAATTTGCAACAATTGTCTCTTTCTCAATACCTATGTCTACAACAATGTTACGAAACTGCTTGTAAAGCAGTAGTTCACTCAAGCAAAATGTCTCAAAATGTTTTGAATCCTCCTTTGGAATAGCAGTAAATCGAGGGAAGACACTGATAATTGCTTTTTGTTTCCTTTCTTTCCAGTTGTACTGTTTGCGACTTGATGAGACTGAAAATGATTTTGCAGATTCAAGAAGTGTTATTGTTTCCATTTGAGGAGGGCGTTGCATGTATAATTGGAGGTAACTTTGATGTAATGTATCTTCATTTGAGTTTGTCCTAATTCGATTGTAAAATTTTCGGCCAACATTCAAGACCATAAATTCACGATTGCAAACAAGGGTCAACTTTTGCAACATGTGGCATGTTTCTTGTGCACCTATGTCACGATCTGCAACAATCTCAGACATGAATTTTCTGTAAGCTGCAAGTGCTTTGTCTTGCGGTGCTTGCTTTTGACATATGCGGGTCAACATATCAATACAAGTTTCAGATTTTCTTTCAGCCTTTGCAGCATATTTGGCAATGTACTTTAGAACAAGTTTTTTTGAAAGCACAGGTTGACAATCCATATTGGCTCTCCATATGGAAAGCATCTCTGGACTATGTATATTCAACCTATCATTACGTGTAGGGTTGAATGTTTTTTTCCTGTTTTCATCAATGCACAATGAAGAGGTGGCACATTCAATCCAGGGGGCCCTATATTGACACTCCATGTTGTTTCCTTTCTTTCAAAGGAAAGTTGATTCTGAACATTTGGTGTGTCTCTGGACACGGTTGAGCAACTCTTCATAGTCAGAAAGTGCATTTGTAGCAAAGATCTCAGGTGTTGTTAATAAGCAGGGATCGTCTTGGAAAGACCGGTGGTGTGTGTTGTTCCTGTCTTCCATATTTCAAGGATTCCAAGCACTAACATATTTGTCAAAGAATGATTTCGCTGTGTCTACATTTGCATTATTGCTCCAGTCAAGTTTGTCCATGTTTGGTGCACCTTCGAGCCATAGGAATCCATGTATATGTGTAGACCCTTGATGCTGCCACTCATATTTGTACCAAAAGTCTTTTGCACAGTAAAGCTTCTCTAAGACTTCTTCGCGAAATATTGTGAATCATTGATGCAGGTATAAGGATGTGGTATGTGGGTTTGTAACAATGTTATGTATGTGATCTTTATTGTTTCCTGATGTTGGCGTTGTACCCTTTGAAAATAGTTGGTGTAAATCAGGCCATTTGGTATCTGTAGCACTTAATGTGAAGAATAATGTGGGGGAGCCTATTTGGTTTATCATGTTTGATAATTCACCATGACACTTATTCCAATATGCTAGTGTGCCTCTAAGGGATGATCCATAATGCATCAATTGTTCGACTATTTTTGTGTCAGGCAACTGTTGTATATGGAGATGAAGATTGTCTATGGTGGTTGGTATGCAATCCTCAACATTTTTCTTGACAAAAACAAAGGAAAAACCTTGGCTTCAATGGTGCATCAGTAGGTTTAAGATAAAATATCTAAACCTTGGATGCCTTCCAAATCTATTATCTTGAAATCTGATTAGGTGCAACACATATTCGTGCATTTCAACTTGTCTATAGCGAGGTTGTAAATGTAGTGCAATACCATTGGGAAACAGTGAGGGAAAAGCCATGTCTAAAAGGCCCTCTGTATTGTATTCATTAACTAGTGAGGTTTCAAGTGTTGGCCAAGCAATAATTCTATCATTTTTATCTCTAACTTGCAACGTTTCTTTTATGATTTCTAGTTCATGGCGTTTATTTGGTAACCTAGCCATAAATGATGAGGAGCAAGTAAATTCATTCTCTAGTGGGTCTGCGTAAAATGTTGATGCATTGTTTGGTGCAACGATATTGTCGTTGTCAGAAATTATGTTATGAAGCATATTGGAAATGTTTGTATTTGTATCAGGGAGCTCTGCAAGAGATGCAAAATTGACCTCAACGTCTTTGTAGTATGGGTCATATGCGATTTTATATTGTAGTGCAGCCCACACACGATGCCTACTTACATAGCAGTCATAATGGTCACCTTTTGTATCGGTTCTTCGAACCACCAACACATCCAAGTTTGCAATTTTATGCGGCAAGTATTTTGCTATGGTCATGATATCTTGCGGGAAACAAATTGTGTGGCCACTATATTTGTACTGGCCGCCACGAGCATGTGTTACTTGTATTATCGGATTGACTCATGCTATAAGCATCTCTTTAACTTATGGTAGTGTTTGTAGCTCGTATGGTTGTACTCCTGGGTCCATAAAATTAGCTGATGAAAAATGATGTCTGCCTTTCTCACGAAAACATCTAAAACAAACTGGACCACTTTGTGTTGAGTTGGTGTGCATTCCTGGGTAGCATTCATGGAAAATTGTGCATGTTGGTAAGTTTGATAGTTTATCTAATCTTGAATGAAATCGTCTAGAAGCCTCTATAAAGTTTACTTCGGTATGTGGTAAGCTTGTGGACTGATTTTGAAGAGAGTGCATAATTTCGTTTGAACACATTGACAATCCTTGGTCAAAAAGGTCTTTAGTTTGGGATGTACTTTAATATGGTATTGTGTTGTGTTGGTTTGACTGAAAGATCGGTATGTTGGATTTTATTGTCTGTTTTTCTATGCGTTCCATATGACGGTGAATGCTAATTTCTTCTTTATGTTGAGTATAGTAGTTATGACTTCTTTTACGAGATTGTATGTTTTTTGGGTTGGAATTCGCCATCTGTAAAGGAAATAGGAACTACAATCATCAAATGTACATTTACAAATACATACAAAGATAAAGAAGCTAAACATTTATGGTACGAGTTCTTCTATCATTCTATTTTTGGAAAATATATGAGATACGATATGATGCGCTATATACACAAGTAATTTTGTGGAAGAGGTTAATCACATTATTTGCATACCACCAATATCTTCAATAGACATGTGACTTTGAGATTTGATGTGTGCAATCAAAAGTATACTATATAAGATGCTTAAAAATTGTATATACATTACATAAGATCTTGAGCTATTTCTAAACAGTAGGAATATGACACATATCAGTGATTTCACCCAAGATGAGTAAATTCTCTGCAGCAAAATCCACCTCATCCACCTTTGTGATTGTTGATTTTACCCATGTCTGACCAGCACTTGAATCATATGAATTTGTGATAGTGAAGATAAATTGCTTGAATAACACTCCTTTTACTATGGTCTCAGCTTTACTTTCTGTTTCAGGATTGAACTGTAGCATGTATAGATTATCTGCAGAAATTCCAAGAAGTTTGGTAGCTGGTTCTTCAAAAGCAATAGCCCATAATATTCCTGTATGATCCGTGATCTTTAGCTGGAGTATATATCTATAGGTACATGTAGTAGTTGTAGCTTTGCACTTGAAATAGTACCATGTTTGATCATCATTCTGTACAACTTTTTTTTTACATTGTTTTCCATTTAACTCAAGGGGGCAAGATGGATAGCATATTGAATTTGTTTTTATGAATTGCACTGTTGCTTTTAGAGTGCATTGGAAAGTTTGTTTCACATTGGTAGTTTTCTCTTCAATATCAACAATTGTTTTCCTCATCAACATGAGAGGTGCATCCAACGGTTGTGTATTTGATGGTGTGAGATCAATATCATTCTGTTCAAACCATGATTTGAGCTCTTCTGCCTCCTGTATCCTTGGGTTTATAAATAGGCGGGTGCTTGCTAAAGTGCTTATGACCTTTCCATTATACTCAGTGACACGACCATTTTTTATTCCAAGTACAACAACATGTTTTAAGTGATACATCTCTTGCAGTTGTTTGCCTTCCTTTTCAGTAGTTGGACCCCATAAAGTAATATTAATGGTAGATGAAGAGATATCTATCAATTTGATGCTCCTTCAAAGTACTTCAGTCCCATCCCGCCTCCTTATGGTTGAGCTTGGGTCCACACATATGCCTATTCCAATAACATCAACAAGTATGTTATTGTTTAGTGCTAAAATTTCCTTAAAGGGCGTGAAGGAGAACCTATGTTTTGGAATTGCAAGGTCATCCTCTGAGAGAGAAATTTTGGATTCCTCAACTAAACAAATTTCAAGCTGGCTATTTAGTTTATTGTACAACCTATTGACTGACTTAATGGTTCCACCAGATATTGTATATACTTCACCAAAATGAACATTCATGTAATGAAGGTTTGCGACTTCATTAAAGCATGTTACATGTATCTCAGTGCACTCACAATCAATAATATCAAATGAAAAGACCTGCCCTTGTCCCTTCTGTGTGTTGAAGCCGTGCATTTATTTTTTCATGGTAACACGACCCTTTATAAGCCACCTTGTCTGGAATGGATTCAAATTTCTAATAGGAGTTATATTGGTGGGAATGTTTTTATTTTGCGGGGATGAGCATAATCCAAAAAGTGTCCTATGAGCAGGTGGCTTTGTTACCATACTGTTGTTACTATTGCTTGTAGAAGGAGCAGTTGAGTTTGTAGCATTTATTTGGTGGGTTGTTTCTTCAAAAAGATAGGTAGGGTGACCAATGATATCATGTTGCAAGCATGCGACTTCTATTTCAGAGATGACAATCCACATAAAAAGGTTAAATGAATAAGTATTTTTAGTAGGAACAACTGTGACATAGTGGATAAAATATGTAAAGCTAGAAGATGTTATTTGGATTTTTTTAGAAAAGCATGGAAATATGGTGCCTCACCTTGAATTGCAAAGAACAAAGCACTTGTAGCTTATGAGTTTAAGTATTGATCCCTTTTGGAGTTCTTTTGAAGCTATGTACCGGTTGTACTTTTTTGGAAGTGTAGCCTTCTGCTTATGTACCCCATCGGAGAGCTCCACTCTATATCAATCACCCAGTTCAACACCATGGCCAAATAGTGCAAACTCTAGTACTTGTCGATGTAGTTGCAAGTCTAGGTTTCTAGCATTCATCATCTTGATTGCATTGTCGATCAAGGAATATTTTGTCACAAGAGGTGGTTGTGGTACTATAATACTGTCATCAAGGCTTGTATATTTGGCATGTACTTGTTGGGTTTGTTCTTCAAAAAGGTAGGTGGGTTGGCCAATGATATCCTGCTACAAACATGTGATTTCTAATTCTGATATGACAATCCACCTATAAGCGTACAATAGAGAAGTATTATCAACATGACGTAATTTGATATAGAGGGTTCAAAAATGATAATTTGTAAGTTATGATTTGGCATATTGTAGAAGAGTAGTGACATATGGTGGCTCACCTTGAATTGCAAATAATAGGGCAACTGTATTTAATGAGCTTAACTATAGAGCCCTTATGGACCTCTTCAGAATCTATGTAGTGGTTGAATTGTTTTGGAAGTGTACCCTTCTGCTTGTGCACCCCATCAGAGAGTTCTATCATATAGCGATTCATTGGTTCAGGCCCATCTCTTCAGAACCTATGTAGTGGTTGTATTGTTTTGGAAGTGTACCCTTCCGCTTGTGCACCCCATCAGAGAGTTCTATCATATAGCGATTCATTGGTTCAGGCCCATGGCCAAACATTGAGATATCTATTGCTTGTAGATGGGGTTGCAAGTCTACGTTTCCATCATTGATCAACTTAATTGCATTCTTAGTCAAAGAATACATTGTGACGAGAAAGCGCACTAGTCCTTGCAAAAGTAAATTGCAGGTGGCAGCTATTACTTACTATAAATGACATATAAAAGCATACTTTTGAAGTAAGAAATGAATATCTTGTGTAGCCAACAAAATATAGCTAACTAGCAACCATTGGTTTAAATTATAGTGTGGAAAATATTTACATAGTGTAAAAGTAATTTAAGAATAATACCTGTAAATGTGATTTTGTATAGGTATGTATATGAAAGTATTGGCCTTTGGAAGTAGGTTGTTGTATTGGTAAGAAAAAAAAAAGAGAAAGTGTAGGGAGTACAAAAGTTAGTTCATTGTAATAATTTGTGTAAGTAAATTCCAAGCACTATAAATGTTTGAATATGCATACAATGCTAACATCACAAGAAGAAAGGTGTTTTGGAATAAATGAATATAACAATAGTACACTTTTCATTTGAGGTGCAATGGAAGTAGGAAATCTAACTATAGGTTATACTAACTATGTTAAGTGAAAGAGCCTAACACATTTATCCTATTATTGGTGGCTGCAAATTTAATGTGGATTGTGTCATGGTTGAGGAAGGACATTATGTAAACCATATTTGTAGATATAAGGAAAATATAATGTAGTGACTTATTTTATGCAGTAACATTTTGTTTAAATCTTAGTAAATTTAGAGTACCATAAGAAACACAAATAAAATAGATTGCCCAAAGACTTATTATGTATGTTAAGCTAATATACTACAAATGTGGTATATTGTAGAAGAATGAAATTTGTTTATAGTAATAGTTTATTGTAAGGAATTTAGATGCAACAAAGAGACAACTATTAAATGAAATGTTTGTGAGCACAATGGTTAGCTTTTAATTAGATGAAGTTAAATGGGATAAGGATTACATTACATTATAAATAAACTACTATTCTTCATTAAATGTAATAAAAGATATCCTTATTTTTTTTGGGAATGAAATATATCCAATTAAGTACATAGATACAAAGCAAAAGCAAAAGGCGAGAACGAAGCTCCAATATTATAACAAGTAGCACATAATATGTGCACATATTTGTGTATATATTTATGAAGCAAAAGCGTGTTACATGGTAAGTATATTGAAGCTTAGACTTCTTTTTGGGATTTACAAAATATCCAACTATCCATAAGTTGGTAAAAACTGTAGTTACATGGCTATATCACATACTATATATAAAGTTACAAGGAAAAAGTCTATTAGAAATGATTCAAGTAGTTTTTAAATGCTTCCTTTATGTAGATAGAACCACCTTGTCCGTAGAACTCATTTGCTTTCATTTCACGGAAGAAAGTGCAAAAGGAACCCAACTTCTCACAAGTTGAGTGGAATTCATGTACGGTAACTTCCATGGATTGAATGTCACATTCTTTCACACTTTGGATGTTTTGAGTTGTGACATTTGCTTGTTGTACCAAGTCAAGACAACTAACAGTAATGTCATTTGCAAAGGCTTGAATGTGGCTTATAGAAGTTGCATTGCAATTGATTGATGGTGAAGAGTTGGTCAAAAAAATAGGGCCATTGGAACTACTCGAGATTTCAATAATCTCACTGGGTTGATGTGAATTGTCCATTCTTGAATGAAATAGCATTTTTAAAATGACAAACATTATACTGTATGTTTAATATCCTAAAAAAGTGATAAAACTTTAACATAGAAGAATAAATAAGAATTTATAAAAGAAGTTAACAAATGTTTATTTGCATGCTAATTTAAGATAATGTCTTACAAGTAAATATCTATTGGCAAGGGATGTTAGGTGGTCCATAATTGTTATCTCGACATCATTAAAAACCAAATTTATATTGTAAATGTTATTTGCATGCAAATATAAGATAATGTCTTACAAGTAAATAACTATTGGCAAGGGATGTTAGGTGGTCCATAATTGTTATCTCGACATCATTGAGAACCAAATTTATAATACATATTTTTTACTTTGCTTGTATGGATATAAGTTTGGGTTCTTGTTGGATTCAATCGTAAAAAAAAGTTTGCATGATATAATAGAAATCAAGTGAAAATAATACAATAGAAATATAAATACTAAAAGAAATATAATATAGTATGAATATAATATGAATACTACATATAAGTTTGTTTATAAGTATTTATAATAGAAATTAGGTAAAAATAATATACTTTAAAAAACTTTAAACTATTTAGGGTAGAATTTCGTGGAAGAGAGCAATATAACAAAATCTAATAAATATAATTCTAAATTTATATAAGTAAAATGTAATTTAAATTTATTTACATATAGAAAATAGAATGTAATTTAATAGTTTATTCTATATCACTTGAAACATTTAAAAATATACTATATTTGTAAAGTATTTGTTAAATGAAGGGATCAAATATAACAAAGTATAATAAGTATAATTATAAATCTATATACTATTCAAATGAGTTAGTTCTTAGTAAAAAAATATTTAATAAATATGTATACTATTTGAGTTACTTTTGAATAAAAAATATTTAAATATAATAAGTAAAATGTAAATATATATTTTTTCCTATTTGTATTGTATTTTTACCTAATATAGAAGTGAGAATATATCATTTTATCTTCATTTTGTAGATAATAAGAATAGTATATCTTAAATAGTTATAAAATTGAACATTTAAATTATAATTAAAGTAAATCAACTCATTATCATATCCTTCAATTTGCAATAAAAAATAATGTGACATTTATATATTCTAGTTACAATTAATTATAATTAAGACAATCTACATTTGACTACGAAAGAACATACAATGATCAACATCTTAAGAAAATGAAGTTAATATTATAATAAATATTAACATCTATCCCTCTCTTGTAATTATCTAATCCTCCATTATATATTTAATTCAACTTATATATGAATAATAACAATTAATAATATTTCAAATCAATTGATAATAATTAGTAATATTATTAATAAAAACTTAATCATACACAATGGATCCTAATTTACTGTTTATTTCCTCCCTTTCATTAATATGGTGCACCTGCCGCAGTCTTGTATTGATTCTATATCTAGCATAATAATTCAACTATATAATATTTTTTTTTCATATAAGAATTGTGTATACATATTTATAAATTATAAATTAAACTGACAACAAATAGACTTTTACCAAATAGATTGTGTTATGCCATTCAGTTGTAATGCCTTTTATTATCGAAATTGAGTAATTGGAAACCATATAAATAAACAAAATGCTTGCATTTGGCAGGTCTTATCTATAATCTGACAGGTAAATAGAAACAGTTATTAAAAAAGAAAAACAAACAAGTAGTGGTGGCATAGGTAAGACATGTAAACTGGACAGTTGCATCGGAACAATTAAAAATAACAAGAGCGGAACAACTGCATTGATGGTACTAAGGCATGTTTGGGTAGTATTGCCACGTGCCTTGACTAAGTTTCATTTGTTTGTATGCATGTTTACTAAGATTAAAAATAACCAACGTATTTAGTTCTCCATCTTTGCTCAGTTCAAAGACAAAGACAATTCTCCTCGCATAGGGCATCTCTATTCCTTAGAGAAGCCTCAGTTCGCATGGTGCATGGAGTTGACAATGAAGGAAGATGTTGTTGTAGTAGAATGGGAAGGAAGGGATTCAGAGAGTAGCAAGCCTTCAGACGGTGATGTAGATGTTGCCTCCGTTTTACTTCTTCGGGCATTTAAAAGATGAATTTGTGAGGAAATACAAGGACATTGAAGAGTTAAAAGTATATTGAATATAAAAACATTAGTCTATATTGTGCAGTAATTGTGCCAAGAAACAGTTACTGCAGAGGATTTGACAAACTGACCTCCAGGTTATCCTTCCTCTGCTCCAGCAGCCATTCCATTTTCAGAATCTATTAGCGGCTGATTTATTTTTTGTGTTTCAGATGCTTTTTTCTTCAACCCAAATTCAACTTACTGTAAAGAACTGAAAAATCCATGGTGGAATCCCCCTGGGTGGGTGTTTGGTTTGGCATGGACTGTGCTCTATTTTTTGATGGGCTTGCCTTCATGGCTTCAGAAACAGGATCGCTCTTTGTTAATCTATGCCACCCAACTCTTCATAAATCTACTCTGGTCTGCCATTTTCTTTGGCATAAAGAAGCTAGGGCTGGCTCTTTTGATGACAAGGTTATATGGTTCTAAATTTGCAGGATGAAAAGCTTAGGAAGATTGTTCATGTGTACGAAGAGAGTGACTGGAAATAAATAGGTATATATGGTTTTTCTGCCCACCCTCTGATGCATTTTTATACTGTAAGACTTTCATTTCATTCAAATATTCACCACCCAATTCTACTACTTTCTATCCATAGCTACATAAATACAAGACTGAAAGAAAAACATAGTGAATACCGTAGTTTTTGCTGGAATGCCGTATAAATCTTCTGCTAATTGTTGTTCTTCTTCTGCTAATTGTTCTTCTTTTGTACTCCTTGCAGCTAACAAACTTTGTGCAGTGTGTTAACTCTTTGCAATGTTTAATTCTTCGTAAATGCAACAAGCTGTTGGTAATAATTTTGTTACAACACGTAGTCTTTTTTATATAGGAGTGGAGGCAGTGAAAGTAGAAGCGGTGGAAAAAGCTACGACATCAGTGAAAGTTGCATAAATGCAAATGCCAGTTGAAGGAAATCAATGCAATGGAAATCATATCCATGCCAGTTGAAGGAAATTAATGCAATGGAAATCATATCCATGCTAGCTGAAGGAAATTAATGCAATGGAAATCATATCCATTCCAGATCGGCTATTTGGAAACCCCACCATTCTCCATTGCCCCTTCTCAGTCAATTCAAACAAGCATAAGCACACCCTACCTCTTGCTGATGATGGGTATAGATATGAATTTGTTCAAGAAATTAAATGCAATGATAAACAAAGATTACTTTGCACTTCTACCAATCCCATCAAACTAATTGTGGAGACTTTTCACTTCTACAAATCCCATTAAATTGATTGTGGATGACTCTCAACTGCAATGCAACCATGCAAATTGATTTCACCGGAGCATAACACAGGTTGGCATGTCTCATCGGATTGTGTTTGGAAGACTGTCAACTGCAAACAACCTGGTAAACTGGTTTGAGGGGAGCGTGAGACTTGTTTCAGGCCAAACCTCATGCAATATATAGCCTATCGGCTAATAATTAAATACTTGTGTCAAGCAATTTCTCCTATCATGGAGTACTTAAAAACATATTAAGAAAACAACATTAAAGTTTCAACTTCCTTTTCAAAATAATCTAAATTCTCTAATGCATATACTGGGAAAGACATCTCAACCTTGCATGCAAGATTCATCATTCAAAAGTAAAATAAAAAAGAAGAAGAGATCCCCATGCTTGTTAGCGCTTATCCAAACTAAAGACAACAATGCAGCCCTCTCCAACAGTAAATAGCTTGACAATCAGCTTCATAAGAACCTCACAATATCTCTACCTCACTTGTTGATATCTTTGTTCTCTCAAAATATAATCTCCTTACTACTATATGAACTTACTTCCTTTCACTCTCTTAATGCACAACAAAGTATGGCTGGGAAAATACTGAATTATGAATTGCAAAAGATGTGTAATCTCTTGAAGGAATGCGTCCCTCTCAAGTGAAATAGTTCAGCTATTTATAGAGTAATCTAGTAACCTCATGGCCTACAGTTTAGGCACACAAAAAGACAACAAGCTCCATGCAAAGCAACTCAACAATACGGTGGCGATCAAATAAGCTCATACTCAGCAAAACCTCCTATAGATCGACTAGTTTCCATGACAACAGTATGAAGACTAATTCAATCAACATATGCATAATTTGAATAGTTACCATGAGAAGACATCTACAACAAATCAAACTCGAAGGTGGCACCAACCCCTATTCTATTTCCTTCATATTTGGTGCAATTGTACTTAGTCAACTTCCAAATTATGATAGCAGGTTTCCATCGACCCATCTGGTAAATGAATCAATATAAATAATTTAATACGTAAGACAAATTCAAGCATCGTCTCATAAAAGGCGTCAACCAAGTCAAGCATTCTACAACCAACAATATCAAATGTAATGCTACACCATATATCACATGTCATTTACTATGATAATCGGTTTTCCACTAGTAGTCAAAAGCTATTAAGTTGACTTCCATTGACATGGTCAATATCGACCTCCAAAACAACCTCATAATGTGTCCTTATTCCACACACCACTAAGCAACGATCTGCTTTGCATTAAGAGATCTTTCCATCTCTTATACACGCCTATGATCAAATGTTTCCTCTTGCATTTACTCAACAAGGTTTCATGTGCCATATCTTCTATTTAAGCGCTATTTAAATAGTGCAATACCCAACTTATATTGACCATACCTATGCGGGTATAAGCCGACCTGAGTTTTACATAAAAATCAGCCTCAAACATGCTTATATATCGGCCTAAAAGCTTGCTATTGTTTATATATTTTCATATCAACACACTTGTATATATATGTTTACGTATATATTTATATGCTAATATATATTCATATATTCCATATGCCAATAAAGTATTTTTATATATAGTTATCCTCATAATATATATATCCATTCTTTATTTGAACATATTACTCTTATTATCATATTCGTAATACGTATATATATTCATACACACACACACATATATATACACAGTTGTTTCCTCGTGTATGTACCTCTGTGAGTATTTCTACTTACATACATGTGCATTTGCTAATGCTCTCATACACGGGTCCATGTATATCAGATTATCAAAAAACAATCTAAAAAATATTTATGCACTAGATATTGATGTCCTTGATCTAACAAAAAAATAAAATTGAATTTCGATAAATACAAAAAAGTTATGTTTTAGCTAGTAAATCATGTCTAAATTATAACTGGTTTGATTTTGAAACTTAATTAAGAAAAATAAAATTCAATGAAATGTTATGAAACCAATTCCATGCACCAGATATTGTAGTTACAAATCTAAATTCGAAAAAAATAGAATTTTATCCTTCATAGAAAAAAAGCTATGTGTTAGCTAGTAACGCCACTCTTTAAAAATGTCGTTTACTATTAAAAACTAGTTTTTGAAGGAGATGGAAAAATAAGTGCAATATGATTCCAATTTTTTTGAAAAAAATATATTTAAAATCTGTAGACAAAATATCACAAATCACTAGTTTGCATCATCTTCAAATTCCTCACGGTTTAGCCGCTATAAGTGCCCAAAAGTGAAGATTTAGTTTAAAAAACTCAGTTCAATGTCCAGTTTGACCAAAAATTGTAAACTAATATTGTGAGATCACCCATATATATATGCCCTTATACATGCTATTTTTTACGTTCATATGACGTAAAAATAACCATTCATAAAGCCCAAAGACGCATAACATCATAATAGCATTTATGTACATATATGCATGTCTATACATATGTCATCATACTCGTATGGACATCCCATTATATCCATTATATGCGTATGTCGATATATGTACATATGCATATATCCCTATACTCAATCCACCACACAAACAAGCACAATAAAATAAGGAAGGTCTCAAAAGCTCAAATAGATAAACATTGCCCAATAATGCACTCAATAGTAAACATGACCTTTACTAATGCAAATTTTTCAAACTAGGGATGACTTATCAACTTCCCACTTCTATGTCTAGACTCAACCAAACTACTGTGGTGTGTGTATATACTCAGATAGTTTACGTTACCAATTAACCGACTGAGATCTTCTCCTGAGTGATACTTCCCCTCCACCTGGAGGAATGAACATTTACCCACAACCATTAACACATGCTTACGATAATTAATTGTTCACAACATATGCAATACATATAAGCAGCTCCAAAGTTAGAATTATAATAATTCAATAACAATCTATTCACATATATGTAGTATTTCACCATGAATAACATCAACTGAGATAACATCAAATGAAACAACATCAAATGAGATAACATTCATATTGATAATAAGGTACGAGCACAATTTATTCATCTCCATAATTCACATTACACACATTTTTTTGTGTGTTCGGTGAATCATTGCTAAGGGGCAACACCCGTATCGCTTTTGACTAGAGCTATGAACCAGTGAGGCCACATATGGGGGACCTCATCCTCACCTTTTTATGCCTTCCTGCATTCCGACTAGGCTCTCTGCAGGACCCAACGTCATTCCTTTGATTGCTACACCTGCCTGCATTCCCGCCAAGCTCCCTACAGGACCCGACATCATCCCTTCATCTGCTTTACCTCGCTTGCCTACATTCCTGCCAAGCTCCCCGTATGACTCAGTGCCAAACCTCTGTTAGAACACCCTCGTCAGCTCTGCCACTCCAACGTTCCCTTCAGTTTTTGACCTCACAGCAACATCCGATCATCTTTAGTCCTCCTTCATCCTCTCAATGCGCGTTCATCCCACCTTCCACGGGTGGGATTCAAACACTGGACAATAGTTTCACTATTGCTTGCAACTTGTCATTGCATTACAGGGTCATCCCTTTTTTTTTGGAAAATATTAAAGTTTGGGCCTTGGTTGTTGGCACTACAGGAAAAAATTCCCACCAGTTCACCAAGGATCCTCCCCTTAATACGAGGGTAAAGAACAAACTCCATTGTTGATGTGGTAGAGAGCGACTCCATGAGGTTTGAATCTTGGTTGTTGGCTCTATAGGCAATAAGCCCCACCATTTCACCAAAAGGTTGCCTCCACATTACATTCACATTTTACCCTACATAGTAATAGTAAATAGTAACTACACAACTGGGGTGTAACATACTTTCCCCCTTGTGAATCATTGTCCCCGATGATCTATAAAACTTTAACACACAGATAAAGTCAAATAAAGTTTTACTTACTATTCTCAAAATACGTAATATTTATAAAAAATTCATCCTATGTAGCAACCTTGTCCTCCTTGGACCTTGCTTCGAGTGCCCTCACTCTGGCATAATTACTCTCCTAAAGAGCATTATTACATTATCATATATACACATCCTAGATACAATAGTAGCTATACATGACACCTAAAATATAGTGATCGAAAATCATTGGCCCATGAATTTATCCTTAGTATAGTCCAAATAAATAAGGAATGCCAATGCATTGTACACTACACCGTGGGTCCCATCCTCCCCCTTTGGTATTTACACTTTTAGACAACTCATAAATTGAGTCCGTCTATCACTTATACATCCATTTTCCTTACTATAAAGTACCTGTTCTTGATTACTTGTCCATCTTGAGCATAACATTTCTCTTGGACACCTGTCAAATTTTGATACTGCTTCATACTTAAGCTTTGATCGACAAAGTTTCATCTATCTCTTCAATCTATTACTCCTTTTTGACATTCTATCAAGTCTCCAGTTAACCCTATTTCTAAGCCTATTTCAGCTTAACAAAATATAATGGTTCAAGCCTCAATGTTAGAAGTTTATAAATCTTTCAAGATTTAGTTTACCATTTTTGCCTATTTGGCTATAATAATATATTGTGAATTCGTTCCATTGAATGTCTAATAGGATGATCATGGTTTACACTACCCTATCATTATTTTCTAATTCATAATTGAGATAACCTTCTCAGGAATACTAAGCAACTACTTCTCTCAATTTATTATTTAGGTCCGAAATCTATAACTCAAGTTTCCAAATAGCGTTGGTGAGTCTGTTTCTTGAACATTATGTCAGTTTTACTGACATTGACAAATTGATCTATTTTGTGTTCTACCTCTTTCCCTTTGGAATCCCAAGAGAGTATACTTGTCCTACCAATGATGACATCCTGTCTTCATTTCCTGACATACTAGACAATATCCTGCCACATTCCTTGCAACCTCTTACTCTATCTTTCTCCAAGTTATAGTCGTTCCTCATCCAACATTTCACTTTGCCATTCCAATGTCCCAACTCTAACATTAATTTCCTCATTTCATTCCCGAATCTTCCAAAATCCTGGGTACATAGGTTCTTTTATATCCAATAATAGTCTATTCATTGACTAAGTGAAAACCTATTTTACGATCTCACACCTCCTTTAATTCCAAGTAATAATGGTTAGGAGTTTTTGTGGAGATAAATCCCATTTATCTTAGGACATCCATACCATGGATTTCTTTTGTCCTTGGATTATTTTCAAAGATGTAATCCATCTTTCAACTCAATCTAATTTTCCCGATAAAAAAATGGTACTAATTTCGATTATTAATCCTCATTCAATCATGTTGGTCCTTAGTAGATATCAAACTTAGTTGCATATCTAATTACCGAGCACAAACATTTCTTGTTAGCTCCATGAGTTCTCAATCATATAGGAAAGTCCCAACTTCGGTATATCCTATTTGAGCACAAGTAACAATCTCGGTGGTCTACTTAGTAAAATTTCCAACATTTCGCACTAAATGAAAATTCTATGATATCCCGACATAACAATAGATTCTTCCCTTTGAGAGTGTATCCCTTTTAATAAAAGAGCCAATCAAAGTAGTTTCTTGTGATTACTGAGTAGTTGTTACAAAATATATGGGTTTTTTTTTTGTTTAATGTTTTTGAATGCTCTGATCAATTTGTTAAATTCAAAGCATTTATAGATAATCAAATTGGTAGACAATATATATCTCTAAGGTTAGGCAATGGAGGAGAGGTAATTTACAAATGGTTCAAAGAATACTATGAGAAGGAAGGACTACATGACAATTTTTGGCTCCTTAACTCCATAGTAAAATGGATTTGTTGAAATTAGGAACATGGCAATCATGGGTATGGCTTGATGAATGATGCATATTAGTACTAGTGTTGATACCCCTAAAAAACTCTATTTTCAATCAAGTTTGAAGCCAAAGATCAAGTCTTTCTTGTCATATTGCCACTATCAACTATTATCTTTCCTCTCAAAAGCCAAGTCTTTAGGTGTTGGTATGTCTCTTCTATTAAGAGTATTAGTAAGATTGTTTATCATAAAAATTGTCAAAGATTTGAATTCTAAGGAGGCGTCAACATAGGCAAAAAGAAGAAGAAATAAGGTAAAGGGAAAGACTATGATAGGAAAATCCTCTCCAACACATTGAGATAAGGTAGTATGGTTAAGAGGACATACTTCAAGCATAAGATTATTATTGTAAAAAATATCAAATTCAAATTAGAAGCTTTAGCGAAACTCAAAAAAGTGGATTTGTTTTTAATTTTATAAAAAAGTTACTTTTTTCCTTTTCTACTTTTTTGAAAAATGGTAGTGGATGACAAGGTTAAAATGTTATCAAAGTAGATTTAGGATTCATGATGTAAAAATGAAATTTACAAAGAAGAAATGCAACAAGAAAAGGAAAATTCATCAAAGTTCGTTGACAAAGTGTTTGAGAATGTAAAATGAAAGAAATT
Organism: Sequoiadendron giganteum; assembly: GCA_007115665.2. NCBI lineage: Eukaryota > Viridiplantae > Streptophyta > Pinopsida > Cupressales > Cupressaceae > Sequoiadendron > Sequoiadendron giganteum. The sequence goes on from CM021103.1 coordinate 158,090,285, forward strand.
TAAAAGAAGTTGAAAATTTTGAGTTGATCATTTGAAAATTCCTTCAAATTGGTGACAAGTGGAGATTTCTCCACTTCAAGCCAATTAATGGAGTTTTCCTAATGGGTTGCAATATTCAAAACTTCCACTTCTTGGCAAGATTAACTTAAAAAGTTTCATGGCTATGATTAAAACCTCTCAAAGAGTGACATCAATGACAAAAAGTTCCACTTGGTGTTAATGAACCAAAACTTCTAATTTTCGACTGTTATGATGAACATCTCCACGTGATGCCAACAAAAAAAGTTTTTCCAAGAAGAATCAAGATAAAAAGAAAAAAAATGTGGCGCCCAAGTTTATCAAGTTGCCCAAGTCAAGACTAAAAGCAAATAAATTGATTTAAAATGAGAAAATTATAGGATTGAGCCCTTCATTCTTGTGGGTGCTCAAGATGAGAAGAAAAAACAAAATGTTTTGAAGTCACAATAAGATCCAAGAGTATGATATTGAGTTGTATACAATTAAACTAGTTATAGGGCAATGCTTGGCCAAACTTATGGTAAATGCAAACCTAGAGGTGGTTGAGGTTAATCTAATAAACTTAGATTGTGCACATGCTTCATTTTTGTTCGAGGATGATCCTTGGTATAAGGATATTATCTTCTACTTGTAGAATACGAAGTGCCCTATTGGAATGAATGAGCACCAACAAAGAACCCTAAAGTTGTAACCTTAGAAATATGTGTTGGTATGTCACAACTTGATGTGGAGAGACCTAAGTGGATTGTTACTCAAATGTCTTAACCAAGAGTATTCCAACAAGGTAATAAATGAATGCCACTAGGACATTTGTGGAGGAAATTTCAAGGTCAAGACCACTGCACATAAGCTCTTTAGGTAAAGATTTTGGTGGCCTATTTTATTCAAAGATGTCGTTAGAATAGTGAGGAGATGTGATTCCCACCAAAGGTTTTTAGGTAAACCAATTTTTTTAGGTTCTCTTCCTCTTATGCCTATGAATATGGATGCTCCATTCTAGGATTGGGGAATTAATTTCACATGGGAGATATAAGAAAAATTTAGCAGTAGGTAGATTATTGTATCCACCAATTAATTCAACAAGTGGGTTGAGGCCATTCCAACCCATAATGCTACATTAAAGGTGGTGATGGATTTCCTATTGAATAACATCATAACCAAGTTTTGTGTACTAGCAAGAATTAATGTTGATAATTTTATGTGTTTAAGATCACATAATACTTCTAATTTATGCATCGACTATAACATTGATCTAATTTATTCATCTCCCTATCATTCCCAAAGTAAGGGATAGATTGAGTCCAACAATAAGAGCCTCATTAAGATAATAAAGTTAAAATGGGATGACAAGTTAAAGTAAGCACTACGAGCTAATCCATTTGGGATTGCTTGTGTATTAGTTGTTGCATGATTTTGATGGTATAGAAAATGTTACAATTTATTATAGGGTTATGGAACTAATAGAGTTGGATGAGAGGAGAAGGGTTGCACATGAAAAGATCTTGTCAAATGAGCAAGTGATAATATATCTATTTGATATGAGGAAACTTCAAAGAAACTTCTAAGTTTGAGATTTGGTCCTCATGTGGAATGCTAGATCAAAGGACAAACAAAAACATGGAAAATTTGATCCTTTATGGCTTGGGTCTTATGAAATTATGAGGGAGTATTGGCACAATGTGTAATATCTCAAATATTAATGAGATTTGATGGAGCTGTCCATTCACGACTAGCTTTTGAAGCATTATTTTATTTGAATAATTATTGGTCCTATTTTGTATAGTTTGTGTTTGTGTTTGGTCTTGTAAATACCCTACCATGTGTCTTTATGTAATCACAATCATTGTTTGATCATGATGAAGTGTGAATTCCTACTTCCTTTTTATGCTTCTTTTGGTTTTCTCATAGAGATAACAAGAGATACATGTCCCCAACCTAATCTTGATGAGACTTAATATTGTAGTGCCAAATTTTTCCCAAGTCCCAATTTTATTCGCACTCAGGTATTATTTTTTCTCTTAGAGTATAACCAATCCAGGAAATCTTCATGTGAGTCTTTATGTGTTGTTTTTCCTAAGCGTCACTTCCCATGTACCTATGATGTGTATGGAATTGTATGAAATTCAAAAAAGATCTGTGGGATATTTTCTGGCAAAATATATAAGTCGAGGTAATTTTTATATTCCTAAAATTTTAGGGTTTTTATTATTGTTATGCCATTATATTGACCCCTAACATCTTGTTCCTTTGTTCTTCAAAATGATCTAAGTATAAGTTTTGGCCCATCAAACTTCCTCTTCCTAGCATAGTTTTATCTTCAAGTTTGATTTTTCATTTATTCCTATTGGAATGTTAAACTTCTCCAATTCATCATCCCTTTCACCTATCCCCCACTTATTTCCTTTGTCCCTTATTAGAATTTTGGAATTTCCTAGCCTAGCATGCCGTTTAGCCAAACTTCAATACCTCAACTAGAACTTTCAAAGCTAGAGTTTTAGATGTGCTCTTTCTTGGGTACCTTGTTGTGGGTATGCCTAACATACCAAACCTAAATTTCTAATTTTTTTCACTAAGTTCTTTCTTAGAGTTAGACTTGTAGCCTTACCTTTACTTGGTACTTGTTTCTTGTCATGCTCAAACCCTGAACTTTGTTGATAACTTCATACATCTCATTAAGTAAGACATTTACTCATCCCTTTACCTAAGTACTTCTTCCCAAGAATCTCCAAAACACGACACTTGATAAATTCCCACATACGTCTCATCAGAGAGATTTTTGCTCCCCCCCTTATCTTTGTACTTGTTATGAGGCATTCCTAACTCATGATACATGACACTCTTAAACTCTATTATCTTTTCAACATCGTGAGTTTGGACTTACCTCTATTTGCATAACTTAAGAGATTATTTCCTTGGTACTCCTTATCCATGATCCTCAACAATGGTATGTGTCATGAGGTATGCTTTACCCTAACACCCAAAAATTTGAAACTCCCATCTACCTCCTTGCTCCCACCTACCTCCTTTCTTGGTCCAGAATGCCACAAATGATTTAATTTGATCATGCAACAATCATATTAGACTTCCAGTGCCCAAATTCATTGTTTATTCCTAGAGACATGAATTCAAAGGGAAAAATAGGATACAAGAGCCCATGCCATAATTAAATACGATGGTTGAAGTTTCAAAGCTTGATACTTCTAAACCATCTCTAGGAAACTATTTTAATAGATTTCATAGGCACTCCTTCACTCTATACACTCATTCAGATGCCATTAATTCTTAGCATGATGGTGAATAAAAATAAGGAAAATTTTCATGCTTCCAATTATATTTTTGGATCATGAAGGGGAAATTTCTACACACAGGCATTAAATATAGTGACATTATGAGCATGTGTAACCTCAACAATGTAAAAAAACCATGTTTCTTCTCTCAAGTTTGCTACTTTAGGCCGAAGATCTATAAACATTGGTTTATTCCTCATTTAAGTGGTGGGTCACTTTAGTATTTCACAAAATAAATGTGTAGAGTATTCTAGGATTTTGAATTTTTTTATGCATTCACTATATGATATGTTTATTAAGTTGTGGAGAGGTTCTCTATTGAAGTATATGTTTGTAATCATGTGTCTCCTTGGCCAATTGTTGACATTTTAATTTTTTTTCTTGGAAAAAGGTGTGATAGGCCCTTTTTCTTGTATATTTTTCTTTCACTATATTTGGTGGTGTGAGTGTAATAAGGATTTGATAAATGTCAACACTATAATATATTATAGATTTTTCCTTTGTAATAACATCTTTCTTGTTATAGATGAATGCTAGAAATTTTGGAGAATGATTGTTAAGTCGATTTGATTTCTACACATCATACTTGTACTATTATTTACTATTTTGTATTTACGATGGATAAATATAACTCTTTGACCCAAAAAGTCATTGGTCTTGAAGACTTTAAACCTATAAATATATTGAAAATCAACAAAATTTCTTAACGAGTAACTATTAGGAGTAGGAAGTGGGTTTTATACACGTTCATTGTTCAATGATGCAAACCAATGAAAATATCAAGCAAACCAGAGTGTTAAACTTCCAAAGAACCATGGTAAGTATGTTTATAATTTACCAATGTCTATAAAATATTAAGTGAAAACATCTTAAGGAACTATAATATTACTATTACTTGCATATACATGTGTAAAGTATTTTATCAACTATATAACAGGTCTTTTGCATGTATTTAGCTTTCACCTAGAAACAAACACATGGGTCAAATGGACATTTTTGTATAGATACTAATTTATTACATTCATTTTATATTATTTTTCATATAAAATCTCTTAAGGATACCTCTAGGAACACCCTCCTAGGTTTAAGATGAGCCCAAATTATTGGAGATACTATCCACTCTCATTCATAAGCCTTAAATCATCCTCAATTTGTTTATGACTCTCTATTTTACCTTCTCGAAGATAAAATCCTAGCCTTGGAGGTAAGAAAAGTTCTAGGGTTGTGGACCCATAATTTTGGTATCTGTTAATGGTGTTTTTATGCACTTCACAACACAGGTAATACGTAGGCGCATTACCTCTCTTGAAAGACAATTTTCCACAATCAAATTGCAGAACACTATCCCAAGGTCTCTCGGGTGTCAGGTCATGACGAGGCTTGGAATAAATCAGTTGTTTGATGTGATTTTGCTGGAATCACAAGGCGGTTTTACATGGTTAAAGCTATAGGAGAATTGGGTCAATTGATGGAGTTCTATGGATATGGAATTATTGCATGTTGCTGTAGACTCAAACAACAGTCTTGGACTCCGTTATTTCATGAGATTTGGCTTTACAATGTGCAATAAACCTTAACACAAGTTTCTAAAAAAAAGGGAAAAAAGAAAAGGGCGAGGAAGGAAGGTGTTTCCCGGACCTGCAACTACCGATGAACAGTGATAATGGAGGTGGCTGCTATGGACAGTTTCCTTAAACAAAATCTCACTTAATCAAAATTCTCACAATATTATGAAACCTGTGCTATCTTCTAGGGACAACAGATATTCATCATTCATTCGCTATGGAGAGGTGAATAAAGATGAGATTCAATGAGCAATAATGGAATTAAAGTCTAGGCTAACTTTACACAGTCATCTACCTTCAACAAATGACCCAAAGTATGGACAAGGAAAGCATACACACAACAGTGATCTTCAAAATCAGAGACAACATACTAAATCTACCAAAGTCAATCTCAGGATACTAAAACAGTAAAGCAACTTAAAGCAAAGTTTTAACTAAATGGAGAAGAACCATGAAACATGTGGAGAAAACTAGAAATACATCAGAAAATGACTGTATTTTCTATTATATTCTTAGTAGCATGCCTTTACAACAACTCAACTCTCTTAAAATGAGAGGAGGAGAGCCCTATTTATAGTTTTCAAAAAACAAAATGAATGGCCAAGATTTGATTCTTATTGTGTGGCCTAGATTCACTTTACATTAGGGTTTCACCTACCCCCAAGTATTACATTTATAACTAATTTTTTGTTTCTTCCCTATTTCATCATCTAGTGACAACACTGTAGCAAATTTGTCTTTTAGCAATTTGCCCTTTGCTGTAGCTATTCTTAAAGGAATTCTTTGTCGATGATAGGGTTGCCCTCTTGCTTCTTCAATGTGGCATACTCCATGAAACTCAAAAGCAGGGGTTGGAACTTACCCAACTCCTTGATGTCGGACCACAAAATTTGGTAACTCCACTCCTGGGAATTGCTACCGAGCTTCTTCCAGTCATCATCATACCTAGCAGCATTGTCTCTGAAGAGCTCTGACTGCACGAAGGCTCGGGCAGCAAAGCACATGAGTTCAGTGGTGACCTCGGCTGACATCCCATCTTCCATGATCTTCAAGAAGTGGGGTTTTATATTCTCAGGATTGACCTTAACCGCAGGTAGCTCGTACCCCGTCATCAGCTTGAGGTAACGAGTACACTCTTCTCTGGAATCTCTTGCCCATTAAATGTCTGGCGCTATCCGCTCTGAAATCTACTCAAGCTTCCTCTTTCGGTGATCAAAATATTGCTTCCATGTATCCACCAGCTAGTGATCATCATCCTTGAAGGTGAGGTCCTTTTCCCAGATGTCACTTGGAAAAGCAAGTATGGCTTCAATCTTTGGGTAGGACAGCTCATACTTCCTTGGGAATGCCTCGTAGATTTGCCTTGAACCCTCAAGAGTTTTTCGAACCTCCAAGAACCTATTTGCTGCCCGGACTACTAAGTTGATGCCTATATTTCCCATGTCCAAGACCTACTGGAACTAGTTTTCTGTAGTCTTGTCCAAGTTTCGCCTCTTCTCCAATTTTATGATCTGTTCATGGGACAACAACTGAGGCAGGGCCGATGATGTCGTGGGCTGCTCATCCGGAGACGACCACTGTTGAATTTAGGCCGTCAAATCGACCACTTGCTCTTTTAGTTCTTCTTTGGAAACCTTATCCTACTGGATAAGATGCACTACCGTGGTGACTGATTCTTGAAGATGCTCAACCTTTTGTTCCGTCGTGGCCACTCCCAATTCGATGGTGGAGACGTTGTAAGTTATGCCTTGCTCTCCAACCATCGGCGTTGCTATTTGTACTGCCCTTGATCCTGAGACGTCCATGGTTACTTTTGACTTGAACTTTGGCTTCTTCGCCTTTCTGGTGCTCATTTGTACCCTGGCCATAATGGCTTCCAGCCTTGCCTTGGGGTCCTTCAAGGTGGGAGTCTTTTGCTTTAGTTGTCTTTGTAGCCAATCGGGTACTTGGGGTTCTTCCCCCGGTGGTTCACTTCGACTCTCGCTGTCCTCTTTGTCAGGTTCAATGGCTCTAACAAAAAAATATTTCTCTTTGGTTCCTGCATCTTCTTTCTCTTCATTAGAGTCTTGTCGGAACGCCTCACGTCTAGCGGGGAACTCAGAATGCACTCGCTCTTTGGGTGAACCTTCCTTTTCAGCATTGTCCTCTTCTTTGTTTTGGATGCATTAATGTTCCTCTAGGTTTTTTCCTTGTCCATCCTCATGGAGGAATGCCCCTTCATCATGCTCTGTAGTTTGGCCATGTCCCTCGACTGGAGATCTATTGCCCTCCATCTTTGGAGCAGCAATCTCTTCTTCCTGTGCTAATCGGTCCTCAACCTCCTTATCTTCAATTTGTTTGAGCTGCTTCCCCCACTCTACATTGAGCTCGGGATCATTTAACTCTTGGATCAGTTCAGCATCGATGTCCCCACTGCCCTCACTAGAGGATTAATAGGCCACCTCATCGATCTCATGATGCTCGAACAAAGGGTGTTCATGATACTCAAACTCCTTGTGTTCTGGTGCTTTTTCAACTTCCAACTACTGTCGTTCAAGCTTATCTGATATTTGCATGGTTGCTTTCATCTTTGGTGAGTCAGTAGAAGGGGAGGGAGCTAGAGTGCATGCCATAGCTTGAGCTATTGCAGCTTGGACCACTGGATTGGTGAGCATCCCTGAAAGCTCGGATGGCACGTTCTGCATGTACCTCACAAGAGACATCAGAAGGCTAAGGGTAGGCGTTGTAGCAGTAGAAACAAAAGGAAGGGAAGGGGACATAGAAGAAGAGGACATTGGTGAAGTGGTGGCAGATGATGAATCCACGGGAATAACCTATAATATTGGAGGAGTGGGAGCAAAGTGGATGGAGATGTCCATCACAGGTGGGGATGAAGTTGAGGGTGCAACTGAAGCATGAGGGATAGGAGAAACAACACTGGTAGTAGTAACAATGGTAGGAAGGGACCATGGTGAGCTAGATCCCCCCACTTTGATCTCAAGGGACGGGCCCTTGGTTACTGCTGCCATCTCCGCACTGCCAATTATTTTCCTTCTCTTTTTGGAAGGTTCAGGCTTAGAAGCCTTACGAGCATAGACCTTTGGTTTGGGCAGCTGTTCACTAGCCTCCTTTCTTTTCTTGGTCTTGACTGATGGTGGGGTCTTAGATGTTTCCCTAGTTTTAGCAGCAACTGCTCCACCTTCAGAACCACTTGGTTCACTTATGTGCTCACTTGTAAGCTCAGTAAATGTTAGAACGACCCCTTGTTGTTTCAATTGAGCCACCTTCTTGTCGATCCATGCTCTTGTTCAGATTTCAATGGGCCTAGTGAGTATACTAACATGATTGAGCTATGGCTCATTCCAATCAATTGTAGGCATCGACAAGTTGGAAACTGCATCGTAGCCTGGATCAACAACTGTGTCTTCATCCTCCTCCAGCTGGTCAGGGACTGGACACAAGTTCACCCTTCATACATAAATAGCAGTCATGCGCATGTAATGTCGCAACCGCACCTCAAGGTCATCTTTGCAATTGGCCTAGAAGTCCTTGATGTTGTGGAGGTGGGCATATTCACTTCACAGTGCCTTCCTGACGTGGCCATAAGGATCCATTCGGGGCCTTGTTGTGTATTGTTCAAAGTTATGCTTGGCTAACTCCCTCTCCGAATATCCTACACACTGGGAGGTGTGGACCTTATACATCCCCTAACCAAGATTGATGGGATAGGCAGGGCCTGCCAAATGTTTCTCGCTCAAGAGGCTGTGAATGTGTCGCAGCTGTCGAGTTAGCTCCAACAGGATGATCCGATCATTTGGGTATCGGGGTAGCTTGTTCGGTCTCTCGGTGAAGCCCTGAGCGTGTATGTACGTGAACTTAGGGAACTGAATGTACCAGAAGGCATACTGTTTGAGGAGGGCCTTGACACTGTGGGATATCCTTCTATGAAAATCCCCTCCTAAGGATCGGATGATGTGAGCAATGAATGCATCGTTCACCCTACAGTAGTCTCTTTTAAAATTCCGGAACTGCAACTGGGGGTAGTTGTCATACGGTTTGAGCTCTGGCCCTAATGGATTACTGGGAATCATTGTCAACCCCTGATAGTATTGCCGACTGGCGAGGGAGTACACCAAATAGGAAGTCATAAAGAATTTGGTGGTCTTCTTTACAGTGGTAAACTACTCATGGAAGCAGTCGTTGATTATCTCGCCCCAATAGAAGGTGGTGCCCTTACCGCGGAGGATCTGCTCTATGAAGTAGAACATCCATTCTTGGAAGAAATCCGCACCGGGGAGGCCCATGACTCGACTGAGTAGAGTTACGAGGTCATGATAGTCCTCAAAGAAGTCACTGCGGAAGAGCTCTTGAGGAAGCTTCCCAACACTACCTCGTTTGTCTTTCAACTAGTACTGGTTGATGAGCCTTTTGCACCCCAATGGGTCCTATTCCCAAACCTCTTTACAGTCTTCCATGGTGGGGACCTCCATGCTCTCAAAGGCAAAAATATGGAAGGTCGCCGTTATACTTGACGGAGACATATCTGCAAGGATATTTCCATCACAGTCCACTATGGTTCTAGTATCACATTGGTAGGCATCCACGCACGCTCTACCAGCTTTGGGGCCACCAAGGCCAGTGGGAAGTTTGCAGCTTTAGCAAGTCCACTGCTCTTTATTAATCTTGCGTTTTCTATTTTTGGGTTCATTCTGACCCTCTGTGTGAATTCATCAACATCGACCTGTCCGATGTTGGTGTCTGAGACATCCCTCCAAAGGGTAGTGATTCTGGATTGAATAGGGACCCCATAGAACTTGTATTTCATTAAGTCTCTGTCTTCCTTTCCCCTCAGTGGTTTGGCTAATCCTTTCCCTTTTCCTTTTGAGGTGTCGGAAGTCTCTACTCCGGATTCCATAAATCCTGCACGAAAGACGTGAATTAGTAATGATGAACTTGACAAAATGGCTACTGTAAAATCCTTGCATGTTAAGATTAGTCTGGTAATCATAATTCATATTTAATAACCATGCAAGCTGGATACTTCATCATTTAGAAAGCAGTGTAAAGAATCTGGAGTTCCTGGGCCGGAATTCCCTTGGCAGAATGTCGCTTGAAAGGGAAAAATGAGAGTGGAACTCCAAAAGGAACTTCCCGAGGTTGGATTTGAGGATTTGAGGTTGGAGGTGAAGGAAAACCCAATTTTAGCAAGTGGGTCAAAATCCATTTTGGATTTGGAGGTCATTTGATACCTCATTTTGAAGTTTAGACACTACCTGTAGAAAAACCGTTTGAAATGGCGCAGAGGACACGAAATTCTGGGCGTCGGAATCTGGGTTCCGGATTGTCGTTGCCGAGAAGTGGCTACGGGTCGGCCGTTGGGAATGGCGGAAAGGAAACGGAAATCCAGAGGGGGAATTCCGGAAGGCAGTTTCCAAAAGCGGGTAGAGGGTTCGAGGAAGCAGGTAGTGAACGGAGCACCGAGACCCAGAGGTCGAGAAGCTATTCCGGGATCGCTGTTAGAATGGTGCAGGTGGGATGAAATCTCAAGAAGGGAATTTCAGAGTTCGAAATCTGAAAGAAGGATCAGAGGAAAAGTCTAGATTCAGGCTTTGACAAACAGCGGACAGGGGTTCAGGAGCCGGGGAGACGCTCGGACCGGGCCGTTTAGAATGGTGGAGACGTAACAGAATCCTGAGAAGGGAATTCCGGTGGTCGAAATCTGAGGAGGGAGGTTGGCTGAAGATTTTGACTGAAAGATGAGACTTTTCGGTTGGGAAGCGACGTCTGGAAAGCCACTAGAGGAAGGCCGTTTGGAATGGCGAAATTGGGATGAAGTTTTGGGAAGGGAATTTCGGCGACCGAATCTCGAGGGAAGATTGAATTTGGCAAGATTGCAATATTTGAGTTTAGATGGACTTCAAAGGTCTGGGGTCCGAGGGTCAGGAGGACGCTTGGACAAGGCTATTCAGAACAACAGAGACACAACAGAATCCCGGGAAGGGAACTCCGAGGGTCAAAATCCAAGGTGGGGAATTTGTCGAAGGTTTCAAGAATTTAAAGAGTTTGTGGATGGCCGCGGGAAGACCCGGGCCCAGAAGAAGCCGACGTTGTTCCGAAGAATAGCCGCGGCGCGGTAAAGCTCTGGATCAAATTTCCGGCCACGGATTTCAATTTTTTGGGTATTCTAAAAGGTAGGTTTTGAGCAGAGGGTGCGGATTTATTTAATTTGGGTTTCATTTTATATTTTACCCTTACCAAAATCCAGAAATTCGCAAAACAAAAAGGAGGGCGCACGAACGAAAAACCTACCTCGAGAACTCGAAGAACAAGCTACCAGATGCATGAAGGTCGACAGAAAAGCACTCAAAATTTGGGACAAAAGAAAACTTGGGTGTTGGGAGCTGTCCAACCTTGTCAATCGCTCAAGCATTTGACAATGACGACCGAAAAAATCAATTTTATAGCAAAAACCCCCATTAATGCATCATTAAATTTCGCGTACGACGGCAGGTTAGGTTGGTGGATTTGAAAATGCAGGGGCGACGGGAGGTCTGGAGTCCGGATCCCAGGAAGCCGTGACGCAATGGCCATTGGGAACAATAGAGTTCAATAGGAAACCCGAAAATGGCCATGGACGCTAGAAAGGGAATTCCGATAAGGAAAACCCGGAACGAACCCCAGACTTAGCAATTTTTGATTTTTTAAAGGGGCGACTTTGGTCAAGCTTAAAATATGGCATTGGGAAGCGCATCAACTCTTTTGAGGCACAAAAAGGGGCACGCAAAATGAGGCAAAAGAAAAAAGGGGCCAAAAATTTTGACTAGAAAAGAGGGTCCCCTTTCTGAACGGGGCGTGTGTGCAAAATGGGCACAACAAATGGCGACTCCGCTGGGAGAACGCTCCCGACGTTCTAGAGATAAATAATCATTCCGAACCCATGATCTCTGGTTTCGTAGACCTAAGACAGTTTTCAAAGCTGAACTAAGGGCAATTCAAGGAAGGCAAGATTTAAACCGACTGCAAGATCATCACGGAGGTGTGTGCATTGTGAGTTCATTTCCACTCAGAGAGAGTACGAATAACCACTAGTCGGAGGAGATAAGCTACATAGTTCATCTAATCCCAAAAGTAACCTGGACATTACTCTGTTGCCAGTCAGACATCCATAGCCCTGATGGAGTTGTCGCTACGACCCCACAAACATAGCTCTACTGCCAGACAAACGTCCATAGCCCCGGTAGAGATATTTGCACACCCATACGGTTGTTCTTTGCAATTTCTTTATTGCTTGTACTGGATATTTCCTTTTAGCACTTTCTTTCTTCTTTTTTCTTAGTTCTTTCAACCATGCAAATGATGAAGTTCACGATGGGCTTGGGAATCGTAGTGGTCATTGGAATAGACTTTAGATTTTTCACTTATTTCTTCCTCCCAGTGATCACCATATCATTCTTTGGAGATATTATAAAGTGTGTTTTGTGCATTCCATGATGAGAGTAGGGATCCAAGCAAGTAGCCATCCTAGGTTAGTTCAAAGTTCAAAAGTTGAAAACCAATGCTTAGGGGATTTCAGAGGGTAGCAGCAAGGAATGAAGGCTTATCTAGAGAATTAGCCCGAAAGTGGATAGCGAGGAAACCATTCACTAGACCGAGCACGACCACCACAACAGAATAGGGAGACTTCCAAAATCGCGACCAAACGGCCAGGCAGGCAAACAAAACCAAAGGACAAAGCAAGAAATCTATCCTAACCTACGCACAAGTATTTAAAAAGATAGCTCCACAGAGCTCAAGCTTGGAAGTAATGCTTGAGGTGCTACCCGTTGATAGGCAATAGGACGTCTTCACCAGTTAGGGTCTTTAGGCGAAAAGCATTATCTCCAAGGATTTCAGCAATCTGAAAGGGGCCAAGCCAAAGCTTGTCGAATTTATTGTGTCCCCCTTTCTTTTCATGGGCCTTGTCCTAGTAGATGATTAGATCAAAAATGCTGAAGGCCTTGAATTTGGCTTGATGATCGAACCATATTTTGACTACGCTTTGATGCTTGGCAAAATTTTCTATTGCACGGTCTCGTACTTCTTCAAGATTTAGTAGCTCAGCGAGATGAGCTTCTCTGCGGTCTCCCCCCTCATAAAAGTCGTTGATAAATTGGAGGGTTGGGATTTTCAAGTGTATGGGGAGGACGGGTTCTAAGCCATAGACTAGATGGTACAGGGAATCTCCAAGGGCAACCTTGTGGCGGGTGCGATCAGCCCATAAGGCAAAATGAAGTTGCGTATGCCAATCCTTGGGGTTCCGATCTAGGAGCTTCTTGATCACCGTGATCAAGTTCTTGTTAGTAGACTCAGCAAGGTCATTGCCTTGAGGATAATAGTTTGATGAAAATTTGAGAGCGATGCCATAATCGAAGGCCTTGCTTGTGAATTTCAGTGAGGCAAACGCAGGGCCATTATCACAGACTAAAGCATATGGGCAACCAAAGTGATTTAAAATGAAACTTTCTAAGAAATTGGTTACTACTTCAGTTGTGCATTGCCTACAAGTTATTGCTTTTGTCCATCTAGTGTAGTAATTAGAAGTAGTTAGAATGTACTTGTGTCCTACGGATGATGGAGGACTTACCAAACCAATGAAGTTGAGACCCCATTGCGCAAAAGGCCTTACCTCCAGCACGGGTTGTAGTGGGACAACAATGTTTCTTTCCCTGACAGCAACAGTCTGGCACACGTGGTAGGTATGAACGTGACCGTGAGCGTCCTTGAAAATGGTGGGCCAATAATACCCAGCTCTCAGGATTTGATGTGCGGTTGATAGTCCCGAGCCGTGGCCAGTTCCGAACTTGTTATGGAATTCCTTGAGCACGTGATCAACTTCCTCTTTTCCTAGGCATGTTAGATAGATACCCTCATGGTTTTTCTTGTACAATATAAAGCCTTGCAACATATAGCTGCTACTGTTTAATCGAAGGTCTCACCTTTGGACTCCATGCAGATAGGGCAGGCACTGGTGGTTCAATAGGTAGTACACTATGTCATCATACCACTCCGCTGGGGAGACGTCCTCCAGCTGGTACTATTGTATCGTGAGTTCAGGTTCGACATTAATAACCACCTCTACCATTGTTCGGGTGAGTGCCTATCCTCTTACCAGCTTCATCAGATGGATCTCCATGTCATACTCCTGTAGCAACACGATCAATTTTTCCCGACGTTCCCCTAATTCATTCTGCATAAGTAATGTTTTTACTGCGGGGTTGGGAACTATGGAAAAAGCCTTGTTGCGTAAGATGTAATGCCGAAACTTCTTGATTCCTTTAACAAGGGCATAAGCTTATTTTTTGACGTTATGATAGCATAGTTCTGCATCCTTCGGGGGGGCGCTCATGAAAGTGACTGGATGCTCACTTCCCTCGTCATCCTTTTGCATGAGAATACTGGCACAAGAATGTTCTGAAGCAAAGGAATATACATAGAAGGGTTTTAAATAATTGGGGCTGACTAACACAGGAGCATCAGCGATGGCTTTCATGATTTCCCCAAAAGCCTGCTTCGCCTCGGGAGTCCACTCGACCTTGGTGTCTTGCTTCAACATGGCATTGAGGGGTTTAACTATTTCTGCGAAACCCGTGATGAATTTGCGGACGAAGTTAATCTTTCCAAAGAAAGACTTTAGTTCTTTCTTGCTGCCTGGCAGCTGGATTTTCATAATGGATTAGATCCATTCGGGGTCGATAGAGATTCCTCGTTCTGATAAGACATGTCCAAGAAACCTCCCTTCAGTGACTTCGAAGATGCACTTCTTTGGGTTAAGGGAAACCCCAAATGTGCGACACCTTTCAAAGACCTTGCATAGGTCGGCAACGTGACTGCTTCGTTGCTTTGAAAATATCATTAAATCATCCATATAGATGATTATGCACTTGCCTATCAAGTCCTTGACTGTGATATCCATGGCACGCTGGAAAGTGGTGCCAGCGTTGATGAGTCCAAACGAAATTCTTCTATATGCGAACGTTCCCCATTTGGTGGCGAATGTCGTCTTGTGTCGATCCTCGTACTGCACCATAACTTGGTTATACCCAGAATATCCATCTAGGAAGGACATCATCTAGGAACCGTTCACTACCTGTAACACCTCGCCCAATGAAGGTACAAGATAGTTATCCTTTTTTGAGGCTCAATTCAGATTGCAAAAATCCATGCATAATCGGATTTCCTGGCTCTTCTTTCTGACCAGAACCAAATTGGCTACCCATGTGGAGTGTCGAACCGGGAAGATGATTCTAGCTGACAACAAATTTTACACTTCCTTATAAATTATTGGCTCAAATAGAGCATTAACAGGGCGTTGCCGCTGGCGGAATGGTTTCACATCTAGTCTGAGAGGGATAGTGTGTGTGATAATTGATGTGTCATACATTTTGAAATCGTCATAGCTCCAAGCAACGATGTCATGATACTTGCATAGTGTTTCAATAATTCGCTTTCTTTCGTTAGGAGTGCATACCTTACCTATGAACATGTTCTTGGCATTTCTGGCTATTCCTAAATTGTAAGTATCACATTGACCGCTGATAGTATCTTCCTTGGCTCATTGATCCTGGTCCCTGATCTGATCAAGGTCAAAGATCCATTCTAATTGAACCATTCCCCTGGGGATGGTGTTAGTCTTTAAGTTGATGATCCCCTCTATGTCCAGGTCTGCCTCTTGAGGCTCAACCTCATCATTTATCTGGGTAGAAAACAAATCTGAACTGGTGATAAAATCCAAGATATGTTTGTCATCGTTGAATACTTGAAAATTAGCTACATTATCGGGCACTGACGGGACGGAAGTGAGTTCCATCATAAATCTTTTGAGGCCCGACAGGGACAATGGTTGCAGTGTGCTTGCCACCTGTGCTAAGGCATTAGCAATATGATTCTGAGTGCATGGGATCAACTGAAGGTTGAAGGCATCCAACCCTTCTAGCAGATCCCATATGCGGTGTCGATAGTTAGTGAGCCTTCAATCGTAGCAAGAATAAAGCTTCCTGACTAACTCTGAGTCTCCATACACTTGGAGCATCTTGACATCTTTTCATACTGCCATTAAGAGGCCCAAGACCAAAGCTTCGTACTTTGCCACATTTTTAGTACAATAGAACTGCAGTCGATGAGTAGAAAAGTATGATTTACCTTTGGAATTAATAAGTTCAAAACCTACCCCAGCTCTGTGCTTGGATTTAGAACCATCAAAACGCAACGTCCAAAATCCAGGAAAGTCGTTGGGCGTAAGGTTGACAAATTCAGTTTTCACTCTAGGAGGAGCCCTCATTTCAATGATTGCTTTAGGGACCACAGGGGTAGAACATGCCTGCTTGTGCAATGCTGACCCAGTTTTCTCCTTCGAAATAGCCCATTTTTTAACGTGTTCAATTGCTGTTTGGCATAAGCAGCAGTCAAACTCTGAGTGAGCATCATTATGCACCCTGCACTAATTAGGGAGTAGGAGTTCGTGGAAGTTCATTCGGGTTTCTAGGCTGAGCTAGTCATGCACACATCTCTCCATTAAGTCTTGGAAACCACCGAAGAGTCCAAGGCTGTCCCTCTCTTCTAGTTCTTCGTCACCAGGTTCTATGAGCATTTCAGTGCTCTGAGAGACATTGGCCAAATTAGCAAGTGGGCTACATAGTACAAGGAAAACCTCGCCTGTTCCTTTGTCTTCAAGGTGCTCTGGCTCATTCTTGTATGCCACTGGAGAATAATTTACCAGACTCATTTTGGCATACAACACCTCATTTGTGTTGTTGTACTTCGTAATCATAAATTTCATCCATGGTTCTCTGTCAATTCGGATCTGATTAGGCATTCCTTTCCATGGCAGCCATATGTGAGTAATTAGTGGCGATGTATCCATTCAGTGCCCTCATGAAATCCCTTCCTAAAATTTTACCATAGGTGTCCGAGATATCGACCACCTATATGTCAATGGTCTGTTGAATCCGGGGATCAGCAGCAACCTGCATGGGTATCCTGTTGATCTCGCCTTCTATGCTGATTTCAATTTTATCAAGCTGCGTCACCTTCTGCCGCAAAGGAGTTGGTGCTATCCCAAGTGCCTTGCACACACACAAAGGCATGACATTGGATGAAGCTCCTGAATCCAACAAGCAATTGTGAAGGTTCTTTCCGAACACATGGACGGTGGTCAAAAAGGGAGGGGTCTCGAATTTCCCTTGAAACAACCCTCCAGAAACGTCCACCTGAGCAACTTGGGCCTTTTCCTTCTCGCTGCCCCTGTCTTGGGTTGGTATTGGATTAGCTACCTTGTCAGAGTGCTTGTTTGCTTGCTGATCTATTGGAAAGCTAGCCTTACTATTAAAAATCTGTCTGACAACCGGTTCATTTGATTGATCACTAAAAAAGACCTTCTTCATCGGAACTTCTTCCTGAGCTGACCCTGAAGACGGGGTTCCATTTATCATTCGAAAGAAGGCGTTCTTGACAGCAGGAACCTTTAGAAGTTCGAGGGCGGACACACTCAACTTTAACTTCCTGAATTTCTCAGCAATATATTCCCCCATTTTCTCAATTTCTTGGTCATGGAAAACATTTTGGGAAGGGCTAGCATTTTGTCTTTAGCCACTGCTTGGCTATTTATTTCTGCTGAGATATCGTGTGGGTGTGAGTGGAAAACTTAGATTATTGTTTGCATTTGGATCGAGAGGGGTACTAAAATTGTTTGGTGGGGTGCAGGTCGTGAAGGGCCCTCCAGCATGGCCTCTGGCTTGCCTATTTCTGAGGTTATAAGGGGAAGTCCACTGGTGAAACATTTGGACTTCATCCTCCCTAAAATCCTCTTCATCATCCTTAGGACCATTATCTATTGAATTAAAAAGCTAAGCCAAAGGACTTTCAGGACTTACCTCTTCCGCCTTGATATTATTGATGTTTGAACTGGTGTCGCTCAGCTCTGGTGTGTTGCACTCCGCCCTTGGGAAAGGAGCTTGGTTCAAAACCAATATCGGGGAGTCGTATGGGTCAGATGGGACAATGTCCCTACACCCTGAACAGTTGAATGCATTCTGAACCTCTACCTGGAAAATCTCAGCTGCAGTTTGGAATTCTGGGCAATCCAATTCGGATGGCGGCTCGACTTGTGTATGTGGCACCAACCGGATAAAATAGCCTCTACCAAATAAACTCTATTGGCGGGGTTCTCATTGTTGTTGCTGCTGCGTTGATTAAGAGGCGTGGGAACGCCACCGTTGTTGGGGCGTGTATTCCATGTCTGATTCTACCTTTGGAAGGGCCTTCTGTCAAAGTTTTGGCCCGATTTTTGATTTCTATCATAATTCTGTCTTGGTGATGTGCCAGCCTCTCGATTATCCCGATTCTTGTGGTAATCTCGATTTTCCCTGTTCAGGTTGGCCTAGATACTCTTGCGACGTCTACAACTGGTTATTCTAATTTCTTAAGTGCGTCATCTCGGTCGACATTTTCTTGACCATTTTCGTAAGCTCGTCGATCCTATCCCTTTCGACGTTGTTTGGTTGCGGTGCAGTATTCTAAAGGAACATGGGCTGTGCTGCCAGCTGATTTTGATGAGCTAGTGGAAATTCCGCCGCTTGGAGGTATATAGGCATCTGGGGTTGTGACTATTGCTATTGGGGCAGCAAGTAGTGAGGATTCATTGGTTGCCCAGGATGCGAAACCATAGGTAGCTGAGGTATTGGATTCAGCAAGGGCGTTTGGTGCTGCAAAGCCTTTGTGAGTCTCTGTATCTGTGTCGAGTGTGCGATTTTCCCAAGAGAAGGTAGTGGATTGGATATATTCTGTCCCAAATCTGTGCTGGCGATGATGGCCACAACATATGCATCTACCAACCTAGTCGATGGTGGTCTCATCCTTTTTACCAAGGCTGATGTGAGGTTGTCCAACGTTGCATAGGAAAAAGGTAGGACAACAACATTGTTGAAAACATACGGGGCCTACAGCCGAGTGTATGCTCTATGGAAGTGGTCATTGAACGAGCTGATTGGTTCATTGATTTCCCTTTGAACCAACATGAAATGCCGATACGAATCGATGGGGCTGACAAGGGTTTTGAAATTCTACAAAAATGCATTCTTCAATAGATCCCATGAGTTGATAGTCCCAGCTGGTAGATTGACGTACCAGTAGAAGGCATCTTCCCCTAAGGAGTAAGGAAAGAGTCTGCATGCCACATCCTCATATATGATTTGCATAGTTTTCAAGGCAATCTTGAAGATCCTGACATGTTCCTCGGCTGTCCTCTGTGGATCCCGGGAGTTGAACTTCATGCAAAAATTCTTGAGATTCTTTGGCATATCATGGTAGAGGTTGAAGGCGAGAGGAGAAGGGTTATTTCCTAGCCATGCCATCGAGAGAGGCGGTGGAGGTGGCTGTGCCAGATTGGCCTGTGTTTGTAATGGGGCTGCAGCAACTCGTGAGGCAGCGACAAGGCTGGGGACTGCGTTCAGCTGAGAAGCGGCGTTCAATCCAGACGAAGTGGCGACTTGGAAGATCTCAATGGTTGGATGAGCGGAAGATGAATCTATCAATGAGGATGACGAAGGCGGAGGTGAAAAAGTAGTGAGCTGTTCTACGAAATTGATGATGGGTGGTCCCCTTCGTTTAGCTCTCTTAGCTCGGATCAGGGGCTGTAATTCTTGCAACTACCCTTGTTTGGTGTAGATCTCAATATCCGGTGGAGTCTCTCAGGAGAGAACGATTCAATTCGATCCGGCTTTAACCTTTAGTGCCCTCCTTCTAGTGCCAGTTCTGTTGATGGTATTTTTATGCACTTCACAACACAGATAATATGTAGGCGCATTACCTCTCTTGAAAGACAATTTTCCACAATCAGATTGCAGAACACTACCCTAAGGTCTCTCAGGTGTCAGGTCATGACGAGGCTTGGAATAAATCAGTTGTTTGATGTGATTTTGTTGGAATCACAAGGCGGTCTTACGTGGTTAAAGCTGTAGGAGAATTAGGTCAATTGATGGAGTTCTATGGATATGAAATTATTGCATGTTGCTGTAGGCTCAAACAGCAGTCTTGGACTCTGTTATTTCATGAGATTTGGCTTTACAATGTGCAATAAACCTTAACACAAGTTTCTAAAAAAAAGGGAAAAAAGAAAAGGGCAAGGAAGGAAGGTGTTTCCCGGACCTGCAACTACCGATGAATAGTGATAATGGAGGTGGCTGTTGTGGACAGTTTCCTTAAACAAAATCTCACTTAATCAGAATTCTCACAATATTCTAAAACCTGTGCTATCTTCTAGGGACAACAAATACTCATCATTCATTCGCTATGAAGAGGTGAATAAAGATGAGATTCAATGAGAAACAATAGAATTAAAGTCCAGGCTAACTTTACACAGTCATCTACCTTCAGAAAATGACCAAAAGTATGGACAAGGAAAGCATACACACAACAATGATCTTCAAAATCAGAGACAACATACTAAATCTACCGAAGTCAATCTCAGGATACTAAAACAGTAAAACAACTTAAAGCAAAGTTTTAACTAAATGAAGAAGAACCATAAAACATGTGGAGAAAACCATAAATACACCAGAAAATGACTGTATTTTCTATTATATTCTTAGCAGCATGCCTTTACAACAACTCAACTCTCTTAAAATGAGAGGAGGAGAGCCCTATTTATAGTTTTCAAAAAACAAAATGAATGGCCAATATTTGATTCTTATTGTGTGGCCTAGATTCAATTTACATTAGGGTTTCACCTACCCCCAAGTATTACATTTATAATTGATTTTTTGTTTCTTCCCTATTTCATCATCTAGTGACAACACTGTAGCAAATTTGTCTTTTAGCAATTCGCCCTTTGCTGTAGCTATTCTTCAAGGAATTCTTCGTCGATGATAGGGTTTCCCTCTTGTTTCTTCAACGCGGCATACTCCATGAAACTCAAAATCAGGGGTTGGAACTTATCCAACTCCATGATGTCAGACCGCAAAATCTGGTAACTCCACTTCTGGGAATTGCTGCCGAGCTTCTTCCAGTCATCATCATACCTAGTAGCATTGTCTCTGAAGAGCTCTGACTGTGCAAAGGCTTAGGCAGCGAAGCAAATGAATTCAGTGGTGACCTCGACTGACATCCCATCTTCCATGATCTTCAAGAAGTGGGGCTTTATATTCTTAGGATTGACCTTGACTGCAGGCAGCTCGTACCCCATCATCAGCTTGAGGTAACGAGTACATTCTTCTCTGGAATCTCTTGCCCATTCAATGTCTAGCACTATCCGCTCTGAAATCTGCTCAAGCTTCCTCTTTCATTGATCAAAATATCGCTTCCATGTATCCACCAACCAGTGATCATCATCCTTGAAGGCGAGGTCCTTTTCCCAGATGTCACTTGGCAAAGCAAGTATGGCTTCAATCTTTGGGTAGGACAACTCATACTTCCTTGGGAACACCTCGCAAATCTGCCTTGAACCCTCAAGAGTTTTCTGGACCTCCAAGAACCTATTTTCCGCCTGGACTGCTAAGTTGATGCCTGTATTTCCCATGTCCAAGACCTGTCAGAACCAGTTTTCCATAGTCTTGTCCAAGTTTTGCCTCTTCTCCAATTTTCTGATCTGTTTATGGGATAAAAACTGAGGCGGGGCCGATGACGTCGTGGGCTGCTCATCCGGAGACGACCACTGTTGAATATAGGCCATCAAATTGGCCACGT
Source organism: Sequoiadendron giganteum (assembly GCA_007115665.2). Lineage (NCBI taxonomy): Eukaryota > Viridiplantae > Streptophyta > Pinopsida > Cupressales > Cupressaceae > Sequoiadendron > Sequoiadendron giganteum. The sequence continues at coordinate 158,111,850 of CM021103.1, forward strand.
GCTCTTTTAGTTCTTCTTTGGAAACCTTATCCTACTGGATAAGATGTACTATCGTGGCGACTGATTCTTGAATATGCTCAACCTTTTGTTCCCTCGTGGTCACTCCCAAGTTGATGGTGGAGACATTGTAGGTTATGCTTGCTCTTCAACCATTGGCGTTGCTATTTGTACTACCTTTGATCTTGAGACGTCCATGGTTACTTTTGACCTGACCTTTGGCTTCTTCACCTTTCTAGTGCTCATTTGTGCCCTGGCCATAATGGCTTCTAGCCTTGCCTTGGGGTCCTTCAAGGTGGGAGTCTTTTGCTTTAGTTGTCTTTGTAGCCAATCAGGTACTTGGGGTTCTTCCCCCGATGGTTCACTTCGACTCCTGCTGTCCTCTTTCTCAGGTTCAACGGTTCTAACAAAAAGAGCTTTCTCTTTGGTTCCTACATCTTCTTTCTCTTCATCAGAGTCTTGTCGGAACACCTCACATCTAGTGGGGGACTTGGTATGCACCTGCTATTTGGGTGAACCTTCCTTTTCAGCATTGTCCTCTTCTTTGTTTTGGATGCATTCATGTTCCTCTAGGTTTTGTCCTTGTTCATCCTCATGGGGGAATGCCCCCTTATCATGCTCTATAGTTTGGCCATGTCCCTCGACTGGAGATCTATTTCTCTCAGTCTCTGGAGCAACAATCTCTTCTTCCTGTGCTAACCGGTCCTCGGCCTCCTTATCTTCAATTTCTTTGAGCTGCTTCCCCCACTCTGTATTGAGCTCAGGATCATTTGAATCTCAGATCAGTTCAGCGTCGACGTCCCCACTGCCCTCACTGGAGGATTCATAGGCCACCTCATTGATCTCATGACGCTCGAACAAAGGGTGTTCATGATACTCAAACTCTTCATCTTCTGGTGCTTTTTCAGCTTCCAACTGATGTCGTTCAAGCTTATCTAATATTTGCATGGTTGCTTTCATCTTTGGTGAGTCAATAGAAGGGGAGGGAGCTGGAGTGCATGCCATAACTTGAGCTATTGCAGCTTGGACCACTGGATTGGTGAGCATCCCTGAAAGCTCAGATGGCACGTTCTGCATGTACCTCACAAGAGACATCAGAAGGCTAAGGGCAGGCGTTGTAGTAGCATAAATGAAAGGAAGGGAAGGGGACATAGAAGAAGAGGACATTGGTGAAGTGGTGGCAGACGATGAATCCACAGGAATAACCTATAATATTGGAGGAGTGGGAGCAAAGTGGATGGAGATGTCTATCGCAGGCGGGGATGAAGCTGAGGGTGCAACCGAAGCATGAGGGATAGGAGAAACAACATTGGTAGTAGTAACAATGGTAGGAAGGGACCTTGGTGAGCTAGATCCCCCCGCTTTGATCTCAAGGGACGAGCCCTTGGTTACTGCTGCCATCCCCGCACTGCCAGTTATTTTCCTTCTCTTTTTGGAAGGTTCAGGCTTAGAAGCCTTATGAGCATAGACCTTTGGTTTGGGCAGCTGTTCACTAGCCTCCTTTCTTTTCTTGGTCTTGACTGATGGTGGGGTCTTAGATGTTTCCCCAGTTGTAGCAGCAACTGCTCCACCTTCGGAACCACTTGGTTCACTTATGTGCTCACTTGTAAGCTCGGTAAACGTTAGAATGACCCCTTGTTGTTTCAATTGAGCCACCTTCTTGTCGATCCATGCTCTTGTTTAGATTTCAACGGGCCTAGTGAGTATACTGACATGATTGAGCTATGGCTTGTTCCAATCAATTGTAGGCATCGGCAAGTTGGAAACTGCATCGTAGCCTGGATCAACAACTGTGTCTTCATCCTCCTCCAGCTGGTCAGAGACTGGACACAAGTTCACCCTTCATACATAAATAGCAGTCATGCGCATGTAATGTCGCAACCGCACCTCAAGATCATCTTTGCAATTGGCCTAGAAGTCCTCGATGTTGTGGAGGTGGGCATATTCACATCCTAGTGCCTTCTTGACATGGCCATAAGGATCCATTTGAGGCCTTGCTATGTATTGTTCAAAGTTATACTTGGCTAACTCCCTCTTCAAATATCCTACACACTGGGAGGTGTGGACCTTATACATCCCCTGGCCAAGATTGATGGGATAGGCGGGGCCTGCCAAATGTTTCTTGCTCAAGAGGCTGTGAATGTGTCGTAGCTGTCGAGTCAGCTCCAACAAGATGATCCAGTCATTTGGGTACCGGGGCAGCTTGTTTGGTCTCTCGGTGAAGCCCTGAGTGCGTATGTACGTGAACTTAGGGAGCTGAATGTACCAGGAGGCATACTATTTAAGGAGGGCCTTGGCACTATGGGATATCCTTCTATGAAAATCCCCTCCTAAGGATTGGATGATGTGAACAATGAATGCATTGTTCACCGTACAGTAGTCTCTTTTAAAGTTCTGGAACTGCAGTTGGGGGTACTTGTCATACGGTTTGAGCTCTGGCCCTAATGGATTATTGGGAATCATTGTCAACCCTTGATAGTGTCATAGACTAGCGAGGGAGTACACCAAATAGGAAGTCATAAAGAATTTGGTGGTCTTCTTTACAGTGGTAAATTGCTCATGGAAGCAGTTTCTGATTATCTCGCCCCAATAGAAGGTGGTGCCCTTACTACGGAGGATATGCTCTATGAAATGAAACATCCATTCTTGGAAGAAAGCCATACGGGGGAGGCCCATGAATCGACTGAGTAGAGTTACGAGGTCATGATAGTCCTCAAAGAAGTTGTTGTGGAAGAGCTCTTGAGGAAGCTTCGTAGCACTACCTCATTTATTTTTCAACCAGTACTGGTTGATGAGCCTTTTGCACCCCAATGGGTCCTGTTCCCAAACCTCTTTACAGTCTTCCATGGTGGGGACCTCCATGCTCTCAAAGGTAGGAATATGGAAGGTCTCCGTTATACCTGATGGAGACATATCTATAAGGGTATTTCCATCACGGTCCACTATGGTTCTAGTATCAGATTGGTAGGCATCCACGTACGCCATTACCAGCTTTGGGGCCACCAAGGCCGGCGGGAAGCCTGCAGTTTTAGCAAGTCCACTGCTATTTATTAATCTTGCGTTTGCTGTTTTTGGGTTCATTCTGACCCTCTGTGTGAATTCATCAACATCGACCTGTTCGATGTTGGTGTCTGAGACATCCCTCCAAAGGGTAGTGATTCTAGATTGAATAGGGACCCCCTAGAACTTGTATTTCATTAAGTCTCTGTCTTCCTTGCCCCTAGGTGGTTTGGCTGATCCTTTCCCTTTTCCTTTTGAGGTGCCGAAAGTCTTTGCTCCAGATTCCATAAATCCTACACGAAAGACGTGAATTAGTAATGATGAACTTGACAAAATGGCTACCGTAAAATCCCTGCATGTTAAGATTAGTCCAATAATCATAATTCATATTTAATAACCATGCAAGCTGGATACTTCATCATTTAGAAAGCAGTGTAAACAATCCGGAGTTCCTGGGCTGAAATTCCCTTGGCAGAATGCCGCTTGAAAGGGAAAAATGAGAGTAGAGCTCCCAAAGGCACTTACCGGCGTTGGATTTGAGGATTTGAGGTTGGAGGTGAAGGAAAACCCAATTTTAGCAAGTGGGTCGAAATCCATTTTGGATTTGGTGGTCATTTGATACCTCATTTGGAAGTTCAGACACTACCTGTGGAAAAGCCATCTGAAACGACGCAAAAGGACACGGAATCCGGGTTCCGGATTGCCATCATCGGGAAGAGGCTACGGGTTGGCTATTGGGAATGGTGCAAAGGAAACGGAAATCCGGAAGGCAGTTTCCAGAAGTGGGCAGAGGGTTCGAGGAAGCAGGTGGTGAACGGAGCACCTGGACTCGGAGGTCGGGAAGCTGTTCTGGGATTGCCGTTAGAATGACACAGGTGGGATGGAATCCTGAGAAGGGAATTTTGGAGTTTGTAATCTGGAAGAAGGATCGGAGGAAAAGTCTAGATTCAGGCTTCAACCAACAGCGGATCGGGGTCCGGGAGTCGAGAGATGCTCGGACCTGGCCATTTAGAACGGTGGAGACGTAACAGAATCCCGGGAATGGAATTCTGGTGGTCAAAATCTAAGGAGGGAGGTTGGCTGAAGATTTCGGCCGAAAGATGAGACTTTTCGGTCGGGAAGCGACACCCGAAAAGCCGCTTGGGGAAGGCCGTTTGGAACGGCGAAATCAGGACAGAGTTCCGGGAAGGGAATTTCGACGACCGAATCCCGAGGGAAGATTGAATTTGGTAAGATTGTGATATTTGAGTTAAGAAAAACTTCGAAGGTCTGGGGTCCGAGGGTCGGGATGATGCTCGGACAAGGCCGTTCAGAACGGTGGAGACACAACGGAATCCCTGGAAGGGAATTCCGAGGGTCGAAATTTGAGGCGGGGAATTTGTTGAAGGTTTCAAGAATTTGAAGAGGTTGCAGACAGCCGTGGGAAGACTTAGGCTTGGAAGAAGTTGGCGCTGTTCCGAAGAACAGCCGTGGCGCGGTAAAGCTCCGGATCAAATTTTCGGCCATGGATTTTGATTTTTGGGTATTGTAAAAGGTGGGTTTTGAGTGAGGGTACGGATTTATTTAATTTGGGTTTCATTTTATATTTTACCCTTATCAAAATCCAAAAATTTGCAAAACAAAAAGGAGGGCGTGCAGACGAAAAACCTACCTTGAGAACCCGAAGAACAAGCTGCCAGATGTGCGGAAGTCGACGGAAAAACACTTGAAATCCAGGATGGAAGAAAACTTGGGCACCGAGAGCTCTCCAACCTTCTCAATCGCTCGAGCATTTGACAATGACGGTTGGAAAAATCGATTTTATAGCGAAAACCCCCATTAATGCATCATTAAATTTCGTGTACGGTGACAGGTTAGGTTGGTGGATTTGAAAACGTAGGGGCGGCGGGAGGTCCGGAGTCTGGATCTCAGGAAGCCATGATGCAATGGCCATTGGGAACAACAGAGTTCGATAGGAAACCCAGAAGGGGAAACCCGAAAATGGCCACGAATGCCAGAAAGGGAATTCCGATAAGGAAAACCCAGAACGAACCCCAAACTTAGCAATTTTTGATTTTTTAAAGGGGTGACTTTGGTCAAGCTTAAAATATGGCATTGGAAAGCATATCGACCTTTTTGAGGCACAAAAAGGGGCACGCAAAATGAGGCAAAAGAAAAAAGAGGCCAAAAATTTTGACCAAAAAAGAGGGTCCCTATTCCGAATGAGGCGTGTGTGCAAAATGGGCACAACAGTATCTAACAACCCCAATCCCTAACAATATTATAGGTTCTATAACCTTATCCCCACTAATCCATTTGGGTTAGAAGTTCTGAAAGATATTGGGCACATAATACACACACATGCTCCTACCTCTTAACATTTTTTGGGAACATAGCTCATTTATCCCATCTTCGTCTTCAAGTCCTTGGGAATCATACCCTTTGGAACTCCTTCCATGAACCTTCAACCACTTATCCAACTTAACATCCCACCCTTTGTATTTTATTCCATACTATCCTTTTGTATGCCAACCCTCCAACATATACTCTCCACCTACTTCCCACCCTATCCATATACCCTCCTATATGTATGTACTTATGACCATAAGAAAATCTAACCCTAGTACTATTTTTTTTGTTATTCATCTCACAAGCCTCATATCCCTACTACATCCAACTCTATGAATACTACATCTACCCTTTTAACCTATTATTAAATACCCCATATACCACTTTCCCAAACCCACCTTGATTTTTTACTGTTAATCCTACCATGTCCCATGTTTTGCATCAACAACAAGAAGTAAAATAGAAATTAGATACTATACATACAAGCTCAAGGAAATCACAATGGACCTTCACCACAATATCCTTTCACACGACATTGTTTCTCACCCTTTCCCATAAAAAATTAAAGCACCTCACCCCCCACTTTATGATGGAAAAGACAATCCTAGCACACACATTTAATTTGTCTATTCATTTGACATCGATTGCATGTATAATGTTCACATTATATGTAAAATATTCCCAAGATCACTCAAGGAGCATAATCTTGACAAGTTTTACTATCTCCCTTATGGTTCCATGCACACATTAAATATGATAAAAAATCCTTCATGAACCTTTTTTAAATTCAAATTTCTCTTGATGTAAGCTTCATTGGTCTAATTCATTGCAAGCTAGCAAGCAAGGATCCCAATTTATTTTTGTGATTTTGTGCTAGGGTTCCAATTCATTTTGGCCAAAACTAATTACTACCTTATGGACATAGAAATATAGAGGGTCTTCATGGATAATTTCTTCATCTATATTAGAGATAAATAATGTTTAAAAAATATTGGCTGACATGAGTAGCGTAGTTGGCTTGAGGCTATGGGATGGCTCCTGATGGTCTCGGGTTTGACTCGCTCTTAGGTTTAAATTGTGGTAGTGGTTGCCAGCTCCATATACCCCCCTAGGGACTAGTCATGCCTTCCTGCTTGCCTCTAAGTGCTACTGGGTAGGGATACCCTGAGTAACAAAAAATATGTTTAAAAAATACAACACATTCACTAACCTATGCTCCACACTTTGGGATAATGAGACCAAAATGGATAATTCAAACCTCCCGCATCAACCACCACCACATCATAAACTACCAACAAATTCAACAAAACATATAAGAAATTTTTTTTTAATACCAACAATAATAAGAACAAATAATAAAAGGTAAATTTAGTGTCATCAACCAACCCACCTTCAAATCTTCCATCATCATATCCACCTCCTTTAACATCTTCCTCTAACTCCATCTCCCTTTGACTTAAATCATTTTTTTTGATGTTGGAGATACCTCTGAGGGGGTCCCCTTTAGCTTAGTAGCCAAGGTCTGAGGGGCAGCCATTCCACCAAAATCTTCCTGGGGCACGATCCTGACCTCATTCCTTTTTAGGCGTCAGGGCTTTGCACTCAACAAGACTTGATCCCTGGTGGGCTCATTCCGAACCTTAAATCATTTTGACAATTCATTTTGTGAATTGTCAAAATGATTTAAGTCTTGCTTTTGCACTTAGCAAGACTTAAATCTTTTTGAAAATTCACAAATATGTCTTATTCTTATCAAATGGTGATGAATATAACTCTCATAGCCAAAATCTCCTAGTTGCTTGCAATCCATGCCCTAGACACCTCACTCCCATTTCTTGAGGACTATAATCTCAAAACCTTTTACCAATATAATAGAGAATTGAACATGAAACATAAAACTACAAGGCCTTAAAACACAAGATACACATCCTATTTGATAATAATACTATTCTCCACTAATGGAGTGCAGATAGAGGAAACCCATTCATTGCCCCAACTATTGAAGCTTACAATTTACACCAATTTAAAATGTTGAATTTAAATATTATGATGACATGGTTGCTATGGTGGCTATAAGTTCCCCTATATGAGATTTAAATCCTACCAAAACACCATTGAGATATTTGATATAACATTCACACAAACTAAAACTTAACAACAATTACCATAGACCATTTAACATTAGCACAATCATAAACTATATTTATGAGACCGACACACCACAATGCCTATCTTGCTACAAGGGTAGAACTGAATGGATATAATGACCTAGTTATAATAATACCTTAGGTAGCCTCATTCTAACTATATAAATTGGTCCCAAATCCATGAAAATCATAAAAAACGGTTCTTGTGTATGAATGCTTCAATCACCTTCTCAAAAGACCCTAGATAGATAAATTTTAAGCAACATCTTCTATTTTACACAACTATGTCAAATTCATACATGAAGATTTTTTTTATCACCACCACTCAATCAATGTTTAAAGATTTATGTCAAAACTAAACTTCACCATGGATTAGTTCATATGAAGCAATACAAAGACCCAATGTAAACTCAATATGCCAGTTATGTGATCCATAAGAATAAATTTAATTAGGACAACCATCATGGTCTCAAAATTAGACTTCCTGATCTCCCCTTAACTTTACCTTCATTAAGATGTAACCTACCCTTCTCTTTAAATAATATTTGTGACCTTCATGCCTTACAAGATCCTCCTCCTTCAACTCCACATTAACCTCATCCTTAATGTGGCCCTCCGCTACTTTTTCCAAACTCTTACTTACTACTGTAACCCATCAAAGGTACCCCTCATAAAACAACAAAAATAAGTGGAGGGTCAATTTTGATCTCTAATTTCTCCCTCTTCCACTCTTGAACCAATTTAATTTTCCATTTACCTTGCAATCCCATGTATATTTTTTGCATCTCCAACGCTCTTGTAAGGTTTACTTGGATTCCTAGGTTTTAATTTAAGAAATAACTTGTAATTTAGACACCTAGATTCTTGGTATTTGTTGTCATATGTTTTCAAGGAGGTGGAGCACAATAGTGGTGATTATAGTTGAATTTGAGGTCATTTAGGGAAATTTACAATTCCAAAGAACTAGAGGAAGAAGTGAAAAATCTTGTTATGGTAAATGAGGGCCACATGAGTTAGTAGAATCCAAAAGGGAGAGCTAGAATTAAGGATGTGAGATATTAGGGAGTTATTACTCAAACATATATTTGTGAGCCCACATGAAACCTATGTGACACCATTGATGTATTTACTATTCTTGAAAAATTCTTTCCAAGGTAGGTGTGGTGTTTACGAATGATAACATGATTTTGGTATCCATTATTCTGGTAAAACTATTTATGTTTCCCCCTCTTTTCTTGCCTATATATTAGAGGTATGTGATGGTGGTTTCATATCATTATTTATAGGTACACAAGGGTTTCAAAAGTGTTTTAGAGTGAAAAGTGTTATCTTGTTGATATTATATCATGTAAATTGAAGATGGATACATACTTGTACTCTTTGTCTAGTGTAGTTTTTTGAAAGAGTTTTTCCACATAAATCTTCTGTCTATATGGTTTTCTTATTTTTATGTTATTATTGATTTATGCATCTACATAATATTATTTTATGGTAATCCCAGATAAAAATATATATTTAATATTTGGATACACATTATAGAAAATTTTACTATATTAGTTTCACCTTCTTTTTCAACACTCCCACAATTTTTACATCAACCTCTAAGATCGCCAATTTTTATTCTAGATAGGAATCAACTCACCCTCACCATCACCAACCACATCATAAATAAAAAATCCAAAGTGTTTGGAAGATACTCTCCTATCTAATTGACCATCCTATTCATCATTAATTCATCCTACACCTCTTAATTCTCTAATTTCCCCCACAACTACCAATTGTCATGAATTCACAAGGACTCCTCTTCTCTTCTCCATTTTCCTAGGATATATACATTAACAATAATCTAGGACTGCATACCTTGGAATGCTTGATCTTGGCCATCCCATTAATTTTCTCTCCCCTCAACCCGTCATCAATTCATTCTTCTTCATTATCATTCTACACCATCTATCCACTACTTGAAACTATGTTTGATACCATTTTGATAATCCACCTATCACTTCAACATTTACCCCACTAGTAAATGCAAATTATTTGTTGATGCTTATTTTGCAAATGATGAAATTTTAATTAATTTACACCTACCTTATATTCTTCATGTGTTTCTTTCTCTCTTACCCTTGTACCTATAGCTTCCCATGTGTTCACTATTCCCTACCATGTGATGATCTATTATACCACATAATTTTGGGGTAAACATGTGACATTTTTGTGTTCTTATTGTCTGCTACCATGTGATGAGCTATTATGCAATGCATTATTAGGGAGTCAATGTTTTTTCTACTGTCTTATTCTATTGTTGGCTTCATATTGGAACAAATCTCTTCCTTATATTTTTTATCCTTCTTCTTCATGTCCTACCTAAATTTATCTCTTCTTTGTGTTGTTCAATAATTGGGGTCAATTCTAAGCATTAGAAAATTATCAATCCTTTTCATTAATCTTGTGTGCTTATAATTTGATGTAGTAGTATTCTTACACCCTTTTCACTTTACACTTTTATGTCCACCTATCCCTCTTTGCTTTGGTTATTTATTTTTCCTTTTTTTTTCTCCTTTATCTATTTCATTGCTACTATTCGATCTTTTCCCTTTTTTTTTTCATTTTCTTGTTACTTCCTCTAGCGAAAATGATATTGTGACTTTAATAGTTCCATCCATCACTAATGAAATAAAAGTAAACACGAGTTTTCCCAAACCATATTATTATAATACTTGTTCAATCACTCATTATCCCTCACCTTTTACATCCCTATCATATACCATACACAAAATTTGGCATTACCCTTTACTAAAATGAATTTGAAGAATTTTTCCATTAGGCCTTTTGTGAAAGGAAGTAGAGGTGTAGAATAAAATTCCTACACTAATCTATGAGAGGAGGTATGTGCAAAAACTAAATTGATCATATATTTACAAGGAAATAAATACATTCAATATACCATAAAATAGTGATTTATGTGGGGAAAACTATTTCAAGAGAAAATACCCACACTCCAAAGAACATTAATGTATTTTTGAATAATAAATGGTTAAAATACACTTGTATAGTTTAAGCCTTTCAAGTGATCTAGATAAATTTTGACAACATAATAGTACTTATAAAACTCCCTATGAAACCTCTATCTCAAGAACCCATACATGGGATAAACAATAAATGAAACCATAAATTTTTAATTAGGAAACCATAGATAATTCCACTTTATATGTGGGGCCCAAATCCCTAGTCAAAATCCAATGCCTAAATTCCAATATGAGTCTATAGGATAAAAATAACATAAACGTTACATTTTTCCATATACTTGTCATAATCCACTAACCAACTTGGGTGCTCTATTTTGGCTCCATAATCTCCATTTAAAAATATCTTATGAAATTTCATAACATGTCATAGTTTTGTCAAAAAGTGTAACTCTCTTATAACTCCCTTTTGCATGATAGATGCTCTTACATTCTTGATGTGGGAGACCTAACTTTTCTAGGCCACATATTTTGATCTTAGAAGTCAATTGAGCCTATTTTAAAATTTAATATTTTGGAGAGATACATGTAACTATAACTAGATTAATTTTTTTAAATCCCATTTTTTCATTTTTTGAGGCCAAAATCAACCTCTATAGCCCATAAATTACATTTTTGTGTTCTATAGCTTTATTTTTTATTTTTTTGTTCTTAACATTAGGATGAAAGGTAAAAAAAACTTTACCAACATTATCCCATTTGTTAAACACCTTGTAAAATCAAAGAGAATATTAACACCATAAATTATTGGCAATGGGTTGAGAGGGCCATAGACTTACTACACCACTTGAACTTCTCTATGTTGACTAGCTTTGCAAATGCATCCATAAATTTCTATAAAGTGTCAACATTCTCTATCATTACCATTCCATCCTCTACCATGTCACAAATAAATGGTACTAGACATATATGTGATTCATTCTTGTATGGAATCTTAGGTTCTTTTCCATACATATAAAACACTAGTTGTCACAAAGAAATTTGGTAGCTCCTTGACTTAGCCCCACATATAAACATATTCTCTTAAGCTAGATGGCCTCCTTAAAAGGATGGGTATTTTTTGTGTACTCAACCACTATATTGGACAAGCATAGCCTATTTGTTACTCATCCAATTAATAGCACTATAAAATAAAATAAACATGTATCCATTGGTGGATCTTTATTATCAAAATCTCTTATATCCATTGTGAACCCAAAAATACATAAATATCTATTGAGTGATGGTCCCTTGTAGAATCATCATGATAAAAAATAGAGTAATCAAAGTGCCCCATGAATATTTGAAGACCCACTTAACTACATCCCAAAGATCTCATCTAAGATTATCCATAAATCAATTCAATAGTTCCACTTCTTGGACAATGTTTGGTCTAGTATATACCATAGCATATATCAAAATTATAATTTCATTGACATAAGGACATTATCTATATCATCCATTTTTGTGTGTGTTGTAGATTGATGAACTAAAAGTTTACTTACCATAGAAATAAGAAAACTTAATGGCTTGCTATCTACCATGTTGAATTGCTATAAAACATTGTTCACGTACTTATTTTGATCTAACCAAAGCTTTTTGTTCATGCTGGTATCAATGATATATATTACCTAATCAATTTCCCTATTAGTTTTTATTAACACTAATTTACTTAAATTTACTTAGGGAATTCTTAGGGACTTTTGAATTTGTCTCAAGTCATAATTTAAAAAAAAAAGGGATAAAAATTTATTGAAATCAAAGGAACAGTACAAAGCAAAAGGTCTGCCAAAAGACAACCACGAATAAAAAAACCAATCACTAAAGGAACCCAGTAGAGAAACTAGCCACATATTTCGATCCTCCATGATTAACTTTTCTAGGGCCAAAGAATGTTTTGAGGAAAAGAGCCCATAGTCCCTCACATACCACCTCTCTAGCTAAATGCTTAGAAGCCCACTTTTCTAGAAGACCAACTACTCTATTCCACTCTCTAGGAATATGACAAAAGGAAATAGAGTCCAAAGAAAAACACAGGTTCAAGATCTGCCTAACCACTATGGTCAAGTGCTAATTAAATCCATCTATCCGCTACTCATTCAACATATCAACCACAATCTATGAATCAAATTCAAAAATAATCCTACTCCATCCTAGGGAACATCCTCTTTCAATGGCATGGAGAATTGTAAGAGCCTCCACAAGGTTGTTGGAATGCTGCCTCTTATAGATTAGGAAGAAGAACAACACATCTCCATTACTATCTTTGCCAATACCACCAATCCCTGCATGCCTACGATTTCTCTTGGAAGAACCATCCATATTAATATTCAGAGACCCATGAGGAGGAGGAAGCCATCAACCCTCTCGATGAATCCTCTTTTTGGCTTGCTGAGGACCCCTACCCATAGAGTTCCTAGATCCTCCATCCTGCAAATCCGAATTCCTAAAAAAAGCAACATCACAAGGTTCCACTACAACTGAAAGGTCACATTTAGCAAAAATAGTCTCTTGTATCCTACACAAAATATTTCATCATAATTGAGTCACCACCAAATTCACACCCTAAAATATCCTTTAATACCTTTCTAGCTAGATATTCCAGATAATAAAAGTAGGGCCAATGATCCAAGCAACTTGAAGGAAAGAAGCCTCAGCAGGAGGTCAACCCAAAATTTCCTAAAATTCAACCAAAGAAGTGGCATGGACACAAGCATGATTCCACACTGCTCACCAGAGGTGCCAAATCCCCCTAGAGAAAGGACAATGGAAGAAAATATATGAGGCACATTCCTCACTATTGGAGCAAAGAAAATAGATAGAAGGACCCTGGAAGCCTCTCTTGCATAAATTATCCTAGGTAAGGCACCTATTTTGGATCACCAACCATAAGAAAAAATTACACTTGGTCCAAGAAAACCTATTCCATACCTACTTCCACCATGGAACATCAATCCTCCCATGCAACTACCTATCCAACTCCAAGTACCCCGAGGCAACTGAGAGTTTTCCCTTTGAGTTAGGGCCCCAAGCCAAAGTATCTCTCCCCTTACAAGAATTACACATTCTACCAATCAATATCCTAGCCAACTCTTGACACATTTCCTCAATACCTATCAGTGACCACTCTCGTGGCTCTTTCTAGTGGGGCACCTTCACCTGCCCCAAAACCTAAACAGATTTAAAATCCCCCACTTTACACTACCCAGATGCAAGGATACTATCACAAAGAAGCTATAAATGATGGTATAAATAAATGATAGGGGGATAAACATCCCAAGAATCATGTTAGAAAAGAGCATCATATCCCTTATTGTAGTTCCAAAAGAGCCCCTCCTTGATCAAATTTTCCTCTTTCTTGAGTGTATCCAAAATCATAGACCCCTTCCCAAGAAGACCATATTGAGGCACATCGAAGGAATTCACCCCTCAAAGATACTTATAAGTAAGAAGTCTAGCTCAAACTTGATCCTGACAAGTGCACCATTGCCAATATAACTTGGTGGCTAAAACTTGACCATTCACCCTCGTCAAATTGAGCTCGAGACCACCCTCCTATTTTGACCTACAAACAAATTCCCACTTAACAAAACTCCACTTAGAGGAGTAAAAATTTACATCCCAAAGAAATTGACAAGCCAAGGCATCAAACTCCTTAACAAATCTCACCAGGGCAACCTACACAAAGCAACGATAAAGGGGAAGAGCCCGAACAACAAAATTCAAAAGGATCACTCTTCTCGTAGACGAAAGCTATCAGTAAGTCCATTGACTTACCCTCTTCTGAAAATTTTCTAGAACCTCTTCCCAAAATCCTCTATGCTAAGAGCCCACAAAAAGGGGTATCTCAAGGTACACTAGAGGGAAAGAACCAATCTAAAATCACATAATCCGAGTAATCCTAATCTGGATAAGCCGAGGAGTATTGAAGAAAAAAATTGAAGACTTATCCTCATTACTCTAACAAAAGGTAGCCAAATAAACGTCTAGAGTTATAAAATTCACCACCTCATTTATTCTTTCCATTCCCATCAAGGTCATATCATCAACACATTGTAGATGAGTGTACGAAGACAAACTATTGCCCTAACTCCAACCCTAACTCAATCCCTGTCTAACCCAATATTTGATAAATCTTCTCAACCCCTCAACAATAATAATGAACAAATAAGGAGACACAAGGTCCCCTTGGTGAAGACCTATAGAAGCTCCAAATAACTTTGACAACTCACCATTGATAAAAACCACAAAAGAAGATGACATTACAGAACTCATGATCCGATTTAACCCACTTATTGCCAAATCCAAAGGACATAAGATCTTTTTGTAAAAAGGCCCATTTAACTCTATCATAAGATTTTTCCATGTCCAACTTAATAAACATGGAATTCTCCTTAGAGGACACCATAGAATGAATGGCCTCAACAACAATGACAACCCCATCCATAATTTGTTTTCCAACAACAAAACCACTTTGCTCATTGAAAATCAAAGAGTTGAGCCAAGGCTTAAGCCTTTCTGCAATTAGTTTGGTAATAATTTTGTAGACCACATTGCAAAGAGCAATGGGCCTAAACTGGTCCAAAGAATTAACACCCTCCCTTTTAGGTATCAGAGCTAGAAAGGTGGATTTCATGAATTTTAGCATTTATTTATTCTCTTGTGACTCTCAAACCACCTCCAAGAGATCCAATTTGATAATCTCCCAAAATTCCTAAAAATATTCAATTGGGGAACTATTAGGGCCTAGGGCTTTCCATTTTCTCATTTGAAACACAATTATCTCCAACTCCTATAGAGAAATGGGCCGAAGGAGAGCCCCATTCATCTCATCAACAATAAAAGAGGGAATACAAGCCAAAATAGAGTTTTCCTCCTGATATGCAAGAAGTGAATCTTTAGTAAACATAGCTACAAATAACCTAGAAGCCTCCCTAGAAATATTCCCCAGAGAGATAGCTGAATCCCCTCTGAAGACACCAGTGAAGTAATAAGATTCCCATTCCTCCTAGCAACCACCGAGTTATGAAAGAAGGCAGTATTCCTATCCCCTTCCTGAAGCCAATCAATACGAGCCTTTTGTCTCAAGTCATAATATTAAGACACATTTCATAATATTATTTATTTCCTATGTCTCACCTTGGAATATATAATCTAGGATATATCAGTTTAATTAATTCATTACAATTAATGTACTTATACTGTACATTTTCATCCTTTCATATAATTTAATTATTCTCTCATGTTGAGTCTCTCTTGTTCTTTCATTAAATCTCCTTAATCTTGGGTTGATACATCCATAGTAAAATCTTGCATGGTATAGAACATTCTATACCAACTCTTCAATGGTATTTGAGCTTGTGGAATCACTTCTTATTAGTATTTTTGAGAGATCTAGATTACATATCTTGTATTTTCTTAAAAAAAATATTATGTTCTTCTCTTGTACTAAATGATGACAAGGAGAATCATAAAAAAATTGATAGAAATACTCCATTTGAGAGGTATTTCTCTTTGTTTCTTTGTATTATAGGTTTCTTTGGGATATTTATAGAGTAAATTTGAGCTCATCATTGGGTTAAATGTGTCAATGTATTATTTTATCCTTTTGAAATTAGAAATTGGAGGCCATATTTATGGTTTTGAAGTTGGTAGGTGCATGCCAAATCTAGTAGGTACTTGATCTTTTCAAGAAAAAGGCCTAATGACCTAATTATTGAATATCAATTCATTAAAATTAGACACTTTTTCTCTCAACCCTCAAAATAAAAATCTTACCCTCTACCATATGGATCACATGGTAATTTGTGTAGTCATATGGTCACATAATATTTTTTGGTGCACTATTTGCATGCATAGGAAATAATTTATAGATTCCTCAACTCATCACTTTGTCTGTTGGGTAAATTCACTTTGACCATTGGTTTAGCTATATAGATTTTTATTTTTAGGTCATATCCTACCTACGTAGGGTACCATATACCCATAGGGTATGCACTAGCCACTCTAGTGAGAGTCACCTGGAATGGGTCCTTACTACCACTAGTTACCTCCTTTGATAACTACAAACCATTAATTCTATATGGTCCTAGGGAATGTTCCCCTTAATTATAGTGGCAAACTAAAAGCATGCAATGCTAAATGATTTATGCTATTCAAACAATGGTTTTTTGACATAGAGTAGTAATTTCACTTATATGAACATAATATAAAAAAGTTGGTATTGGAATCTATAGGGAATATTCTATCACCTATTTCTTGTTGATGTTAGCATTCTGTAGAATAGGGTAAAATCAAGGTAAATGTCATAAATCATCAAAATTCAAACCCTAAGACCCTAATCAAGCAATGAAGCACAAATAAGCATAAAAACATAAAACAATGAAACAATATTACTAAAGTCCTTATTCTATGATTGATTCACCTTCATTGCCATTTTCCATTTTTCTTTATTTGCTTTCTTGCCCTTAAATTTTGAGTATGCAATAATAAGCCTAGTGATGATGATAGAAAAATATTGAAGATTGAATAGCTAGAGTGTACTGCATTGACTAGTTAGGGTTGAAATGACAAGGATATGTCTCTTTTATAGAAACCCAAATTTGAATGAAGGGATAGGATTGAAAGCCAATATGACATAAAAATCAATAGCCAAGATTGCTTGAGAAGCAATGAAATATGGTTAGGGAAAAATTAGGTCAAAATAAGGTTTAGATAAGGATGGACGGTTGAGATTAAATAATAAAATAATTCAATCAATGGTGGAAATTAACTGAGAAAAGAGATAAGATTTGGCACAAAAAAAGAAGTGGTTGAAATAAATTGAATAATTATAAAATTATTCAATTTAGGAGGGAAAGTTGACTTTTTAATTAAATAATAATTTAATCAAAAGTGGGGGAAAAGAAAAAAATATTAAATAATTAAAATAATTATTTGATATTGGAGGGGAAATGAGAAATAATTAAATAAATGCAATTTATTTAATTATTGAAGAAAAAGCTAAATGAATAATTAAATAATTATTTAACTATAGAAGAAAAATGGAAATAATTAAATAAAATAGGATTTTTTTTTTGATAGATAAATAACTACTATATGGGGCAGCACCTTGTATCATTTTTTGGAAAGATATTACAATTTGGTAGTACATTGAGCATATACGCTGCAGACCAGAATTTACCCTATAGAAAACCTTGTTTTAATGCCTTCAGTTCAAAATATCCAAGGCAAGAAACAAAAGGCCTGGAAATATTACAAATACTAGTCGAGACCAGACTGCAAATTGACAGAAATGGCACCAAAAAATGTTTTGAACCCTTCTAAACATACCAATGAGACTGACTACAGAAACCCTGCCATTTGAAAGCAAAATTACAAACAAAGTTTATGCAAAAGAAGAGCTCTAGACAACAAACCACTAGCCTTACTCATCACTATCCTTGTCTGAGATGAGCCATTTCTACCAGGCTTTGAAGTCTGGGATTACTAGGCATTCTGGGCCACAATTGACATGAGCTAGGATTTGGCTTTCTGTTTTGGATCCCTCTCATCATTTTTGTGCCATTCTTCCCCCAGCCCTAGTTCCTAGTCCTCATCATCACTGACCACAACCTCATTCACTAGTTCTTCATCCTCCACATAGCACAGAGCCCAGCCGTGTGGCAAATTGGTAACCATCTTCACAACAAGAAGCAAAAAGAAGATGCTACATTCACGAACATCCCAGAGCTTCTCAAAAATTTTAGGTTCTATGGATTTAATAAAAGGAAATTTCATCACCTCCCAACCATGCATGCAAATCATGTAGTAATTATGAGGCATGGGTATCAGTTTGTTTTCATCAACATTATCCAATGCCGCATCAATTTCTACAAGCCATACATGCTCGAAGACCATCTGAGTGAGCTTCTTGGCACCCTCCTTCGAGACCTCCATCTGCAAGAGCACTGCCAGAAACATAGCAGGAATTTCAGAATTGGACCTTGCCCTATGGTAGGCTCGTAGGAACTTAGGACCCGACACTCACTTTACTACCCATAGGATTAGTGGGTGCAGTGAAGAAAGCAACCCCTGAAAACATTTATTTGTGATTTATCCTCTAAAGGCTTTTTTTTGCTTATCCAAATTGAGAGCCAACAAAGTCTCCAATTTAAGCTTTGTGCTAACTGCTTACACCTGCTGATAGCGAAAGGCACCTGCAGATCACCTGTCGCTCTGGCTTTATAGTCTTTAAACAATAGTTCGAGAGGCTTCTTTAAAGATAATAATATTTCTTTCAACACTGAATCCAAGGCCTGACGCGCCATTATTAGGAAGTATGCCCTTTGGCCACCCGACTATTACAAATGAGCCCTTTTGGTGGATGACAACACTATCCCATCTTATCTCTGATGGAACGACCTTAGGAGGTGTCCTTACATGTACTCCACATGTATAAGGATACATTCTCTTCATTTCATTTCCACCGGTTTGAGATGGGAACTTACCCGGTTCTAGGTGAAGCCATGGTGGGCCCCAACTCGGTGGTATTCATTACCTACCTTGCCACTTGGGATCCACATAAGTACAACCCAAAGACCCATTATGAAGCCTGCTTAACTCAGAATTTGATATCACTGCAACCATGTATGAGTGGACTCAGAGTAATGCTAGCCGTTGAGATTCAAAACTTCCCGGGTTTTTATGAAAAAGCCTTAGCCTAAGTTTCCTTAGTTTTTTCTTACAATTTATTTTGCCAAAGAGTCCACACTTTGATTCCCTTCTCTGAAATGTGTGATAATTTGTACTCTTCAAACCTACCTAGAAGTTGAGTAATTGATTGGAGCCAATGATTCAGTTTCAGTTGGGAAATTTTTTTGTCTTATTGAGTTGATTGTGATAATGGAGTCTCCTTCTAGTTGTATTATTTTTGCATTTAAGGAAATGCCCATTTGAATTCCCATTAGTGCTGCTTGGAATTTTGCCTCATTGTTTGTGTAGATACCCAGAGGTTTGGATTTTTCTGCAATTGTCTCCCCCTAAGAATCTATCCAAAAAAAATCCTAACTGAGGATAGGTGGCTAATCTATCCTCAGTTAAGATCTTTTTTTGGATTTCCAACTAAGAAAACACTCCTGCTTTAGGTAGACAATTTCTCCTCCACAATAGTTTGTTTGGCCAATTTTGTGATACCTCTACTTGTTCCTTTAGCCTATAACCAAGCTTGACTGCATATGTACTAGTCGAGGAACCACACCACCTGATGATGTCTTCTTGGTTAGAAGGCAAGAAATTCCTTTCTTTTAATATTGCCGTTAGGACATCCTTTTGGTTATGTGGAGCTTTAAAATTTTGTAGGGAATTCCACTCCCATTCTTGTACACCCTCCCTATCTATCATACTTCCATAGTTGCATACCTTTTCACCCCAAGTTCTTATAATTTCTTCTCTTATTAGTTCCAGATCAAGAAGAGTTGCCAATTTTTTTTTACCATTTCATGAGTCCTATAGAAGGATGCTGATTTACCATCCCTCAATTCCCAAGACACATGCTTTGTAATTATATCCCTAAACTCCATCAAATAGTTCTAGATGGCTGAACCTTGAGGAGGGTTCTTAGTTGTGAGAATTAGGATTGGAGAGTCTGAGTCCAAATATTTTCTTCTCGGGGTCCTGACCCATTGTTGATCTCCTTTTGCATACATTTCCCAGACCAATTTTGCACCTACTGCCATGCTCATCAGTCTTAATCATCTAAGAGCTACTCCACCAACCTCTTTAGGGGTGCAAACTTTTTTTCAAGCCACCAGTGGAAATTTTTGTTGATCTCCTATACCACTCCAAATTTTTTTTCTAAAAATTTGGTTGAGCTTTTCTTCCATTGCTAATGGGAGTTTTAGGAATTCCATTGAGTAAATTGGTATTACCGAGAGTACTATCTTCACCATCAATAATATTCCTACTGAAGATAGCCATTTCCCCTTCCAAGTCCCCAACTTGTTCTTACAACTGTTAATTAGCTCTTCCCAATAACATTTTTTGTTGATGCCCACAAAAAGGGGGGTGCCCAAAAATCTACCTGGAAAGTTTGCCACTCTTAATCCCAAAATTCTTGCCAAATCTCTTTGAAGGCTTGGTTGGGTATTGAGAAAAAAGACCTCAGATTTGTGCGAGTTAATGCTTTGTCTTGATGCCAGACAATATTCATCCAAATTTTTTTTTATAGTTCTCGCTTCTCTTCTGCTTGCCATTCCAAATACAGTTGTATCATCAACAAATTGCTGATGTGTTGAGTTCTCAACACCATTGGAAACTTGCACTCCTTTCCATTTGCCTTCCTACCTTAGTGCTGTTATTCCCCTTCCCATTACTTCTGCCATGATGATGAATAAGAAGGGGGAAAGGGGATCTCCCTGCCTTATCCCTCTCGAAGATGTGAAAAAACCCTAAACTGCCCCATTTACCAGTATTGAGAATTTTGCCGTGGAGATACAACTTTTAATCCATTTTACCCAATCCTCTTGGAAGCCAAATTTCTTGAGTACCTCCAATAGGAATTCTCTATCCACCATATCATATTCTTTAAGTATATCCAACTTAATGACCATACATGGATCTCCTACCTTTTTGGCTGAGTGTAGGGTTTCATGAGTTGATATTATGCCTTCCACAATTGATTTGCCCAGGGCAAAACCACTCCGTTCCTCTGAGATGATGTTCCCTAATACTCTCTTCAGTCTATTTGATATTATTTTTGTGATTAATTTATACATTGTATTGCACAGGGAAATTGGTCTATAATCCCCCATCCTCTCAGGGTCCTTTTTCTTCGGGATCAATGCCAGGAATGTATGGTTTTTTGCTCCCAACATAGTCATCTTTTTTTCTTGATTCTTCTATTGCCAGGTATAAATCTTCTCCTACTATTTCCCAGAATTTCTAAAAGAAGCAAGAAGGAAAGTTATCCGGACCTGGTGATTTGTTTGGATTTAGTTGAAAAGTCACCCTTTTCACCTCCTCTCTACTTATTTGCTTGAACAGTATTTTATTTTGTTCTTCCCCTATGATATTTGGAATTGAAGCCAACAATTTATACCTGACTTCCTCATTATTCCTCGATGGTCTATTTAGGATTTCTTGGAAAAATTTTATTGCTTCCTCATTAAGTTCCTCCAATGACTGGGTTATCGATCCATATTCTCTTGTTATGGATGTTATTCTATTCCTACTCTTGTTGGTTTCTGCTGTTCTATGAAAGTACTTTGTGTTGCAGTTTCCTTCCTTGAGCCATGTCTCCTTATATTTTTTCCTCCAGAAGCATTCGTCTCTTTTCAATATCTCTGACAATTCTTCTTTAAGGGATTTTTCCATCTCAAAGTCCACCCCATCCATTCCTTTATCTATGATATGTTCATTGAGAGAGCATAATTCCTTTTCCACCTGATCTTTCTCTTGTAAGATATTCTTGAAATGTTCTCTGTTCCACTCCTTGAGTTTATTTTTCACATAGTTCAATTTTCTACTCAGAATATATAAACAAGATTGATTCCTTAGCTGGGGCTCCTTCCACCATTTCTTATTCAATTTTGGAAGCTTTTCATCTCTGATGGACACATTTTCTCAAACTTGAAAGGGCAGCCTATAGGGGTTGTGTCTGGTTGTATTTGCAACTGCACTAGGAAATGATCTGAGCCCACGTAGGGTAAGATAGTGGCATCATATGTTTGGTTCCTTCTTCCCCATTCTCCATACATGAGAAATCTATCTAGCCTCTCAGCTATGTTTGTAAATCCTTTCCTTCTGTTTGTCCAGGTAAAGGTGCCATTTTTTGTTATTATACCCAACATATGATTGTTATCTACAAACTCCTAGAAGTCCTATTGGACTCTTGTAATTCTCCCTATCCCACCTCTCTTTTCTTCATAGTTTATGGTTGCATTGAAGTCTCCTGCTATGATTCCTTTTTCACCTCTGAGGATCAAAATGGCCTGAGAGATTTGTTGCCAAACTGCTCTTTTCTCTCCTATTTGGGTGGGGCCACAAGTATTGATTAGTGTAAATTGCTCATTTCTTTGTAGCACTCTGCATTTTATTGCTATCCAGTTCCAATTTTCCTCAAATATTTCCCCTGATATTGTGAGTGGGTTCTAGATAACACCTAGCCCTCCTGAAGCCCCCTCTGCTCTTACATAACAACCTTCCCATTGTTTCCACCATTTCATTCTATTTTTGATTTCTTCTGTATCCCATTTTGTTTCTTGTAGTATGCATATATCTTCTTTGGATTGGTCAATTTGGCACTTGACCATGCACCATCTGCTAGGGGCATTTAAGCCCTTAACATTCCATGTTATGATTCTCATTGTGGCTGGGGAAGGAGAGCCTCCTTCCCTTTCCATAGTTTTGTTTGGCCTGCCGCATTGGCTGCTATTTCTAATTTAGCTTTATTGGTTTTAGGGCCTCTCTTCCCCCTCCATTTTATGTTTGGCTTTTTTAGTTTGGATTGGATCTATTCCAACATCCTTTCCTCCCACAACTCCCCTTCTTCAACTTCCTCTGCATCCTCCTCATCTGATTCCCAATCTTCACCTGATTCATTGATTGAGAGTTTTCTTCCTCCCCCTTTTCCTCCTGATGATACTCTTGAGTTGTGTTACCTTCTTTAACATCTATTCCTTCCTTTTCCTTTGGCTCCTCTGCTTCTCTTTCTTGAGCTTCCTAGGCTCCTGGCTTATGGTTTCTAGGATCTTTCTGTTGCTCAAGACTTCTCCTATTTGTGTTGAAATGACTTTTTCCAAGTCTTTGGTATGCTTCAGGAGAGTGCTCAGATACTTTTGAGCTTGCAAGGTTACTTCTTCAACAATTGAAATTTCTTGGCTTGAGATTATATTTGCTGTCCATTCACGGTCTCCCAACTTTCTCTTTTTGGAACTCTTTTCAGATAGTTGTTCTAGGCCTTCACCCCTTGGCACCAACTTGCCTCCATTTCCACCAGAATTCACTAATGCTATGATTTTGATGTTTTACTTGCTACCCATGGGATTATCCACTTCCACTGTGCCAGAGCTTCTATTCCTGATATCCTCCCTAAAAATACACTTCCCTATCTTATTGAATTCATTCTTGGCTACTTTCTGAATCCAACTCAGGGGAACTTCAAAGGGATTTCTAGGCTTTTGTAGATCCCTACAGCTTCCTCAATTTCGACCAGGATGTTTGCCTTTGTGTCTTTTTTCCCATATATGAAATATTCATCTATTCCCAAGCAAACTCCTAAGGAGTCACCAATCTTGGTCATGACCTCTGCACTCCAATATTCTGATGGGAGGTCAATTAGTTTTAACCATGTTGGGGTTTGTTTGAACTTGTAATGCCATGGGTCGAAGTTGGATTCCTAGGTTTTGCAGTGGAAGTTATGACCATTAAAGAAAAGGGGTTTTCCAAATACTATTTGCTATTTTAGATCCTAGTCTACAAATTCTATCAAGTAGAAGGCATTAGGAAGAGGTTTGATGCTTACTTAGTCTTTAAAGTTTTGCTACCACCAGTTCATGATTTCTTCTTTCAGATCACTTGGGCCACACCATTTCATGAAGAGGGCATGATCATATAGTCTCTCCACTCTTCCTTGAAGGATTTCCTTTGGCATTGAGAAAATCTTATTGCCCCATGGTTTAGCATTTTCTTCCGACCCTCTTTCATTCCTTTTTTTGCTGCCATAAAAGCCTCCTTTTCTCCATTTTCATTTGGGATTGTGGTGGTTTAAACCTCTTGGTGGCCCTATTTTATTCCATTAGGCTTCATAATATAGGGAATTATCCCTACGAATGTGATATTCTTTCGGACGATTTCCTTGGGAGCTCCGATTGTTATTGTAGTTGTTCTTTCTTTGCCACGGTTCTTCTTTACTAGGACTACTATTTCAGTGAGTTTTCCTGTCCCTGGTGGCACTCCAATGTCTTGTCGTAGGTGCCCTAGGGTTTTCATTTTTCCCAAACCATCCACTCCTGGAATTGCCTTTGTTTATATTTTCGCTTTGATTCCAACTGCCTGGATTTTGTTTACCCCATCTTCCTCTCTGTTGATCACCATGGAACCCATTCCTCCAACTGTTCTGATTTTGTTTGCTTCCATAATCTTCTTCCTGATGCTAATACTAGGGATTTCCTTTATCGATCCATCTTCCATTCGAAAACACCCATTGAGGAATATGGGTATCCTCTTTCTCCTTGGTTGATTTAGAGCCTGCTTTGCCCAAAATCTTTACCTCAGGTTTGTTGCCCCATCTCCTTTTCTCCTAACCGTTTGCTTCCTGATGCATTTCGCCTTCTGCAAAATTTTGCTCTGATGCTCCGCTTTGTGCCATAAGTCCTTATTGTGCTCACCTTTAAAATAGGAATTTATTTAATTATAGAGGAAAAATTAATTAATTAGTGAAGTAATTAAATACATATAATTTATTTAATTAATCAAGGGAGGAATAAGGAGAAAATGAATTAATTAAATAATTAGAAATTATTTAATTAATAGAGGAATATGACCTTGGAAGATAATTAAATAATTAAAATTATTTAATTATGCAAGTAGAAGGAGGAATTGATATGAAAATGGCGTTCGCAGGTTTAGGACATTTTTCAGTGTCTACATTTTTCCCCTCTTTGATACAATGCAGTTTATTGCATTGTGTCAAAGAAAATTAAATCTAGGAGATGCCCCAGTTTTCCAAAATGAAGACAGGATGGACCTATGCCCCCTCGGAAAATTTTACAAATTTCAAAAAAAATTCAAAAAATTATTTCGACAAGCCAAATATTGAAGAAATGCTAGCGAGATGAAAATGTTAGCATGGACTTAGACGATTGAAGAGGGATTGATATTTTTCTTGATAGATGCTAGGATTGTATGTTTATCATCATTGGACATTAAATATAGAAAAATGGACAATAAAAACTATGGTATGACATAGACCAAGGTGTGCACTGTTATCCATTTGTAAGAAAAATAGATAGTTGATAGACAATGAGTGCCATGAATCATACTAGGAGCAAAGTTACCCTAGTATTTTTGCCAAGACAAACCACAAACAACAATCAAATATAAAGCAAGCCATGAGACATTATCACACCTCTAAACCCTTCTTGGGGCATCCTCAAGGTGAATAGTAACATGTCCATTGAAAAAAAAGATAAGACAAACTGGACCAACAAAGCAAACAACCATTTAGATCATTTTTCTTGTAATTATTTTCTGTTAGGATTGATAAGTGTGATTGATTGATTGGTTGGTTGATTGATTGAAAATGCCTAGTTTTAGGAAAGGAAACATGTCGTATAAGATGTCAAGTTTGGTTTCGATCATGCAACCACCTATATAAGGAAAATGACAGAGGTGATAAGTGATGATGTCTAGTTTCAGGAAGGACACATCTTGGACAAGACAAATGATAGGACTGGGTCTGGTTTCAAGACATGGGGCAAGTCGTATAAGACGTCAAGTCTAGTTTTGACAATGCCATATCTTGTATAAGATCATTGATTTGACTGTTTTGACGTTGATTTGATGGTTAGGAAATTTGACTGAGTTGACTTGAAGACTAGTTGGATAATTGATCTGTTGATTCATGATTTGGTTGAAGTTCAAATATTTGATTAATTTTTGTTTGTGTTTGCTTAAAGTGTTGATATTAGAAAAGGATGACTTATTATGACATGGATAAGGATGGACCCAAAAAACCCTTAGGGACTAACCTAGTTCCTCCAGGGCTCATCGATTGAAGGCCTTACCTATGTTATACACATAGAGACATCATAGTTCAACTGAGATTTGACCACAAATAGTCTATTATGACCAATGAACAAATATTTTACTTGTCCCAACAAACCCTAAGGGACTAACCTAGTGCCTCGGGGGATCATCGATTGATGGCCTTGTCTACGTAGCAGTGCATAGAGTCAATGTAGTTTGACTGAACTTGGGCTAACGTGACTAAACCTGAATAGAAAGACATATCCCACAGATGATAATGTGACTAAAGGATCAAGGTTTGCAACAAGGCTAGAAACAAAGCCAAGGAATGTCTTGGATGATGTACTAGGTTGCATAGTAAGATTTTTATGGATTAGGCTTGTTGCATTTGGAATGAATTATTTTCAAGATCGAATGTGATGATGGAGGGATATTGGATAAGAGGATTGGAGTCCTTAAACCAATGACAAGGGAAAACCAAATCCAACGATAGGTTTGAAAGGATAATGGATTGATTTTGGTAAGGGATAGGAGACATGAGGATTATTAGCTAGAAGAATTATCATATGATCTCCAAGGACTATTTCGCATAGGAATAATTTGTTTTCTCTAAGGTATGGGTTTGAATAATGCTATGAAGAAAATAACATGATATTTCATGGATAGTGTGTGACCAAAGGATAGACATGTCAAGAGTTTTCCCAAAGCATGATTTATGTTTGTACCCCACTCCTTATCAAGATCAAGGTAGGTGGGAAAATGGATGGAAATGATATCGATTATATGGACAAATGGGAATGTCATGAGAAAGGCATGGGAGATGAGACAACATTCCCCCAAGTATAACGGTCCACATAGATAATTGCTCTTACACATGATTCCTATTTTCCAGGTTTTCATCATGGTACTTATCCAAAGCACCATAAAAATGGTTTTCACTATTGGATGGATTTTTTTCTCTTTTTATTTTTTGATTTTTTTTGATGTCACACAAGGTGCCTGTTTGCCAGATTTTCATCAAGGTGACAATTTTTTTGATTTTTTGATTGAGATGGTGTCATGATATGCTAATAGTTATCTTTATGGAGTAGTAGTCTTGTCAGGATCATAGCACTTGCATACAATTTATTGAGATCATTGTGATCCTTTCTGATACTAGGTTTGGCCTTATTGAAATATGTAGAGTTCCATGGGAGTCCCTATGATAAAGAGCTGCTGCCAATATGTGACAAATTTGTGAAATAGGATTTTTGGAATGTAGAAAATATTTTGGATTATGATGGATGATGGTGGATGTGGAAGGATTATTTAGATGTTTGGATGTAACAATTTTTATTTTTCAAACTTGGGATGGTGAATGATGGATTTTGGAATTTTGATTGGGAGAGTGTTTGGAACCATCACTTTTATATGCCCTGCATGATGACCATTTTGAACGAAGTGGACATTTATTATATGTGGGAGACTTCTTTTCTTGTGGCTCCATATTTTTATGAGATATGGGAATTGAACTCTTTTATTTACTTGATCCATTTTTCTTTGGAATCCATGTTAACTTTATTTGTCCACTTGGATTTTTTGCATTCAACTTGTAATACTTTTATTTTTGTTGGCTCCAATTGATGGGCTTAATTATGTTGGAATGATGGTTTATGGTGTGGATGGAAGGATTGGTAGCAACCTTGTGGTAAGAACTAAACATGGCCCCCATCTTGATGTTTTTATTGGATAAAGTTTCCCCTAATGTCATGTAGGTATCACTAACATCATTTGATTTGCTGATTGAAGAATAGCCAAGACCTTGATTTCTAAGATTTTCATAAAACTGTATTGGTTCTCGAATGCTTTTCTCATGTAGGCCTAGTCCTCTTCATTGATACTACATGCTCCGAGATATTCTATTTGTGATGGGGTAGTTTTTACTTTGAAAGCAAGATGCGAAGCCATCATTGTGTATGCAAAAACTGTTGCTTGGAATGTTCTCTGTGAGAAAGCCCAATTTGATAAAAGTGGATGATCCTAGTTGATAGGATATTTTTGCTTTATCATTTGTCATGTTTGTTTATTCTTGATCATTTGGGATGTTGATTTGATCCATGGTAGATTTTGTATCTTCTTCTTTGACTTGATCAATAGTAGATTTTTTATGTTCTTCTTTGATGTTATCCATGTCATTTATTTGATTATCTATGTGTTCAAAGGAGGAAAGTGTCTCATTTTGGGAAATGGAGGTGTTTGGAGTTTGGATAGGATCAACTTCAAATGTTTGATCATGAATGGTATAAAGTTTGATGAGAAAATCATTTTGGATTTCTTGTTCAATGGTAGGATCTTGATCAAAGATAAGTTTATCTTGGATGACACGATGGGGAATGGAATCTTGATTAGAGATTGGATTAACTTGGATATCATGAGAATCTATAGGTGTTTTTGGGGTAACTTGATCTGGATTTGTCTTGGAGTTCATTTCATCATTCCTTGGACTTTTATCTTGACATATATCCAAAGGTTTAGGAAATGGAATTTGATTTTGGGAAATGATAGGATTTTCTTTGATGGATTCAAGATTTTGATATGACAATGATTTAGTTTTGCTAGCAAGATCATTTTTGGGATTGATAGAAAATGGAGGAGATGATGGTGACAGATGGTTGGATGGTGTGGGATTAGAAATTTGATTGGATTTCCTAACTTTGTTTTCACATTTGAGTTTAGCCTTCTCTTTTATGTAGCTTATGAGATCATTTGTGAATGTGCTTTTCCTTGGTGGATGGGTGGATTGGGAGGGATTATATTGGAATGGATTAGTGGATGATGAATTAGGATAGGATGTGGAAGCTTGGAATGGATTAATGGATGATGGATTAGGATGTGGAGGCTTGGAATGGATTGATGGATGACAAATTAGGATAAGATGGAATGGATTGAAATGGATCAATGAATGATGTATTAGGATAGGATGGAATGGATTGGTTTGGATTAATGGTTTATGGATTAGGATATGATGTGGAGGCTTGGAATGGACTAATGGATGATGGATTAAGATAGGATGTGGAGGCTTGGTTTCCCTTTTCAAGGTCAGGATAAAGATGATTAATGGAAATTTGTTGTGGATCAATGGTATGGATCCTGTTAAGTGACTCTTGATAGTGAGGATGGATGGATGGAGGACTAGAGCTTATGGATTGTTAGTAAGATGGGTAGATGGATGGCTGACTTGGGATTGTGGGTGATCGGTATGGAGGATTGATGAACTGTCTATTGAGGCTCAAGGATTTTTGGGCTTGAGCATTGTGGATCAATTGGTATTCAACTTGACTACAAATCATATCAAGGTAAATTAAAGACATGGTGGTGAGTTTGAATTAGGATGGATAGTGGGATGTTTTTGACCCTAGGTTGAATTTTTTGAAGTGATTTTTGGTCTTGGGTAATTATGAAATGTGATTGAAAACAAAGCAATAAATTTGAAAACAAAGTCTTGGCTGTTGAGTGTTCAAATTTTTGATGCATATTGTGTATGTTCAAGGGTTATTCACCCCAATTTCCATGGGTCAATCACAATTCAAAAACACTTCACACACATAAAACACTTTCCTATCCTAAGGTCAATGGACAATGGAAACAAATCTCAGGCCCACAACTTGGAATATCCTTCGATGTAAATGTAGGGACACCTAAAATGGGTGTATACACTCTTTTATTTGTGAGAGAGGATAGGTAGGGGCTTCCAAGAAATCAAGGATGACCCAATCACCCTCTCTGCAGAAAGCTACAAGTAGCTTATGCTAAGCCAGGGATTTCTGTCTCATCTCAAGGGATCCATATGGTGAGTAACTTCAAGGTGGGATGCTACTTCCTCACACTAAGAATGACACCAAAAATAACTCAATCAATAAGGTGGTCCGCTAACTAATTTTTCTTCTAGTCGCTGCTCGTAGACTTACCACCTTGCGAGCATCCAACAAGCCACTTAAGGCTTTAACCAACCCTATTTGGGTGCTTAGAATACCACAAGAGTACTTCCCCTTTTGGATTGGCACTATATGGAAAATGCTAACGACAATTTGGACTTGACTTTCATCTTATTCTTTTATATAGCGGCCTGAGGGAAAAATCACTTTGGGTCACCGATGAGTTCTCCATTAGGATGTGGCTCAAAAGCTATGCCCTTTCTAAAGGGGTATACAAAAGTGATACAAATAAATTATTTTGATCTCCAAGATCATATGAAAATGCGAGGAGAGATAATACACATATTATTTAATCACACTAGCAAATGTCATTAACCTTTAGAAATGAAATGTGTGGTATGAAAATGGAAGTGTTAAGAAGTGTTTTTGATTCCCAAGATCATATGAAATGCGAGGGAAGAACACACACACCTCAAAACACAAAAAAGATCATCAAATAAAACAAATAATGATTCTTTTGAAGCCCAAATGAAAGATGTGATAATGAAAAGACACTTGTTCTTTTTAGATCCCAAATCCAAATGTTCCTATGTTAACCAAAATCAAAACTAGATAAAGCCCTACAAGAACATAAGTTAGCAGTCTTGATAAAAAGTGTCTTTTTCCAAAAAATTCCACAAGTTGCAAACCAAATATTAGTAACACATAACCCCTATTCTACCGAATGAAAAAGGTAGAAAATGATAAACTCCAAATTAAACCCCCTTTTTTAAAATTATTTTTTAAACTTTTTTTTTTGTATTTGACCTAGTCAACAAGATTTATTTATTTTTAAATGATTTTGACTAAAAAAATTAAAATGCCAAGAAGACACCCTTGCTAAAATTCTAAGAGCTTTATTAAAATGAAAAAAAAATTAGAAAAATTTCGTGATTTTAGCCCTAAAGAGCAAATTTATTGAAAAATCCTAATTTTTAAAGATTTGTTTTTTTAAAGAATTATTTTTCATAAAAAATAAAAACATAAAGAATAGACCCCCATTATAATTTGGAGAGATTTCCAAAAATATGAGAAAATATAAAAAGTTCACTAATTTGCTCCCAAAATTATTTTTTCATGAAAAATCATAAAAAATGTAAATAATTCAAAATAGATCCAAAAAATCTAAGTTTTTGATTGAAATCTCCTAATATCATCCCCAATCTGTAAATTTTTTTTTGTGAAAAAACCTATAGCCATTTGTGAGATATGATCAAATGTAAAACCCTAATTTTCAAAGATCTTTTTTTTTGGCTAGTTATTCTCATCAAAATTAAAAACATAATGAACAAACCCCCATTAGAATTCTGAAAGATTTCCAAAAATATAAGAAAATCCAAAACACTCACTAATTTTCTCCCAAAATTATTTTTTCATGAAAAATCATAAAAAATTATAAATTATTCGAAATAGATCCAAAAAATCTGATTTTTTATTGGAATCTCCTGATATTATTGCCAACCTGCAATTTATTTTTTTGAGAAAATCTACATCCATTTGTCAGATATGATCAAATATTTCCAAACCCTAGGCTTGTATCTCCAACCCTAGCTGCAAAATGCTAGTCTCCAATTTTTTGCACAAAATAATAATATAAGGTTAGGAAAACTTGCAAAAAGTTGATTCACATTGGGTTATGTTGGCATTTTTTACTGCAACCCACATGTGTTTCCTAGAAGCTCCTATGAACTCGCCACATTCAATAATAAAAGACTAGGAACAGTATGGCCACCTTAATGAGAATAGCAATACGACTAATTCTCCTACACTTCGGACTCTGTAAAGTCCAAGAGGGTATTCTCTAACATGTGCTCTTAACATATAGCATTTAAATGATTCACTTGCACACGAGTAAGCAATAGATAGATCCCCAATTATTGTTAATAGATGAAATCCTTCAAGAAATTGGCTATTCCTAGAAAAGGCTTAGGTCCAATTAACAGAGAATCATGAACTCAACTTAAAGTAACTTGATAGGAAATGATTAAGTAAAATATCTTGAGGCCATAACAAAAAACATGCGAGAATAAAATGTAATCAGAATTCCAGTGCCATATCCCAACGCATGGAGTCAAAAGAGAAAACTGAACCACAAGTTAAATTTCATTTTGAACACTTATGATCTATTATGAATTGCATTACAACCCATATATCTATACCTGAGTTTATTAATCCTTTATGAATCCTATTTGTTATATCGCATGAACTTACTGGTTAACCGAAGCATTTAACCGATCCTTTGAACCAAAGCTATAGTTAAACATAATTCACAGTAAAGAATAAATGAAAATCAATGAAAATAATCTTTGATCGATATTTCATTAATAATCCATGTAACATAACACAATAGGAGAGAAAATAAACTCCAAATATTCACGAGTTTGATACAAACATGCTCAAAAACCCCATGATTAACTAAGTTCTCCAATCTGACTCAATTTTTTTTTTAAAACCTGGACTTACAATTCATACTCTCTATATTGCTAGACTCTTATTTCTCATATTTTGGATATTTCAACAGACCTCTCTCTCGGCCCAAAATTCCCTTTTATAAAACAAGGGAGCCAAGAAGCTTCAGGTCGGAGAGTACACATGTCCATTTGTGATTGGACTGCTAACTCCTGTTTCAGTTACAATTCTATTATGCGAGTGGAGAGCATAAGACAAATATCATCATTAGTTGATAAGGAGGAAAGAAAACATCACTCCAAAGGATGGTCCCCATACATCGAAGGCATGCTTAACCGTTATAGTTTTAACTCCACCTCAACAACCTGTACTTGGAGTCAAAAGGAGAATGCAATTTTAGAATATAATATCTAAGGCCAGACCTGTATTATACATGACCAAGTTGCAATTCTTGACTATAACATTCATAATTCCAATTCATCAGTGAACACCTTTTTTCATAATTCAAACTCCTCCTCGAAAGGCCACAACCTGATCAACCTTGTTTCGATAGGGAGCATACTTTACCATTATCGATGTGGCCTTTTTATCAAAGTTCTCTAAGAAACTTATAACAAAAGAAAACTTTTCCAATGCATTCTCTAGCATGTGGATGTCAACATTTTTGCATATCTCATGTGTGTGAGACATCATTATATTGTTCATTTTCTCCTTCCAAAACTGTAGGGGTTTGACTTCATCCTGACTATGTAAAATATGAGGCACTGGGGTCAGGTCCATTCCATCATACACATCTTTCAGCAATTTAATCTTGGATTCCATAGGGTCGGAAAATCCCTGAAAATTTCGCTCAACAATTCCCTTGACCAGTTGATATGTTGCTATAACAGTAGGATATTTATCACCATGCTGTTTTGCCCCTACTGCCATGAATTTCAACTTCTCCATTCTAGGGCTCCATTTGTTTAGCAATGGGATAGCCAATTCTTCATCCCTTGGAAACATTTTTAATGCTTGCAACATTAGGACATAATTTTCATGAACACTATTTAGCTTACTCTAGACCCTTTTGTTTAAATGTTTCAAAACAATGTCCACTATCACTGCATTGCTTCTCCCTATTGCATCCCGGATTTACTTTACCATCTCCTTATATTCTTCCACCTGATGAATAAGTTTTTCCCTAGAAAGTCCCCCTCCAGGGCTAGTATCCCTCTCAATAAGGATAGGCACTTGTCCCATATTATATGGAACAATAGCCAAAGACTGTGCTTGTGCAGGAGGTTGAGATTGCTCTACTGGTGGGTTAGAAACAGTGTGGCTAGAACTGGCATGCTTTTGAGACCTCATGGTACCCATTTGTTGCTTCAATAAAGCCAATTAAGTTTCTAACTCTGCTACCTTTTGTTGACTTTTATTATATTCAATAATAATATCATTATATTGGCCTCTCAGAGTATCCCGGTCCTTGGTCAAATCTTCAACAATTGCTTTAGTGAATTTGGCAACATTGACGACCATATCAGCAACTTCCAATGTTGGGGTGTCAGCAACTCTCCTCACAACCAAGTGACCACTGAATTAAGATGGTTCTGCAACAATTGGCTTTTTAGAGCCAGTGGATAGGGACTAGATTGCCAAAGCATCCCATTCCTCACTAAAGGATGATTATTGAGTGCCAATGTAGCCTCCTCTTCAGTAGCAAGAAGTGGCTTATTAGCCCTTCTTATTGTGTCAAACACCACAACATCAGCGATATCCCATTCAGGAAGTAGAAATACTCCACTTTTTTGAACCAATGCCTGACCCTGCTCTGGTGTTATTTCTTTGAATTTGTCTCTCATATGTTCCCCAACCTTAGCTTGACTTACCTTTTCTCTAGGAGCTCTGGATGCATACTTCTCTCATGTGCCACCTTCTCAGCATATAATGTAGTATGTGCTCTCCACAATTTTTTTTTAAAAGCACCGGTTTGAATAAAAGAGTCATCCATCATGAACTCTCTGTAGGCTTCTATCCTTAAGTCATCATTGCTTGTTATTCCTTTGATTTCATCTTTTCCTAACCTCAAAGTGATTGCACCTGAACTTGTTGTAGTGTCAACTGGGTCCAATGGCATCTCAGGATGTATTTCATCCGGAGTCACAATAATGTCATCATCCTCATCACCATCACAATCAACATTCTTTACTCTTTCAACCTTCTGCCTCTTTGGTGATGGTGGGAAAACCTGTTCTGAAAAACTTGGAGGAGATTCCAAATCAATAATATTTGGTATTGACTGCCCTGAAGAAGATGGTGCGATATTTTTAGCAACATCTTCAGCCCTACTTCCCTTTCTTCTAGAGAAAACCCTTATCTTCTTTTGGGGCTGATAAGTAGGCCTCTCCTCTAACTTTACTTCAGGGTACTCCTCGATGGTTTGTGATTTTACCCTTTCTTCCACAACCCTTTCATCTTTCAAAACCCCAACCAAACTCTCAAAATTATCAATAGCATACATTGCCCTAATAAACTCATCTTTAGCATTAGGTATGGGATTGAAACTAGGTATTTTCTCTTGCTTACCTTTTACCATTTTAGAGTAGGCAATGTATAGTGCCTTTCTCTCATCTTGTAATTCCAAATAAAAAATATTCCTGATGATGTCTTCTAGAAAGTAGAAGTTATGGACAAAAGATCATGTCTGATGTTTTTCCTTCATCTGAGAGATAAAACCCTCAAGATCATGATTCCTGGGGTACATAGTTCTTAGCCTATAAGGCCCAAGTAATGTATGCAACTCCTTCCATCCTCTCTTTACCATAACAAAATCAGAAAATGCTGTATATTCAAGGAAGAAAGAACCTTTCTTCTACTCAGCTAGTAAGTGTAGTTCCTGAGCACCCCCCAACTGCCTCATGATTTCCAAAAATCCAATTCTAAGGGTCACCTCCCTTGGCAGAACCTTTGGATTGACATTAGTGCAAAAAACCCTGAAAATTGTGGTATTATGATAGGGGATAATGTCTCCCCAATTGTGCATTATGTTCAATTCAGGCCTTCTCTCCATAGGCCTCAAGAAGTCATGAATTTATTTTCTGATCCTTGGGGGGTCACAAACCAGAGCCTTCCTTAATTTAGATCCAAAGACATTATGGAAAGTGACATAATCAAACTTATGATCATGCATGTCAAGAATCCTAGTCCAATATTGGACAGGCATTTCAATGTTTCCTTCCTTCTTCTTTAATTCCATATCTTTTTCAAACACAGCCTAACCCCTATACATAAACAATATGGATTAACAAGGAATACCATCTGAATCCAACCCAATTCTTCCCCTCCTTTAGGGCTACTAGACCCGTGTGCATATTCTCTGCCAAATAAGTGGCAAAATCATATACTACATTAAAACCCGGGTGCTGGAGATTTACTGCCATATACATAATATCGATAGGCAAGGTTTTCTTTAAGCTGACTCCCAGAACTTGACATAAAGCACAAACAGTCTTCTTGAAATAACTGGAGAAATAGTCCACAGGAAAAGGTTCAGGCTCATTCCTGCCAATTACTACCTTCTTCTAATTTTTTCCTCTTCCTGAGACAACCAAATGAGGTATCAAAAAGGATGTTCTAAACAAACCCCTAGTATTTCTATACTCTTGTCTGAAAACCTCAAAGTCGACAGGAACCATATCCTAACTCTATTCGTGCAATTTGAAAATCTCTGCAATTTCTTCTCTGGTTATCTTAATCATCTGCACACCAGCATGTGTTCTGACAATTCGGACCACAGGGTCATATCTAGCAACAACGTCCTTTAAAAGATCTACATCCATATAAACATTAGGCACCACCAATTTACCCAGGTCTAACCTCTAGGGGTTACACAAAGGAACCGACAAATTACTGTTCCCAAACCAATTGGAGAACAACTGCCACCCAGTGTATGGTAACTCGACATCTTGAGTTGCACATTGCTTGTCTATTAATCCTTCCAAGAGTTGAGGCCCATAGAACAAAACCTTTCCCTCCTGCTTCTTGTTAGTAGAGAGTTGTAACAAATCAATAATATCTTGGGATAAAGATCTAGTAGTGGTTTCAAAACCAAAACTTTGGGCCTTGGGTGCCATTTATACTAGACAAATGATAATTCGAGCTAGGGTTTTCTTATTTTCAAATAGCAAGCAATTACAATTTTCTCCTTTAGCCTTAAATAGAAAAATACCTCACGATTCTAGAGTCTTCAACAATTAACTAGATGAGCTCTAAAAGTGAATCTATTCAAATAATTCTTAAAGAATAGAACAGGAAACAATCATAAATTGCCCAACAAGCAACCATAAAATCTTCTAAATTTACAAGAAATGGCGTACGTGCTACTTATGGTTTCACTCGCAGAACATCCAGGGCAATGAAATTGAGAAATCGTAACAACTTACTTCACTCGATACCAAGAAATTCTTCCTCAATGTAGAGATACAACACGGAAATAGTAATTCGCAAATTTTAGCATTTAATTATGCAGGCAGGGTCGAACTCAACCATTACTATTCACTCATGCGAGATAAAATGGCTATAGTACAATACCAGTTTATTTTAAATATGAGCCATTGATCAAACACAATGTTAGCCCGAAGAACGACTCAAATTTAGTCAAATTAGTTTGAAAATGCCACGTCCACCCTCCAGTCACCAAACGAACAGGATATTCACCTATCGGGCACCACATCAGCATGGAACGAGCCCCACCTATGTTACCCACACACA
Organism: Sequoiadendron giganteum; assembly: GCA_007115665.2. Lineage (NCBI taxonomy): Eukaryota > Viridiplantae > Streptophyta > Pinopsida > Cupressales > Cupressaceae > Sequoiadendron > Sequoiadendron giganteum. The sequence goes on from CM021103.1 coordinate 158,149,164, forward strand.
ACATTGGAGTCCATGCGTCACCAAATCATACACCTCACAACATTATTGAAACTGCAATTTTAATTATGCGAGGTTAGCGAGGAACGACCATGATGCGTCGGTACAAAAATAGCTGTCGACATCAACCTCCATCATCGATCAACGAGAAAAACTAGTCCCCACCATCAAATCTGATAAATGGAAGCATCTCGCATGCCTCACACCATATTTGTGACATTAGCAGAAACCTTGCGAGGTCTGCGAGCAACAGTCAAGATTAAAATCACTTCATTCGACGACTGCACAATCTGCGCGAAAAGGTTATTCATAAAGAAAGGGACCGACTACGTGGATGGGGAAATGAACCTCAAGGTCGAAAATATTATTTAGAGGTTTAATCTAAAATAATTCAATAGCCCGAAACTATGAAAATATAATGCAGTCATGATGCAAAAGACCGAAAGGACGGGTAAACGGGGCTGGTAAAGTCACGACCAAAAAGGGATAAAAGACCACTTAAGTGACCAACCACCGTCAATAACAAGTCAACGCTCGAAAAGAAAACCCATGAACTAACCACTCAGAGCCGAGGATAAAACATACCTACAAGGGGAAAATTTAAAAGCTCCACCAGCTTCACCAATGTAGAATAGGGTAAAATTAAGGTAAAGGTCATAAATCATAAAAAATCAAACCCTAAGACCCTAGTCAAGCAATGAAGCACAAATAAGCATAAGAACACAAAACAATGAAGCAATATTACCAAAGTCCTTATGCTATGATTGATTCACCTTCATTGCCCTTCTCTATTTTTCTTTATATGCTTGCTTGCCCTGATATTTGTAGTATGCAATAATAAGCCTAGTGATGAGATAGCAAAATATTGAAGATTGAATAGCTAGAGTGTACTTGCATTGATTAGTTAGGGTTGAAATGACAAGGATAGGTCTCTTTTATAGAAACCCAAATTTGAATGAAGGGCTAGGATTGAACGCCAATATTACATGAAAATCAATGGCCAAGATTGCTTGAGAAGCAATGAAATAGGGTTAGTGCAGAATTAGGTCAAAAATAGGGTTTAGATAAGGATGGATGGTTGAGATTAAATTATAAAATAATTCAATCAAGGGTGGAAATTAAATGAGAATAGAGATAAGATTTGACACATAAAAAGAGGTGGCTGGAATAAATTGAATAATTATAAAATTATTCAAATTTAGGAGGGAAAGTTGACTTTTTATTTAAATAATAATTTAATCAAAAGTGGGGGAAAAAGACAAAATATTAAATAATTAAAATAATTATTTAATATTGGAGGGAAAATGAGAAATAATTAAATAAATCTTATTTATTTAATTATTGAAGAAAAAGGTAAATGAATAATTAAATATTTAAAATAATTATTTAACTATAGAAAAAATGAAAAATAATTAAATAAAATAGAAATTTATTTAATTATAGAGGAAAAGAGAACTAATTGGTGATGTAATTAAATAAATATAATTTATTTAATTAATCAAGAGAGGAATAAAGAGAAAATGAATTAATTAAATAATTAAAAAATATTTAATTAATAGAAGAATATGACCTTAGAAGATAATTAAATAATCAAAATTATTTAATTATGCAAGCAAAGGAAGAATTGATATGAAAATGGCGTCAGGTTTAGCAAAATTTTCAATGTCTACACATTCCATTAGGGAGACATTGGAATATTTATCTCCTACCCTACCCCCTCACCATTTGTATTTTTGTTTTGGGACTTGATCTTTACATGGTTTGTCCTCAGTCATATTAGCTCTTTTTTGTATTTTTAAAAAAAAATTTAGGGGTATAATTCAAAGAAATTCATTGTGGTGTAGATAGTTTTTGATTTTTAGATCTATATTTTATAAAAAAAATTGGTTTTCATAGGTGTTGCTTAGAAGTTCACATTTTGGAGACTATTGGGATCCATTTATTGTGTTTTTTTGAAATGAACATAATTTAATATGTATCTCATAATGGTGTAATAATATTGATACGATTTTTATTAAAAATCATATTTTTTTAATTTTTATGGACAAATTTGGCATTTATTGTGTACTAAGATCAAGACCATTTCACTTATTTGGTAAGTGGCATTTATAATCAAACTAAAATGTAAAATTCCAATATTTAATATTTTTTGGGGATCATTTATTGAGTGAATCTAGGGGGATCTTCTTGTGGTCGGGTTCATTTTAATTTGTGTTCCTTCATTCTTAATTCAACATGGAATAATCTTAAGTTCCACTTCTAACACCTTACAACTATGCTAAATGAAAATATAAATGAATAAATTTCTAAGAGTTAAGAGGTTATACAATATTGTTCATGGGATTGGTGGTGAAACAAATAACGATGAAGTTAAACATAATAAGTGGTTGAATATTTGTGAAGAAGGCATTGACTATTTATGCTTGTATGTCTCTCCTAAGCCATTTCACATTGAGTACTTTGTAAACCTATGAGTATGTGGAATACATTACCAATTTTTTTTGGGTAAACAATTAAAATACAAGGATATTTTTTGGAAAATAAACTAGTAGTTCTCGATCCATGCAATTTTGATAGCATACATGATTTCATCAAAAAATTCAACCCATTAAAAGCATAATTGAAGGATTATACAATTAAAATATAAGATAAACAATTGAATTATATTTTATATCTAGGAAATGACCTACTTATTGAGTGTTTGTTTCTACTTTCTATGCCATAAAGAGTGCTTTGGGGAGTGAGTTTAACATGCCTTTGAGTATTTTTTTGTCACTCTCTAGGGATAAAGATAACATTATCCAACCTTGAAGTATTCAAAATCACAAGCCTTGACTGAAAAAGATGGGAAAAATTCTAGTAACAAAGAGACAAAAAAAAAAAGCCCAAGAAGAACACACAATAAACATCCATAGAAGAACATAAAAATATAGTCTTCCAAAAGGGAATCATCCAAGAAGGAGAACACCATATGTGCATATTGTATTAAAGGAATGGTTAATATCAATGTTATTAAAAAAAAATGATTAGTTGAACCACTTCTAAAGAAAAATTAAATCAATTTCCGCTCAACTATTTTAGGGGGTTCATATTCTACCTCTCATTCAAATTTAAAGAGATAAAATGGGAAATAAATTATTGCAATTATAGATTTTTTGTAGGAGATATAGATACTTGATTATAGATCCTCACATCATATCGATTAGTTGTAGGGCATATTCTCTTCATTTGAGACTTGTTCATCACTACACATCATGATGATTAACAACACATATATGCATGTTTATGGGAAAGGGTGTATTGGCATGGATGTAAGGATCATTTAATGATCTTACTTGTGTCTCATAATTGTCAACCAACATCCTTTGTATTAATCAAATCATGTAGGGTGGATCAAGGAAGAGAGTTCAGTTCAGACTAGATTATATGGTTATTTAAGATTTACATAACAAAGACACTCTTGTAATTGGAGAGGTAGATCATCAATCTCAAGTGTACAAATTCTCACATTTTTAATTATATTATTCCTTTAGATGATGTACACACTCAAGAATCTAGTGTGGAATCTTCTGAGGAGAAATAATATGGTCATTTGAATCTTGATTTTCTTTCACCAAGGTTCTAGAGTTGTGTTGCTATTTCATCTCCTCTATCTCCTATTGCTTTTGATGAGACTAGTTTTACTACATCCATCTTCTAATGATTTAGTGTAGCAATAAATTCATCATCATGTAGATGTAACTACTTGGGATGAATACTTTACAAGTACTATAGGTTTATTTTATGAGTCCTATCATGTATATTGGGAGGACAATATTGAGTATATTTATTCTTTTATGTTATCTCTTATTAAGTTGCATCATCATCTTCGAATGTCATGATGACTCATTTAGAATTTATTTTTATTTCTCCACTTATTCATATTTCATAGTTTAGCATTGGATTTCAGAACCTTAAGCATTATTTGGAGGACCCACATTTGTCTTTGGATCTTGTTCTACACCTATTTCCACAAGGTTCACGATAGTCACCTTCATCAGTTAAGTATAAAAATCCTAATTTGATTATGGCATATTTTAGCACTAACATGGAGACTCTTTAGTAGGGTTCATAGACATCACATATCTTGTGTTTTATTCCCTCATTTTCCATTTAGTAATGTGAAGATATGGTGCATATATCTTTGTCTTTATTTCTTCTTAAGAAAATAAATGTTGTTTGATAGTTTTGGATCATCTTCAACATTCACTTTTAGGCATCTACTAGTAGTGTAGAAGATTCTATATTGAAGGGTGTTGTATAGCCTCTCTTTTGTCATACAAGGGGACTTTTTCCTCACATTGGGTATTATTCTTCTCATAATTTTGAAGAGCATATTATGTTTAACCTCTTTTGGAGATACTTATTTATACATGGATATCTAAGATGAAATTGTAGCCAAGATCCATAATTATATCTTTGCATGTTTTCACATTCTCTCTAAGTTGCACTTAATGGGTTTTTTTTTGTGTGAACAAGGTATATTACATAAATGATCTCCTGATTAGGTCCTATTCACACTTGTTTACATAGGGAATTCTTATGCCATTCTTATTTTACTTCCCAAATCATAATATTAAGGTACATGTCATAATATTATTTTTTCCTATGTGTCACCTTGGAAGTTATAACCAAGGGTTTCTCAATATAAATTGTAGACACCGAAAATTGGTCTAGACCCGCGAGTACCATTTTTGACATATTTCTAATGTTCATGGTCATGATTAAATAATGTTAATTATTTAATTACTTTCTAAAGTCATCCATCCTCTATTAATTAAATAAATTTAACTATTTAATTAATTCATTATGACGTTTATTCTTTCTAGATTAATTAAATAAATGTTATTTATTTAATTATGTCACTAATTAATTGATCCCCTTTCTAAATTAAATAAATTGTTATTTAATTTACCCCTTTTATCACATTTCCAGCTATAATTAAATATTCATTTCGAATTAGTTAATTATTCAATAACCTTTTTGATAGTTAATTAAATAAATCTTCATTTATTTAATTAAACCTCCAAATTTGAATGTTGAATTAAATAATCATTTAATTCATTAAAATAATTATTCCTCGAGTATTCCTCTGCAATTAGATAATCGTTTAGTTATCTAATTATTCATTAGTCAGTTATCTCCTGATTTATTCCTGACAAACAAACCTTCTGTCTTGATCAATCAGTCTTATTCTTCTGTGTGCAAACTATTATTAATTAAGTAACTTTATTTAATTAATTAATTCATTCGTGCATTTGAACACAATGTTTCTACTTTATCTTTCACATACAATCTCTATTCTTCCAAATTTTGAATAGTCTTAACATCAGATTAAATTATTATTTAATTTAATCTCTATCATGCAGACCTTTTCACTCATGTTGTAATTGACACACATCTCTATTGCATGGCATTCATCAATTTCGATCGTTGATTTCTCTTTTGAATTTGAGTTGATTGTTCGAAAATCAATTTTCTATAAATTGACCTGACATTTGTCATTATTCCTCCTCCCAAAATCTTTATACTTTAGGAAGCTTATAATCTTTGATAATTTGCTAAGTCAATAGTCAATATGCCATAAAGAAATTTGAGGGCAACTATCGTACAAATGACAAAATGGAGAAGTGCAATAGAGGTCATTCAAGGGAATATACAAATATTCAGTGAGATCATTTTGTTTATATGTTTTTATATTTCTTTGTTATTTGTTGTTAAACATAGGATTAGATTAGTGTTATTACTAATTTTATTTCTTAACTATCTTGTTTGAGTCTTATTTCCAGTGTTACATTTGGTGAACCCGACATGAAGACACCGTCTTCAAATTCGCAGAGTCATTTTTTTTTTTTTTTGTAGGTACAGGTACGGAGCGACACATGTGTAGGACAAATCACCGTAATTGATTTTTTGAGATGCATATGACATTCTACAATGCATCTGCTTTGTTTTGCAACACATTTGCTTCATTTTGTGATGCATCTGACTGGTAAACTTGTGATGCATATGACTGGTAAACATTATTTTATTTTTTCAAACTCTCATATTTTTGTGTTTAATTTTTAGCTTTTTTGGTACTAATTTCATGTTTGTCTATTTTAGGGGAGTTAACGTAGTGTTTGCAAGTCGATTCATAGAAGACAAGCCTTCTCAAACTTGTCTACATGACGATTGACGAAGACAGAGAAACAAAATAAACTACTAATCCATTTTTTGCAGAACTGTTGATGAAGACATAAACTTAAACTACTGACAATTTATTTGCAGGACCACATTCGAATAAGAGATTAATTTTTAAGAATAAATTGCATAAGTAGATAGATAAATTGTCATTTGGGCTTTAAAACGAACTAGTGTCTTCTGTGCTTGTTTAGGTTAGATTAAATCCTGATTCAGTAATAGAAGTATCCTCTCCCCTTGCACATTTGTGCAATCCTGGGTGTAAGAGAAACTGTTACCAACTCTAGAATTTGGGCTTGCTTTGGTGGTTAAGAGTAACCAAGGTGACTCAAACCAATGAAGAGCTTAGGCCAAGCTTCTCTGAACCGGTATTAATATTTTAATGCTTGAGAAAACTTAGTTTTATAGGAGCTCTTGCGGACCAGCTATTGATTCCACAATACCCTTGTGGTGCATCAAAACTTGTAGAGTGTAACCTCTGTAGATTGGGATGATATTGCCTCTCACGTGGCCTTCTGAATGGGTGCCCATACTAAATTCACCAACTTGTTTTAGATTAACCAATTTTTTTTTATTTTCTAGTGCAAGAGGTCAGACCTCTGAAGCCATCTCACAATCTTACAGTTCAATAGTAGAGATGAAAATTTCACCATGGGAGAGTCATGGGAATTGAAGCTTGACTGACCCAAAAAGTGTGTGTCGTGGAGGGGAGACAATGTGGTCAAGCTTCTAGTCATCCGCTTTGAATAAGTGTAGCTGGGGAAACCCAAGTGAGAATTCAACAAGTATTGTCTTTCCCAGCCTTAGGATTGTACATGTTTTTTGAAATTAAACATATTCATGCTCATCAAACCTGAAACACATTGTTTTTTGACTATTTTCAATTTTTCAAAATTTGATAATGAAACAGAGTCAGTTGAAAAAAAAGCTCATTAGAAAACTGCATCTATCAAAACGAGTCACATCTGCTAATTAGAAAAATGCATATGTCTAGCCGAGTCACATTTGTTATTTTTAAACCCGCAACTATGAACCAAAGTTTGCTATCATTAACCAATTTTTTTTGAGTCACATCTAATATACTAAGTCACATTTTCCATATAGAGTCACATCTGTTAAAAACTCAGTCGCATCTGTCATAGTGAGTCACATTTGCCTATTAATCGATCGAGATTAGTTTTACCAGAAACAATGCATTTGACCTATCGAAACACATCTGTTAAATTCTGTGATGCATCTGTAAAACTAAACCGCATTTTCCTATCAACAGAAAAATTGGAATTCACTGTCACAGTCTGAAACTAAACTGTCATCTCAGTCTCTGTTTCTCATAATCAACCTTGGACAAAAACCAAAAACTTGCTCAAAACCTTGCATTTTTCATCTTTTAGGTGTCATTTAGCTTTAGTGATATACTTCTTAGTTACGAAAATTTATTGCATATTAGGAATTTGTATATCTCAGAATAGGCCAACTTTCTGCATTTTGGACAAACCCATGCTTCTATAGTCATTGTCATTGAACCTAGTCACTTTTATCCTACTTGTGAATCCTTCCAGCTCATCAGTCTAGTTTGGGAGTTCACCTTATCTTTTGGTTCTATTCCTACATCAGGTTCCTTGACAAAGTTAAATCTAGCCTTGGTTAATCTATAGGTGGGAAGTAACCTCTTCTTAGAATCATTTAGAGTCAAACACTTTAGAATTTTGCATATTATAATCCTAGCATCTCATCATTTTAGATATCCTTTTATTTTCAAGAAAATACCAAAAAAATAGCAGCATTCATTCATTATATAAAAAAAAACCCAAAAACATAGAATAGAACATATCACTTCTAGACATAGTTTTGCATTTCCCCATTTTGAGCAACATTTTTCATGGTCGAAACAAGGTCTAAGAAGAAATGTAGAGAGATGGTAGATCCATAGGACTTCATCAATCCCTTTGCAAACCAACCATTAGGAACATAAAGACCTCACAAAGCCTTGCTTGAAAAATTTGTCACTAGAGACACACATGGACAAATCTTCGTAGAATACGTAGATACTGCTATCCAGGATCCTGAATTTTCATCCTTTGTAGATGAGTGTTTGGCACAAGATCCCTAGAGATATCTAACTAAATTATTAGTAGAGAGTGCCACGCTACCTCTAGGATTTGACATCCACACACTGAAAACATCATCTACTCAAGCAACACAAACCATGACATCGAGTGTCTCTATTTCTCAAATTACCACAACAATACCAACTGGAATACCCACTCAAACTGCCTCAACTATAAACCCAATGCCATTTGGTATAACATAGGGCCTAAAGTTTGCTACAGGAGCATCTTTATCAAACCCCTTTGGCACGAATACCTCAAGTAAAAGACCCAAAATTGGCATAAACACAACATAGGATATACCACATATCAGCACCGATATTGCCAATCAACACATAGGGGCTACAAAAAAATGACATATACCTACACCAAATCAGAATCCATTGTAAAATATTGCTTTTCAAAACACTTACATCGATCCAAATAACACAAACAACATGTCTTTAACATAGGTAGATGTTCTGCAAAATGAAATGCAAGCCCTCCAACACCAAATGGACACTATGTCAATGTCAGGAAAATGAACCATTTCAGCGCAAGATTTATGCCCATGTCCCTTTGAAAAAGCACTATACATGACACCCTTCTTACACAAATACATTATACCAAATTTACCTAAGTATAATGGGAAGAGGAATCCTCTAGAACACATCATGGAATTTTCCACGACATGCATGGACATCTCGTATGCCCCCACATACCTTATGACACTCTTTCCATGAACCCTTGTCGAGATAGCATTGGAATGGTTCTCTAAACTTCCATATGACATAAAATCATGGGGTGAATTAGCTGAGAAATTTGTGGAACATTTTGCCTTCAACATAGACAATGAAATCATGATAGCTACCTTGTGTCATACCATGCAAGAAGATGGAGAAAACTTCACCACCTTCTTCCAGAGATGGAGAAGTTTAGCTAGTTGATGTCCAGTTGAGATACCAAAAAAACAAAAAGTCACAAAATTCCTTGAAAATATTCATCCAAAACTGAGAAGTGACTTAAGAGTACATTGTTGTACCTCTTTTATGGACTTGGTGCAAAAGGGCATTATACTTGAGAAAGCCCTCATTGACAAAGGAGAGATTAAGATGCCAAACAAGAATCCAATTTTTCAACATCAAAATGTCCCCAATGATAGAAACAAGTTTTGGTCCAGAAATAAAAATGTAACAAATGACGGTATTGTTGATGCTAAGAACTTACATGCAAGACCTGTCATCACACTTAGAGGTTACAATTCCTCTCATGACGTGCTTGACAATGCTGATCAAACTTCCAACTTTGTCCAAAATTCACAACAACAAGGACCATAGAGGAGATTTCCAAAATGTGAGTTTACCCCCTTGGGGGAAGCACCCTCATGGTGGGATGATAACACCTTCTGTGATTATCATCAAAATAAGGGACATAACCTACAATAATGCTGACAACTGAAGAACATCATACAAGATTTTATTGAAGACAAAACCATATAAGTCAATGGGAAAAAACATACCAAAAATAGTGACCACAAGGTCTTCATAGATCCATTACATGACCATGGGAAAGGAAAGGCCTCCAATTTGGGAACTAAGACTAATACCTCAACCAATTATGCCAATGCTAAGTATGACTATAAACCAGGTATGATCATCAATCATATCCAAGCTGCTAACAAAAATATCCTTACCATTACCATAAAGAAGCGTCCTAAATGAGCAGTTAATACACATAGAACTAAGATAACCCTTTCAGGTCCTTCATCGGAGCCACAACTACAGTCTTCCAAGCCTAAGTATATTTTTCTTGACTAGTTGGGGAAAACCCCAACACAAATATCCATCTTCGAACTGTTGACCATATCACCATATCATCGAGCCATTCTAGACAAAGCCTTGCAAAGCACAACGGTCCCTACCAACTTGGATGTCAATTATTTCAAAGAAATGTAGGATACTTAACCAATTATCATCACACTACCTTTTCTCAATAGGATTATTCAACCGAGAAGACCAACCATAATGATCCATTACACCTTGAAGTTCTTGTCCATCAAACCAAAGTCAGACAAGTCTTGGTAGACAAAGGAGCAGGGTTAAATCTTTGCACCTTAAAGTTGGTTAAGGCATTAGGTTTCTCAGAAGCATGCATAGACACCACTAAGAGTATAGTAATTAAGGCATACGATGATGAGGAAATATCATCTAAAGGAGTTGTAACATTCCCTATCAGGATTGGCCCTGCGGTTATGGACACTAGTTTCCAAGTCTTGGATCTCACTCTTCCTTATAATATTTTATTGGGAAGACCTTGGATACATGCTATGAAAGTCGTACCTTCCATGTACCATTAGTGTCTTAAATTCCCGTACAATGGCACCGAGATCACAATCGATGGTGATCCAGATCCTTTCCAATATTGCACAAGCCTACACAAAATACCACAATGATAGGTGCCAGTTAATCAAGAGGCCTCATCCTCTACTTTATCCTTGTATGTTGATCCATAAAATCTTTCCAAGTCCATTGCATCACAACCATTGTCATCCACTCCTAAGGTCGAGATCCAAGATAAAGGCTATGGAGAATATCACATGAAAGCATCCTATTGTGTTAGTCAATTGGTTCCTCCTAAGTCATATGGTTTACCCACAACAGATAGGAAACAATTAGTTGTCACAATATATGTCCCTCCTACAATGACATTCAAAAAATGGGGAGAGTTAAGTAAAGAAGCTATGAACCAAGAAGATGTCACCTCCTGGTTGTATAAGGAAGACACTGAAAACCCTCCACCATCTATTCAAATATCTAAAGATCAATATGGAAAAGGCTTCATGATAATGTAAAGGAAAGGATATGACAAACATAGTGGGTTAGGACTACATAAGAATGGAAGGACTGAACCAATCATTATTTCGCAACGACCAAAAGGCCTAGGGCTAGGGTTTCAACTGATTAGAATTTGTATTCCTAGTACTTTGGTATCGTCACAAGAGGAAGTAAGTGCTTCTAAAGACATCAAAATATCCCATGAACCATTTGACCTATTCTACTATGACTCCCCTGACTCAAATGAATATGAATGGGATTCCCTTTCCTCCACCAACATAATGGACCTAGATAAGTTATTTGGGGAACTTGATCAAATGCTAAATACTTTGCCTAACTCAACTGAGTCTCACCCTAAAAAGTCCTTGTCAAAAGAAGAATGGATTGAGCTTTATTATTGGGAAACCCTTGATCCCACCTCTTGGGAACCTAACGAACCATCTTCTGATGACCTAGCCCTTACAGTGGTCCCAAATTAGAGTTTACCTATCCCTAGGAAAAAGAAGAAGGAGTTAGTCCAAAAATTTAGTGACCATGTCAACCACTCTATCCTCATCTTGTCAGCCTCCACATTTGATAACTCTGATGATGACATGCCCCTCATATATCCCCAACTTATCAATTGGGATCAACAAGGTACACCCATCTTAGACATATTTGAGAGTGATGAAGCGATAGCTGAGTTCATGGGACCACGAGAAGGCATACCTAGAGGTGATCATAAAGCTGGGTTTACCATAGACTTGGATAACATGACATATTTTGGGGATTCTGTTCACACCTCCAGTCGAAAAAGTGAAAACAAAAACAAAAAGAATGAAAATGATGAAAATGACAAGTCCCTAGGTGAAAACGAAAAGGTGCCTTTGGACAAAGAAATAGTAAAAATAAAGGATGCATCCAAGGGCGAAAACCTCTCTGAGGCACCCAAAGATGGAGGTTTGAATATTCTCCCAGTTTCTCAGGAAAAGTCACCAATGCTAGTTGAAGAATCTGTCGAAATCAACATAAACACTGAAGAAAATCCTCGGGTAATTTACTTTGCCGCATCTTTGACAGAGACAGAGCAACCAGAGTTTCGAGACTTCTTTACAAAAAGATAGATAAAATTTGCATGGTCATATGTCGACATGCCTAGGTTGGATCCAGACCTTATATTGCATCATCTACCATTACAACCAGGTGTTAAGCCCGTCAAGAAAAAGTTAAGAAAAATACATCCACAAATTGCTCTACTAGTCAAAGTTGAACTTAAGAAGCTATTGGATGTTGGATTCATCAGATCCATAGACTATGCAGAATAGATTTCAAATCTTGTGCTAATAAACAAATTGTCTGGGGGCATCCGCATTTGTACAAACTTCAGAGACATCAACAAGGCATGTCCTAATGATGACTTCCCTTTGCCAAACATTGACATGATATTGGACCTTACAGCAAGATATGAGATGCTATCCCTCATGGATGGTTTCTCTGGATATAATCAAATCAAGATCGCACCTGAGGACCAACACAAGAAAATTTTTACATGTCCATGGGGAGCATATTGTTGGAAAATCATGCCTTTTGGGCTCAAAAATGCTAGAGCTACATATCAACGTGCAATGATGACTATATTCCATGACCTTGTACATACTCTCATGGAGGATTATGTGGATGATTTGATTTCCAAGTCATTAACAAGAGATGATCATTTAAAAGTCTTAGATAAGATATTCCAAAGACTAGAAAATTACAAAGGCTAAATCCAAAAAAATGTGTCTTTAGCGTTCAATCAAGCAAACTTCTAGGATATATCATTTATAGACGAGGCATTGAAGTGGACCCTGCAAAAGTAAAAGCTATAAGGGATATGCCTCCACCGGCCAACATCAATAAACTGAGAACATTACAAGGGAGACTACAGTCTATCAGACGCTTAATAGTATAATTAGCAGACAAGATACACTCGTTCCAACACTTGCTCAAAAAGGGGGTACCATTTGTATGGAAAACAAAATGCTAAGAAGATTTTTAGAATATCAAGGATTACCTACTTACACCACTTGTGTTAATGCCACCTACAGATACTTGACCTTTGATACTCTATATTTCAGCAACACAATCAACACTAGGAGCCTTACTTGCACAAAATGATGATGAAGGTTATGAAAGAGAAGTATACTATATTAGCTGTACTTTGGTGGGATATGAGCTAAACTACAGTCACATAGAACATGCTTGTCTTGCAGTAGTTTTTGCTACTCAAAAGATTAGGCACCACATGCTAAACTACCAAACCATGCTAGTAGAAAATATAGATCCACTGAAATATCTCCTAAGTAAAGTAGCACTAATAGGCCGATTGGCTAAATGGTTAATGATACTTAGTGAATATGAAATCCAGTATGTGGAACGAAAAGATATAAAAGGGAAAGTTATTGCAGATCAGTTGGCATACACACCAATTAAGGCTGACCATCCTTTAGTGGTAGATTTTCCTGATGAGTTCATCTTCACTATTGAAAATTTAAGAACTACATGGAAATTATACTTTGACGGGTCTCACACTAATCGTGGTTCAAGAGCAGGTATACTGTTTGTTACACCACAAGGTGACACTATTCCAAAATCATTCAGAATTGATTTCCCTTGCACTAATAACATAGCAGAATATGAAGCCCTCGTGGCAAGACTAAAAATGGAAGTCCAATGAAAAATTAAGCATTTACATGTTTATGGAGACTCTCAGCTAGTAGTCTGGAAAGTTAATGATGAGTATGAAACTAAAGATGAGAAAATTGCCCCATACAAGCGCATGGTAGACAAATTTAAGCAATATTTTGATAACATTAGCTTTCAACAAATACCTTACATTCAGAACAGGGCAGCAAATTCTATGGCAACCATTGGTTCATTGTTGGATATACCTAGCAACGTGCCTAAATTTAAGTTTTTGGTTGAATAGCTTTTGGTCCCCGCCTATGATGTCCTAGATTCTACGATGGTGTGTGCGCTTGTTGGTCCTACCTCCCCATGGTACAAGGACATATATAACTACCTCCATGCCCAAATCCTACCCCTAGACCTGTTGAACAAATAACGTAGGACATTTATCTATAAGTCTTCCAAATATTCCATCATCAGAGATACCCTTTATAGATGTGCCTTAGATAATACCTTGTTGAGATGTCTCGATGTTGAAGAAGCACAAGAAACCTTACGTGTGGTACATGAGGGTATATGCGGATTCCATTCTAGTGGTCCTACCTTAGCCAAGAATATTATGAGATTGGGCTATTATTGGCCTACCATGGAAAAAGACTCATATTTCTTCATCAAGAAATATCGACAATGCCAGGTACACAGAGACTTGATACACGCGCCAAAATAGGAGCTCTGACTGATAAATTCACCATGGCCTTTTTACCAATGGGGAATTGACCTTATAGGTAAGATACATCCTCCATCTTCCAATGGCCATAAGTTCATCATAACCGCAACCGAATACTTCACCAAGTGGATTGAGGCTGTTCCTATGACTTAAATTATCGACACACAGATTTCCAAGTTTATCCTTAATTATATCATTTGTCAGTATGGTGTTCCTCAATCCATTATCACGAATAATGGCCATCCATTTAAAAATGAAGAAGTTTTCCATCTCTGTGAAGAATTCCATATCCAACACCACTTTTCCACTCCTTATTACCCAAAAGGTAACGGCCAAGTAGAGGAAAATGATCATTAGAATCCTCAAAAATACTATCAATGACACTAGTCGTGACCAACATTTACAACTTAATCCTACCTTATGGGCTTACCGCACAAGCATCTGTACTCCCACCGATGCCACTCCATACTCCTTGGTATTCGGTTCAGAAGCTATCTTATCTATTGAAGTTGAAATTCTTCCCTAAGGGTATCTTTGAAAGGTCATATTGATGATGAAGAGTACCATGTGCCAAGACTACATGAGTTAGAATTCCTCAATGAACAAAGACAAAAGGCACTAGATCATCTTCAAGCATATCAAAATAATCTTCATCGTAGCTATAATAGGAAAGTTCTGAATTGACATTTTGACATTGGTGACTTGGTCTTAATGGAGAACCCAAAGAATCAAGCTGAAAGAGAAAAACCACACAACTTTGAACCAAACTGGTTAGGGCCTTACATTGTTACATAAGCTTTTGGACAGGAGCGTATCAACTCTCAACCCTTGAAGGAGAACCACTTTTATCACCAATCAACAACCATCATCTGAAGAGGTTATATGCATAGCTTCTGAGAGTCTGTTCTTAATCATAAAAAATACAAAAAAAATAGAAAAATAAACAAAAAAATGGTTACCTTGATGAAAACCTGGCAAACAGGCATCTTGGTAACACCAAAAAGTAAAATATATTTTTTTAAAAAAATCAATAAAATGGTAAAGAGAAATAATTCATCCAATAGTGAAAACCACTTCGGTGGCACTTTGGATAAGTACCATGGTGAAAACCTCGCAAACAGGCACCATGTGTAGTCGACTTCGCTCCTTCGTCTACCATCATTGCAATCAGAATTTTCCACTATCACCCATAATAAATGGTTGTCCTATCCATAAACTTGGAAAGATTGACATCAAGTCCACTCCGTCTCTCCACTCCATCTTATAGGTCTTATACTTGACTGGGGGAAAGTCCTTGACCTGTGTCATTTGGACCTTGCACTTACTATCCCAACATCAGAAAATGTCCTAAATAATGTCCAAAAACATCATAAAATGTCTTGAAAAAATCCAAAAACATCATAAAATATCCTGAAAAAATCCAAAAACATCATAGAAATTTCAAAAAGACAAAAAAATAAAAACATGTCAAAAATCCCAAAAATTAGAGTCAGAGTCAGTTGTGTCAAGTCAGTCATAGACATAGTCGAACTACATTGCCTTTACGACTGGATGTAGGCAAGGCCATCTGTTGATGTGCCCCTAAGGAATTAGGTCTATCTTTCTAGGTTTGTCACATATCACATATATCAAATCATGACTCATTCTATGTACATGTCAAAGTCATTGGCCGTGTCAAACTATGATGTCTCTGCGTGTATAACATAGGAAAGGCCATCAATCGATGAGTCCCCAAGGCTGCACTAGGTCAGTCCATTAGGGTTTTATCAAATTCACTATCACACATGTTGCATATCATCAAGTTGAGTGCATATTTATCAATCATTTTTTTCAGTCAAAGTTAGTCGAACTACGAGGTTTCTGCATGTATAACGTAGGCAAGGCCATCAATTGTTGAGACCTCGAGGCCGCACTAGGTCAGTCCTTTAGGGTACATCATGTTAGTCAACATAAGTCATACACTATCAACATACACACAACAGTCAAAGAACCAAGACAAGTCATGCATCAACAAGCCAAACAAGTCAATAATGTCATCAGGTCAAATCAAACAAATTGCCAAAACAATCAAACTTATGTCTTATACAAGATGTGTCCTTCTTAACAACAAACATTATCAATCATCACAACCTTAATGTAGCTTGTCACATCAATGAAATTAGAATCAACGTCTTATACAATATGTCTCTTTCTGAAACCAGGCTTCATGATGCCTTACACAGATAGTCACAAAATCGAAACCGGACTCAACGTCTTATACAGTATGTGCCATCCTTGACATCAAGATTTGTCAAACAATCAAATTATCAAACAGACAACAACAGATCAAATTTTGGCAGATAGTTTTATTGGCTTTTTGACTTTATGGCTTATTTGGTCTTATCTTTTTATTTGGATTTGTCTTTAAGTGTGGTTATTAGCTTTCCCAAGGATATCCCATGAAGGATTTAGAGAAGCAAGGATATTGCAGGACTATTTTTCTTTGACTGTTGTCTTTTAAACTTGGTTTTCAAGTTAGGTTACTAGCTTTCTCGAGGATGTACCATGAAGGATTTAGAGGAGCAATAATGTATCCTGTCTTTGTTTTTTTCTTTAATTGCTGTCTGTGGTTTGTTTTGACAAAAATACTGGGGCAATTTGGCCCTTAGTATGCGTCTGGACACTCTTTGTCTACAATTGTCTGTTTTCGCAAGTGGATGACTTTGCACACTTTGGTCTATCTCATATCATGGTGTGTACTATCCATTTGTGTCATGTCCCACCCAATGATGATTTAATGCAAGGCTTAGTTTGTACTTAGAAAAATATTGAAGATTATACATTCTACTAATACCCATTTTTTGATACTAACATTTTGAATAATCCGCGCTAACATTGCTTCTATCCTGCATAATGATTGAGTCTTGTGATACACAATTTTTTTTAGGTAGTCTGCATATGCATAAATTTTACAACCATTACATAGACATTATCATATATCTATATATAGTACATCATACATCTTTACTGCATTTCAAAAACAACACAAAAATATGCATATCCATCACATTTAGATAATCATGACATACATACATTTACCAATCACAAAATTGTGTAAATTATGCATACATCCATCATCATAGGAAAAGTAACAACATAATGTAAACATCATAATCCATACCATGTACATACATCATCTAGAAAACTGCATAATCATATAGATAAAAACTGCATCATCATATAGAACAACTGCACATCATATAATCACCACCAAAAATGATATATATATTGATCAAAATAATATGTGTCATAGTACAATGTCAGAATGTATCAATCTAAAAGGAGCTCACAGGCTCTATGATCAAAATAAAATGTCTATGTCACTATTCAGTACTCCCATTGATCCCATGTGGAGTCTAAGGGGGCGATTGTTGATGGGATCCTCGTTGTGCCGAAGGAGGCCTACTATATGGTCCTATCTTGGGTGGACCCACCACATCATCTGTACTCTATGTCTGGCTGTGGGACCTGCTCTGAGAACTTCCATTATGTGCCTATGAATAGATGGGAGCTTGTCTCTCAGGTGGTATTTGTTAGAACTAGAATTTCACATGAAAATCTTAAGGCCTTTTGCCCATTTTAACCCATTCATTTGCTATCTTTTCCATTAAAAATTCATTTTTGCCACTCATATATAGCCTATACCCTTTACCATTGCCTTAATGTTCAATTTTACATCACTTACCACTTTACTGCGGCCTCCCACAATGGGCTCGCGGTGTGGCGGTAGCAGCTAACGCAGTAGGTAGAAGAAAGTTATCGTGGTACCATTGGCAGTCAGGCCAGTGACCGCGGTAGCGGTTAGCAGACGGTGAAGGGGGAGCCACTGTGGTACCGCGGACAGTCATCCGACTGACTGCGGTGACTATGGTGATAGGGTTAGCAACCGGTGAGGCAACGAAGTGGCGAACAAGTAGCAGTTACCACGATACCGTAGCCGCTAAAACAATGACTACGGTGATAGTGGTAAGTGGATAGCGGTCAACAACGAACATACCGTGGCACCATGCATGGTCAAGCCACATACCGTGGTAACAGGATAGCGAGGAGGAGAGGAAATGGATAACGGTTACCCCGCGGTATCATGAGCAAGCATCAAATAGACCGCAGTAAAGCGGTAACAATGAGTAGAGATGACACTTAACGTTTGACTGCCATACCATGGGTTGAAAATGTGAGACCGCAGTACAACGGTATAAGCAATGACAACCATAGGAAAATATTAAAGAGAAATTTTAAAAAGCTCGACTATAGTCAAAAATATTTAAATTGCCGATAAGGTAACTTATTTAAATATTTCATTTCTATCAAAATGCAAAACGCTTATGGCGGGTAAAATGAAAAGTCGTGACTATTGAGCTGTGCTGCATAAATATTTGAGAAAAATCAGTCACAAGGGTTCGAGAAGTGGGGATTTTTTCCACTGTAATAACATAACTGGGGTAAAAGCAATGAACAGTCCTTCTTGAAACTGGTGTAATGGAGTAGACATTTTCAAACTGGTGCAATTTTTTTGAGTTCATTTGTTGAGATGACATAATTTGTGAATTCCTTATTTGGTTGTTTCCAATTAGAATTTCTTAAATCATTTAACTCAGAATAACAAGTATGTATTTGGTTTATCATGGTGCAATTATCACTTTGTGTGGTTTGATTTATAGGTGTCTGCAAGGTCAAAATTAAATTCTTTAAATCAAGTCATAGTGATTTTGGAATTTAGGTTGGTTGTTTAAAGAAGAACCTGGTAGGAAAATATTCAAGAGTAATTTATGCAAGCCATAAATTGGGTGAAATAATATGCCAGTCATAGAATTTCATATTTTAAATATGCTCAACAATTTGAATTAAGATTGGATAGGGAAACACCCTGGATCCTTGTTATTTTTGACTCTGTTTCCCAACAGACAGGAGGCACTGATCAACAATATCCCAGAGGATAAAATTCATAAAAAATAATATATTCAAAACTTTTCTTTTATGTAGTGGGATTAGTTGTAGTATTTTTGTCTATTCACTACCTTTTTCCATTATGGGTAGACTGTTTGGCAGGAAATTCATTTTAAATTTGCATGTTTCACATAGGTTCACCCACCTAGGTCTTGTAGAACCTAAAGAGTAGAAGGTTTAATTGTATAATTGGCCTTGTATGTTGTCCAAGAATGTTGTAAGGGTCTAGAAAACTCTTATGGTTAAAACCTACATTTTTGAGAGCCAACAGTTTGGCGACTCCACTGGGGATCAAACCCAGAATCTCTAGTTTCGCAAACCATAATATGAGAATAAGCCTTTGTTATAGAGTCAATATTTTGTAGAAGACTCCGATGGGAATAAAGAATTACAGATTTTCTCACTTTTGGAAAGTGAGTGGCGACTCTAAATGAACAAGTGCATCGAAACTGATAAAGTGAAGTATATATCACAAAGGAATTTTCCTAGAGTTCAGACCATCACAATTTCTCCCAAAATGCAAGGAAGAAGGTCTTTGTACAAAGATGGTGATGGTCCTAATGCCAAAAATAATTGGACAGAGAAGAATGATAAAGGTAAGAAGGTGACTGATGACATGGGACCATCAAGCAAAAATAAAACATCAAAAGCATCACTGGAGATACACAATTCATATGGTACATTAGCAAATGAAGACAACCCTTCCAGAGAACCTCACACTCCTGAGGAATAGAGGAATCCCTTTTATCAACCAAATCCTAAGAAGGTTGAAGAATTCATGGCTAAATGTGAAGCTGAAAGAGAAATAAGACAACATGAATATGATTAGAAAATGGCATTTCTTGAAGAGAATCGGGATGGACTTGGCTATGAACCAGCCTCTGAGGATAATTATGAACTTATGGCCAGGGATGAAATAAATGCAAGATTGGAACATGAGAGACAAGAAGTGGAGAGAGAAAGAATAGAATATGAGCAGAGGCTCCAAGCAATTAAAGAACTTGAAGAGTTGAAGTTGAGGAAAGTGCAGATCAATACTCAAATGACTAATTTGCAAAAATATGTGCCACCTCATAGGCAAGGGAACAATAATGTAGGCCCATCAAATTCCTCACAGGCCTACCAAAATCAGCCAAGGAATCAAGGTAGGTATCAAAATGTTCCACCACAAAATTAGGGTGTTCAACCACCTCCCTATCAACAACATGTACCCCCACAAGGTCAGAAATATGTGGCAAATAATAATCCATTGTATCAGTGTCAGTATTACCAAAATCCTCCTCCACAATATGCAACCATGATTAGGCAGTTTGACTTGGTTGGATTACAAATATTCCCTTACCCTATGGACAACAGTTGGAGAAGTTTAGTCCCAAAATTCATAGGGAGCAGTGCTACTGCAACTGAAGAGCATTTAAGGAGCTTTAATTATTTTATGCAAGATTTAGATATGCAGTATGAAGATATACAAATGAGATTGTTTATGATGTCACTAATTGAAGATGCCAAAGATTGGTTTAATAGTCTGCCAACAACTTCTATTAATTCTATTCATGTGTTTTGTGAATAATTTCTTGAGCAGTATGGGAATCAATATGCACCTGAGTTTGCATTGCATGAGTTGGTGACCATTCAGAAACATCAAAATGAGTCAGCCTATGATTTCAACTAGAGGTTTTCTAAATTGGCTGATCCTGCTGCATTAAGTATTTATTTAAAAGCTTTTGATCATAAGACAGATTATGAGCTCAGGAACAGGGGTCCCAGAAATTTGGCTGAAGCTCAAAGGATAACACTCACTATTGAAAATAACAGGAAGGCTGCAGGGATGATTACCAAGAGGGATAACCCAAGGATTCCCCAATATGCTCCTCCAAATAAGCAGGAAAACACATATAGTAATGAAAGGCCTAGACTACATGACATGCCTTATAATACAAATTGGAAAAATGGAAAGCTAGTAATGGATGGGCCAAGAAATAAAGAGATACCCGACCCTTTGAGGAAAAGAGGGACATACATGGCTAATAATAGTTCTTGGTGTTCAGTTTGTGACTTGCCACATTCTTCAGAACATTGTGTTGTAGCTCAGTTAGTGCCAGGAAAAGACATAGCAAAAAATGATAACGAACAAGATCATAATATGTATTTGAATTCTCATACGCTTCACTCAAAAAAGCAAGGATATTCATCTCTAGAGGAAGGAGGGTATGAATATGATGTTGATCATCAAAAATATAATGTTCACATGGTAGAACAACAAGTTTTTTCTGACTATGAGGAAAGTGATGATGAACAAGGTTTCCCTGTTGCATCATATCAAACTAATAGGGGAAAAATGAAGAGACCAACTGAGGAAGAAATTAAAAGATTGACTATTGCAGCAGTTGAGCTGGCTAAAAGCAAGTATTGGCTGAGGAATAAAATAGTGAATGAAAATGAAGGTGTTCCAAAAGGAATATTCTTGAAAGATAAAAAGATGTTCCATGAAATATCAAAAAAGATAAATGATGAGTGCCCTCATAAAAAAGAACAAAAGTATGTTCCCAACGAAAAAATAAAGAATTCCCCAAGGACAAACAAAAAATGGATCAAACATCAAAGAGGGAGAAGGAGGAGTACAAAGGTGAACCAGCAGAGAAAAAGAAGTTGATAAGAGCTGAAGGTGCATCTTCTAATTTTGTGCAAGCTTTATCCCAGGTAAAAATATTTGTCCCATTACTTGAAATGATGAAAATTAAAGAGTATAGGGAAAGTGCTATTCAACTGATGTTTGGTGGGAGGAATCAAATTGTAAATTTTGAACAAAATGAGAATCCTGGAATTGCTGATAAGAAAGGAAAGATAAAAGTTTCAGAAGTTGGTCTGAATGATGCATTGATGAACACACCACAAATTGATCCATTTTTTACTACCCTACTCATAAATGGTAAATTCGTAAGAAATTGCATGATAGATTCAGGTGCTTCTATGAATATTATGCCAGTAGGGGTAATGAAACAACTCGGTATGTGGATAGATATTGAGGGTGGTAAGTGTTATGCCATTGATAGTAGGCCTGTCCCAGTAGTGGGGATTATGAAAGACGTAGAAGTAAAATTAGCGGCCTACCCACAAGCAACTTATAACATTGATATAACTGTGATTGATACACCTCCTCAATTTGGAATGCTTTTCTCAAGACAGTGGACTGCAACAGTTGGAGGTAATGTGCAATTTGATTTACCATATGCCACAATACCAGTTAATGGTGAAGAGGTAAAACTATATAGAGAACCAAGGGTGAATCAAATTGTTGAGTGTGCTAGTCAAGAACAACTTAATTGCTTCTGTGATGTAGATTTGGGGAGTTTTAGAGTAGAATTATCTCAGCCATAACTCGTGAATACTAACCCAATTGATAAGCTTGTCTCTAGAAATCAGCAGGGTGTGTGGAAAATGTACTTTGATGGGGCATGCAGTCAAGAAGGTAATGGAGCTGGGGTAGTTTTTATATCACCTGAAGGTAGAACATTTAAATATTCCTATTTTCTGGCTTTTGAATGTACAAATAATGTGGCCGAGTATGAAGCCTTGTTGATTGGTTTGAACATGGCTATCAAACATAAGATTAAATTATTGTTTGCATTGGGAGATTCAGAGTTAGTTGTGTTACAAGTTAGATCAAAGTATTCTGTAAAGAACAAGAGGCTGAAATAATATAGAAATGTTGTGTGGGATACATTTGAACTATTTGATGCATTTTCAATTGATTGGATAGATAGATCTGAAAATTTGATGGCTGATTTTTTGGCTAATGTAGCCTTGAAGAAAGATGATATCACTTTGGCAGGAGTGTCTCAAGTTGAATTTAAAACAAGACCAGCAATCCCTGACAACATATATGGTTGGCAAGTTTTTGATGATGATACTGACCTTTTGAAATTTCTTCATTGTATAGATCAATATGAGGCACAAGAGATTAATTTCAATGCTTTTATGGAAGAAGTGGACGAGAAACAAACTGTATTTGGGAAGGAAGTTTTGCAGCTTAAAACTAACAAGCTTCCCAAAGGGCTTGTGGCATTGGAGAGAGTGTATGATGGGAGTGATCGTTCCCTCATAAAGCAGACACTTGTTAAGAAAGAAGATATTGAAGAAATAAATTTGTGAACTGAATTAGCACCAAAAAGGGTTTATATTGGAAAGAAAATAAGCCCAATCATCAGAAGAATGTTGATTACGTTTCTTGGTCTTATGAGGATTTGAAGGAATATAGAGAAGATCTTTTTCAGCATGAGATTCCACTCAAGCTAGACACAAACCATTCAAACAGAAGCAAAGGCCTATTAACTGAACTCTGGAACCTAAGATGCAAGAGGAGCTAGCAAAGCTCAGAGATGGAGGTATCATTAAACCCATTAGTCATTCAACATGGGTTTCAAATTTGGTCCCAATCAAGAAGAAAAATGAGGATATAAGACTGTGTGTTGACTTTAGAAATCTGAATGTTGCTTCCCTAAAAGATAATTATCCTCTTCCAAACATGGAGGCAATATTGCACAAAGTGACAGGGTGTGAGCTATTATCAATGATGGATGGATTTTTTGGATATAATTAGGTCAAAGTCAAAGAATCTCAGCAATACAAAACAACATTCACTACGCCATGGGGAACTTATGTTTATATAAGAATGCCATTTGGTCTCACAAATGCAGAAGCTACCTTTCAAAGGGCCATGGATGTGGCATTTGTAGATATGATCAATGCTATAATGGTGGTATATCAAGATGACCTCACTGCTTATTCCAAAAGGGCAGAGAATCACATGGGAGACTTGGAGAAGATCTTCATCAAAGCTTTGGAATATGGTATAAGTCTTAATCCTAAAAAAATGTCATTTTGCTATCACTGAGGGTAAAATTTTGGGGCATATTATGTCTAAAGATGGGATTAGGATAGATCCTGAAAGGGTAGATGCCATAGATAAAATTCCCATTCCCAAAACTATCAAAGCAATCCAATCATTCTTTGGCCAAATTAATTTTGTTAGGAGGTTTGTGTCCAATTTTGCTGAGATTGTTAAACCTATATCTAAGATGTTGAAAAAGGGAGAAAAATTGGATTGGACTGCTGAAGCTATGGATGCTTTCATATCTATAAAACGATCTATCAAAGAAGCCCCTATCCTAAAGTCCCCTGATTTTACTAAGCCATTTCATATTTTTTATTTTGCTTCATTCCATACCATAGCTGCTGTCATGTTACGAAAAAATGATGAAGGTCATGAGCAACCTGTTTATTTTTTCAGTAAATCTTTGTAGGGGTCAAAGTTGAAGTATGATATCATGGAAAAATAGGCTTATGCACTGGTCAAAGCAACAAAGGCTTTCAGACCTTACCTCGTTGGAGCTAAGTACATTGCTTATGTCCCACATGCAATTGTGAAGGATATTCTAGTGCAGACAGAAGCGACAGGGAAGAGATGCAGGTGGATTAACAAAATTGAAGAATTCAACATGAAGATTTAGATTACCAAGTTGGTAAGAGGCCAGGGTCTAGCCAGGCTGATGGCAGAAACAAATATTGAAGCAAACCAAATTTGCAATGTTGAAGGTAAGGAAGAAGTTATAGCAAGTATTGAGCATACTCCATGGCATACAAATGTAATGCATTATTTGAAACATATGAAGTGCCCTGAAGGGTGAATGATAATCAAAGGAGAGCCTTGAAGTTGCAAGCTTCTAAAGATGTTTTTATAGAAGGGAATCTATTCTGGAAAAATAGGGATGGTATACTGCTATTATTTTTAGATGAATCCCAAGAAAAATATGTTTTGAGAGAAATGCATGAAGGGGTGTGCGGAGGCCATTATTCTACTAAGACTACTGCACACAAGATTCTCAGGGTTGGTTATTATTGGCCTAGGGTATTCAATGATTCCTTTGCATATGTGAGGAAGTGTGAGGCTTGTCAGAATTTTTTAGGAAAGTTGAAGTATCAGGGAGCATTGCCACTTAGACCTTTGTAGGTAGAAGCACCTTTTCAACAATGGGGAGTTGATTTCATTGGGGAAATATAGGAAAGATCAAGTGAAGGACATAGGTGGATACTAGTGGCCATGGATTATTTTACTAAGTGGGTGGAGGTTGTTCCAACTAGGCAAGCAATAAGCAAAGTGATAGTGAATTTTCTGATGGAGAATGTTATGACTAGATTTGGCACTCCAGTCAAATTGATCACAGATAATGGGATGTGTTTTAGATCATATGATTTTAAAGATTTTTGAAAAATATATGGAATTAATATTTCTTATTCTGCTCCATATCATCCACAAGCAAATGGTCAAGCAGAGTCAAGCAATAAAAATCTTTTGAAGATAGTAAGGAGAATTCTTGATACAAATAAAAGGGCATGGGATTCGAAGTTAAGATTGGCTGTATGGGCGGATAGGATTACAGTGAAGAAGGCAACTAGAAAATATCCATTTGAATTGGTGTATGGGACAGAAGCTAGGATGCCATTGCAGAATCTTTTGCTAGTATATAACTTTATTTTGCAAGAAGACTTGGATATTTCTGATCCAGTGGAGGAAATAATGGAGCAGCTTGCAGAGCTTGATGAAGTGAGAAGAGTGGCTTAGAAGTAGAATACAAAATTGCAGTCACAAATGAAATACCTTTTTGATAAAAAGGCCAAGAAGAGAGAATTTGAAAAGGATGATTTAGTATTGATGTGGAATGCTCGGTGTCAGGAGAAGGGGAAGCATGGAAAGTTTGAAGCTTTATGGCTTGGCCCTTTTGTGATAAATGGTAAAGGAGGTGAAGATTCTTATTTCCTGCAAAACATGTCTGGAGAAGAGCAGGAGTTGCTTGTACATGGGCAGTTCATGAAGCATTTCTTCTCTTAAGGTTCAACAGAGAGTTAAGGATTGCCAGTGCATGGACAATTCTTAATAACCCTCTTTAAATATTCTTTCCATGCATAGTAGTTTAGGAAGTTTTGAAGGGTCTGGGTTTGCCAGTACATGGACATTCTCAGGAACTCCCTTTTTGAAAACTTTTATTTTGTTCCATGTATAGTAGATTAGGGTCACTTTCCATCTTCTGTCTCCTTCACTCTTTCTTTCCCTCCATCCTCCATTGCCTTCATATTTTGGACCATTCATATTTTGTTCTACTCTCCTAGTTGCATTCTAGATTCTTGCAGTGATTTGTTAAACCACTCATCCCTAACATGAGCCACTATTAGAACTAGAATTTCACATGAAAATCTTAAGGCCTTTTGCCCATTTTAACCCATTCATTTGCTATCTTTTCCATTAAAAATTCATTTTTTCCACTCATATATAGCCTATACCCTTTACTGTTGCCTTAATGTTCAATTTTACATCACTTACCGCTTTATCGTGGCCTCCCAAAATGGGCTCGCGGTGTGGTGGTAGTAGCTAACAGAGCAGGCAGAAGATAGTCACCGCGATACCACTGGCAGTCAGGCCAATGACCATGGTAGCGGTTAGCAGACAATGAAGGGGGAGCCACCACAGTACCGTGGACAGTCATCCGACTGATCATGGTGACTGCAGTGATAGGGTTAGCGACCGGTGAGGTAGCGAAGTGGCGAACAGGTAGCGGTTATCTCGATATCGTAGCCGCTAAAATAATGACCGTGGTGATAGCGATAAGTGGCTAGCGGTCAACAGCAAGCATACAGTGGCACTGCGCACAGTCAAACCATAGACCGTGGTAACCACGGTAACAGGATAGCGAGGAGGAGAGGAAACGGATAACGGTTACCCCGTGGTACTGTGAGCAAGCATTGAACAAACCGCAGTAAAGCGGTAACAATGAGCAGAGATGACACTTAACGTTTGACCGCCATACCGCGGGTTGAAAATGTGAGACCACGGTAGAGTGGTATAAGCAATGACAACCACGGGAAAATATTAAAGAGAAATTTTAAAAAGCTCGACTATAGTCAAAAATATTTAAATTGCCGATAAGGAAACTTATTGAAATATTTCATTTCTATCATAATGCAAAATGGTTATTGCGAGTAAAATGAAAATTCATGACTGTTGAGTTGTGCTGTATAAATATTTGAGAAAAATCAGTCACAAGGGTTCAAGAAGTGGGGATTTTTTCCATTGTAATAACATAACTGGGATAAAAGTAATGAACAGTCCTTCTTGAAATTGGTGTAATGGAGTAGACATTTTCAAATTGGTGCAATTTTTTTGAGTTCGTTTGTTGAGATGACATAATTTGTGAATTCCTTATTTGGTTGTTTCCAATTAGAATTTCTTAAATCATTTAAATCAGAATAACAAGTATGTATTTGGTTTATCATTGTGCAATTATCACTTCGTGTGGTTTGATTTATAGGTGCTTGCAAGGTCAGAATTAAATTCTTTAAATCAAGTCATAGTGATTTTGGAATTTAGGTTGGTTGTTTAAAGAAGAACCTGGTAGGAAAATATTCAAGAGTAATTTATGCATGCCATAAATTGGGTGAAATAATATGCCAGTCATAGAATTTAATATTTTAAATATGCTCAACAATTTGAATTAAGATTGGATAGGGAAATACCCTGGATCCTTGTTATTTTTGACTCTGTTGCCCAACAGATAGGAGGCACTAATCAACAATATCCCAGAGGATAAAATTCCTAACAAATAATATATTCAAATTTTTTCTTTTATGTAGTGGGATTAATTGTAGTATTTTTGTCTATTCACCACCTTTTGCCATTGTGGGTAGACTGTTTGGCAGGAAATTCATTTTAAATCTGCATGTTTCAGATAGGTTCACCCACCCAGGTCTTGTAGAACCTAAAGAGTAGAAGGTTTAATTGTATAATTGGCCTTGTATGTTGTCCAAGAATGTTGTAAGGTTCTGGAAAACTCTTATGGTTAAAACTTGCATTTTTGAGAACCAACAATACCTCTACCTCATAAAGATCTCTATAATATCTCTCTCGCTCACTAGCCCTGACTAAATGTTGAGCAAAGGTTGCAGCCGGTCCAGTACATAATGCCCTCAACTCAATAAATCTGCCCTCTGTCTCCTATTTCCTAATAACTGCTTGATCCTTGTCCAGGTAGGCACTGTCTCTCTCCATTTGCATAGCATCACACTCTGTAGTCACTGCCCTCACCTCTCCTCCAAGGCCTCTACTCGGGCCTGCAAATTTGCAACACTGTTCCTAGGTGCCTCCACATCTTGCCATGGTATCTCTCCCACCTCAACATCCTAGTCCTCCACAATCCTATCCTGGAGCTCCCTCTCCTGCTCCCCCATCACTTCCTCCTCCTCCTCATCGACACCATAACCTGCCAGTATGCCAAGGACATCAATCTCCATATCCTCCCTCCCACCCTCCTCCTCTGCATGCTCCTCCCCTACTGCCTCCTCAGCTACATACTCACCCCCAATCTCGACCTCTCCTCCTCCACCAAGGCCTAACATGGGTATATCCTCACCCTCACCCTCCGCCTCACGAACGGGTGATAATCCACCTCCTCGACCACCTCTCCCACCTTGACCTCTACCATCATCACCACCTCCTCGACCACCTCTACCTCCAGCCCTACCACCATGATGACCTTTGGGTCTTGTACCCCGTCTCTCAATAGGAGTTGGTTGATCAGGATCTATATAAGGAATGGGATTGTGAACTACCCACCATGCATCATATGCAACTATAGTGCCATGATCTACAACACCACCCCTCTATCCCCACTACAAAGGTTGTAATGCCTAGAGTCTGCCTTAGTTGTAGCTACTGGAATCATCGGTCCCCACAATAAAACCTATCTCGAGGATCGAGCAAACTCAGCTCGCCCTCAAGGCTCATCCTGCACCTCGCCAAACTGTCTCAACACTTGATCTAACAAATGCCTCTCAATGATAGACACACTAAAAATGGTCTTGCCAATCAAATACTGAGTCTGTCGATAAAATGGAAAATATCTGTCCTCATCTGTCCATCGAGCACAATCCATATAAGGTCTCCAAATGAACTGTAAAAGAGTATCTAAGACATGTATCCAATAACTAGTGTCGCCAACATGACTCTGTGTAATGTTTCTTGCATACCAAAAAACATATAGCGATCTAGCATCAAGATCAGAAGTAACTGGGGGATGGAACACAACAATGTGCTCCCACACCCAGATCATAAGTAGGGTGGTACCATAGATCATCGACTGTGCGTCTCTATATGCAATGTCATGCAAATGGAAATTTAACATGGCTAATAAACAAGGCCCCCATGCATATACTACCTCATGCTCTAACATCCCTACCAACATCTCCCCGCACCCAATAGGAAAACCATGACCTCGATGGTCAAGAACTATACCAACAATCAATGTACATAGCATACAATCAATCCTCTCACATCTCTCAGCCAAAACATGCCATCTAATCTCATAATGCTCGATCCCAAGCTGTTTAATATCGTCATATACATAGAATCTAGTAATATCACTATATCCTCACTGGGTATCATATAACACCCTCTCACCTCTAATGGGCAATCTCAATATCCTATAAACATCCTCTAAAGTGACTGTTGCCTCTCCAGTAGGCAAATGAAAAGATGAGGTCTCAAAATGCCACCTCTCACATAAAGCAGTCAACATACCTCTGTTTGCCCGAATGGTGGGCATGGTGCAAACATGATGCAACCCTAATCTCCAAATCAATCATGTCTCAACACTCTGTAGCTCATCTCCCAACTCATATGTGGCCAACCTCGACTCCCGGGTATATATCGGATCTAATACAACCTACAAATGCATCAAAGTACTTTGTGTCAGAAAACAAAACATTCCTTTTTGCATCACAAAACTTTTCAAAAGTTTGATAGTCAAATGCATCGCTACAATATCAAATGTGGTGCACAATCTCAAATGCATCATTGAAATTAGCATATGCATCACGGAAACTCAAATGTGTCGTATAAACATGCATATGTGTGCTACACTTCAAATGCATCACATAATCAATCACAATGACCTATCATGCTATGTGTCATTTCTGTGCAAATGCGGTGCACTATTACTGTTAGACCTATCATGCATATGTGTCATTTCTGTGTAAATGCGGTGCACTATTACTGTCAGACCTATCAGGCAAATGTGGTGCTCAAATAAAAATGCACGCACTAAACTACATGCGACATTGGCAAAAGAAAATGCTATGCAATTATTCACATGCGGTGCAAACTAAATCAAATGCGCTGACTCCCTAAATGACCTAAAAAGACCTAGACATGTTTTCATATATGCGTCCTTCCGTGAGCACATGCATTGTGTATGACCGCATATGCATTGATTCTAAAGTGACGCATCTGAAAATAAAAGTTTAAATGCCTAAAAAAGCATGAAATTCAAAATTTCAAAAGATGGTTTAGGGGTACCTACCAAGGGTCCTACTTCAGCTGGGCATTTGAATGTTCGAATGTGGTATTCGCGATGCTCTGCGTATGGTACAAATGACATCTTCACTATGAGCTCAGAGCAAAAATCAAGGTTTTCCAATTGTCTAGGGTGCAAATGAATTGAATTTTCACCTCAAATCCTATTTATACCTAGGGTTTTGGAGGGTTTTCCTCCAACCTTCTGTACTAGACGCGTAATTTTCCAACTTCCAACATCCATTTCTTTACCAAATCACTTCGAAATCAATTTTTTTCACCAACATCGAACTTTTGACTATCAAATTACCTAATCGTGACAATTTCCAATTTTTTTCAAAATTTTCTCAAAAATTGTCATTTTTCCCGAGGGGGCATACCCTAACCTATTTCAAACCAGGGCATAACAGGGGCATGTTTTAAACAATTTTCTTTGACACAACATGATAAACAAAATTGTATCAAAGAGGGGCAAACTGTAGACACCGAAAATTGGTCTAGACCTGCGAGTACCATTTTTGACATATTTCTAATGTTCATGGTCATGATTAAATATTGTTAATTATTTAATTACTTTCTAAAGTCATCCATCCTCTATTAATTAAATAAATTTAATTATTTAATTAATTCATTATGACGTTTATTCTTTCTAGATTGATAAAATAAATGTTATTTATTTAATTACGCCACTAATTAATTGATCCCCTTTCTAAATTAAATAAATTATTATTTAATTTACCCCTTTTATCACATTTCCAACTATAATTAAATATTCATTTCAAATTATTTAATTATTCAATAACCTTTTTGATAGTTAATTTAATAAATTATTATTTATTTAATTAAACCTCCAAATTTTGAATGTTGAATTAAATAATCATTTAATTCATTAAAATAATTATTCCTCGAATATTCCTCTACAATTAGATAATCGTTTAGTTATCTAATTATTCATTAGTCAGTTATCTCCTGATTTATTCCTAACAAACATACCTTTTGTCTTGATTATTCAGTCTTATTCTTCTATGTGCAAACTATTATTAATTAAATAAATTTAATTAATTCATTAATTCATTTGTGCATTCAAACACAATGTTTCTACTTTATCTTTCACATATAATCTCTATTCTTCCAAATTTTGAATAGTCTTAACATCAGATTAAATTATTATTTAATTTTATCTCTATCATGTAGATATTTTCACTCACATTGTAACTGACACAAAGCTCTATCGCATGGCATTCATCAATCTCGATCGTCGATTTCTCTTTTGAATATGAGCTGATTGTTCAAAAATCAATTTTCTATAAATTGACCTAACCTTTGTCATTATTCCTCCTCCTGAAATCTTTATACTTTAGGAAGCTTATAATCTTCGATATTTTGCTAAGTCAATAGTCAATACATCATAATTGCATACTTTATAAATCTGAGGGCAACTATCGTACAAACGAAAAAATGGAGAAGTGCAATTGAGGTCATTCGAGGGAATATACAGATATTCAGTGAGATCGTTTTGCTTATATGTTTTTATATTTCTTTCTTATTTATTGTTAAATGTAGGATTAGATTAATGTTATTACTACTTTTATTGCTTAACTATCTTGTTTGAGTCTTATTTCCAATGTTACATAAATAATCTAAATTAATTTAATCATATTATGTATTTGCATATTTTTATAAAATAAAATGATTATCTCAAGTTGGTTCTCTCTTGTTATTTCATTTAAGCTCCTGGATCTTGGGTGACTACCTCCATAACTAAATATTTCATGGTATAGAGCACTTTGTACCAAATAGTACATTTCACTCTTTCTATTTGATAAGTACATCTCAAACTATGGTAAAAGATGAGACTTCAAATAAAAAAACCACATCCTCACTATTACCAAAACAAAATATCATTTATATGTAAAAAAATAATGAATTGATCACCATCCATTAGTAAACATAATGATATAATTTGGATAATAGAAAAATCAATCCTTACACAAAAGAACTTTGGTATCACATTTTAGGATGCTACTTGAGATTGTACATATTTTATAATTTACAAACCAAAGACTCCTAACCATTAACAACATAATGCTCTAGTTATGTAATGTAGATCTTGTCGTCTCAGTCACCATAAAAATGTTATCACATCTATCTATTTTATCTCTAAATCAAAAGCATCTGCTACATATAATAGGATCCCAACAAATGTTAGCTTAGTAATTGGAGAAAAATCTTACCAAATATATCCCTCAACCTAGGAATATTCTTTTGTAACTAATCTTGCATTGTACTTTTTAACACTACCATCTATATTTGTCTTCTTCATGAACACCAATTTATAGCTAATAAGATTTCATATATTGAGAAATGGTAATGAGCCCCATGTGTTATTATTTTTCAATGTATCCACCTTTTTATACATATCCACTTTGGACATGACTTAAATCTACTACGACCTTACAATTATAATAAGCATAGGGTTATGAGTAGTCAGCTTGTGGCTAACTTAAATATTATATAAGTTATATGATCATTATTATATTCTTAATTAGAGATTTAGGTCATCCTAAGTGTTATATTTAGGTATCTAAGTCATCTTGGATGACATCTAAGTCATATGAAGGGTATATAGGGACTAGCATGGTTAGTTAATTATCATCATATTATAATTTGAGTTTTCTTGGAGAATTTTGGAGGTTTCCCTCCTCAAAGTGTCTTATTATACTAAAGTATTATCAAATATTTTCAATATATTTATTTTTTATATAATTATTTTATCAATAAATCATCCATAGCCTCCTTCATATTTCTATACATTTTTATTCAATGAAAAAATACACCTCCAATTAGAAGTGATATACATTTTTAGTTGTTGTATCTACCAAGTGTACCTAAATAATTGAGGTAGAGGTTATACCTCCTCTTCAAAACTATTATACCTATTTGAGATTTCCTCTCTTCACATCCTTCATAATATTTTGGTTTAAATTTTTTAGTATTTGGGGTAGTTGAGTCACACCTTTCTTCCCATCCTCTTTTAGTTGCAAGGAATAAGGATTAATCTCTCTAGAAATATATTTTTTTGCTATATAAAAATATCTTAGCCATAAGGTACAAAAATGGTGTACCCTTTCACATTGACACCATTGGTGATAGAGATATACTTCACTACCCTTTTCTCCAAATTTTAATTCTCCTTGGGCACATGTGCATATGCCTCACAACCAAAAAATTGAATATGATATAATGATGACTTATTTTGCTATTATTTCTTGCATAAGGATCTTTTCAACAAGGGCTAATGTAGGATACCTATTAATTAGTAACTAAAACTTAAAAACCACTTTTTATTATAAATTTTGATCCAAATTAGCTCCACTAGGTATACTCTTAACCCTCTCCATCAATGTCCTATTCATTGTTTCTACAACTAGATTTTGCTAGGGGTATACAGAGTTGTCTTATTTCTCTCAATTTTGTGCTCCTTACAAAATCTATCAAAATATATAGACCAAAAATCATCACCACTGTCAATCTTTGAAACCTTAATATTCCTACTAGTACAATTTTATCAAAGAGCCTTAAAATAATTAAACCAGCTAAAAATTTATATTTACTCTTGAGGAAATACACCTTTATCCTTCTCTAATAATAATTTATAAAAGATACATAATACAAAGACTTAGAAATTGAAGGAACATTAATAGGACCAAGTATACATTAATGAATAAAGTTCAACACCCGATAAGATTTGTGAGAACTAGAATAAAAATAAAGGTGGTTATATTTAGTATATATACAATTTTCATAGAATAAAATTCAAGAGTACACTCATTCAACTCAAGAATAAATTTTTAGGGTCCTTAGACCCTTCTCTCGTATAGGGACCATTCTTTGGTGGCATCCCATTATTTTCTCTACATGTCACTTGCTCTATAATTAGGAACTCAATATGGTCCTTAGAAAGAACAACCATTGGAAGTAGATACACCACTCCTTTTATTGTTGGTTGTAATGGTGAAGGTATATATTTTTAAGATATCTTGACTATAAGAAAAATTGACTATTTCACTAAACAATGCATGCATATAGTTGAAGTTGAGTTCTCAAATAAAAAAGCTTAGTGATCACCATGTATCCTCACACCATCTTACACAATTCATTCAAGAAAAAAATAGAAACCTACATAATTATGTTTTCTAATTAATAATATGTTTTGTACAAAAACCTAGGATATGTACAAGACCATTTATCACCTTCAATCATTCATTAGTGAATCTAATCATGACTCTACCATAGAAAATAAGTATTATATGAGAATAATCCACAAAATATAATTTTCATCCATCATATTCTGATTACTTTGTAAACCACCCCCAATGGGATGTCATATGGAAGGAATCTCTCGAGTCTATACCACAAACCTTTAGATTCACGCGTTACCAAGGTTGTGACAAATGTATCTCCACCATACTCTTGTGAATGTCTATTAGATTTTTTTTCTTATTTATTTACTTGTAGTATATTTGGAAGTGATGAATATTTCTATAGTTCCAAAACTTAGCCTAGGAATTTCCAAGCAATTTAGATAACCCACAAGTTTTGAATCTAGGTTTTTCTTTCTTTTTGTCCTTCTTGCTTTTCTTTGTCAATCTTTCATAAACGAATATGGCCTCCTTAGTAGATAATAATCCTACAAAAAATCTCCTCCTCCATAATCACTCCAATGTATTGTAACCAAGTCATGATCATGTATTTAATGTGTTCAAATTCTCAAGGTACACTTCTTTCTTAGGAAAAGTTTGTTAAATAGGGATCTAGCTTGGTATAAGTATCCTAACTTCTTCCAAATATCTTGTGAGGTGGGTTTGTAATGAGCATTCAAAAAAATAAACCTAACAAGTAGGTCCTAAAAAATCCTTCACCTTTCTATCCAATAGATCCTAATAAGCCTATGCCATTACAACTAGTTTGGATCTAGATACAACAACCCATAGATCTCTATCTACAAGCATATCCTCCATCTTGATCTTCCAGAGCTCATTTAAGTTAGTGTTGGTGAATCTCTCCATCTTCTCTCCATATTTATCCTTGATGGGATTTAAATTTTAATACAAAAAAATATCCTTATTAAATAACATGTCCCACTTTGTGGCTTAGGTAGGACACTCAAAATCAACAATTTTTAGAAAATTACAATTTGTGTCAATTATAGTGAATAAAAGGTTAAGAATTTAAGGACAATGTAAAATGAGTTTTATTATTTTCTATGTATATTTAATTGGATTTTTTTGATGATGAGTTTTGATATATTATGATCTCATCATGTTTTACCTAGAGGTCATAATTAATATCACTCCCCTTTGTATAATGAAAAAAATTAGAGAACAAGGATAAATCTAAAAGCCGAATGGTTATTTTCACATCCAACCATTTTCCATATGATGTAGGATTATGGATACAGATGTTAGGATTAGTAATGAAGGCTACTAGATGACACTTTTGGGTGTAATTTTAGAGTTGTGACTCAATCAAGTGTTTAAATAATACTCTAGTTTTATATTATACACCATTGAATGGATTTTTTCCCAAGAATTCTTAATTATAGAGCAATGTACAAGGTTAATTTTAACATCTCTTCCATGTTTGTGGTGGTTTCATTAGACTTGGGAGAAGAGAAGGAAATGGTTCATGCAATGGCTAAAGAATTGGTTAAAAAATAAGTATTGGGAGGTTTAAACAATCTATTGTTGATTAAGGATTCCATTCTAGGAATTCTAATAGATTGTAGAGCCCCCTTGCTCAATGATTCTTCCCTTGTTTCTTGGAAACCATTCATTACTACCACTAACCCTATCATGGAGGATAAGAAGATATGAAAGACCACAAAAGTTGTGGATTTTTTGAAATAGGTAGTGGGATTGAGCAAGGAACCTAACATTGAATAGATGATCTCCCTATTGATTGATAGCTCTAAGGAGGAGGATTCCTATTTCTCTAGCATTGTTATAGTTATAGCTATAAAATGTAATATTATCTAGGGTAAAGCATATAAAACTTTATTGATATTTGTGGTCTTTTTTAATAGCCTATAAATTGATATTAACAATTTAGATAAATCTCTATGTTAGCAAGATAGAGCCAACAATAGAACCAAATTCACCTATTAAAAAATATTGCACCTATTGTCAAGCGAAATAAAAGCAACACAAGTAGACACATCCTTTAATTATACTTGGGTATAAGTAAAGGTGTTAAAAAGAGAGACAATTAGATGAATGAGGGATATATGAGAATATCGATAGAGGTAGATAGAAAGAAGAAGATATAGATGGAAAGATATAATATATAGAAAGGGAAAATATAATGTAATATATAAAAGATATAATATAGATGTAAACTATGCTACAAATATAAGAAGGAACTAGATATATGAATGTAAACTCAAGCTATATATGAATATAAGTTACTATAAAGCATTGGGACTATCATATATTCTGTAATAATGGATGTTATAACTAGTGAATTATTATTTTTAATCACATGTTATTTCTTATTGTAACCTTCTACAATCCAACACAATCACTTTGAAATCTATTTTTATCCCTAATATTTCTATATACATATATTTTACTAAGTGTCTAACTACAAATATTTTATCTATGCCTATACTTGCAAACATCTTGGTTTCATTGTTGGGACCCTCGTAAAAGGGATAAATGAGGGGTATAAAAAAAATATATACCTCTTATAATAGAATAAAATGACATAAATAAGGATTATAATCAAGGATGGACACTATTTCATGATCTATGATATTAGCTCATGAGAGGGGGTTAGTGTAATGTCCCCTCGTAGCCTTTGAGCAATGGAGATATCCTTTAGCCTATTCTAGAGTTTTTGTAGGCTAAATGGAGTTGGTAAGGGAACTCAGTGCCAGTCCTTTCTGTGGAGTTTTTCGGTGTTTCAGGTGGAATTTCTATTTTTAGTAGGGGCCAATCCCAACACTTACTGTTTATTGTAAGTCACTTTGCAAACCAACTATCATACCAGTTTGAGTTTTTATTTTATTTACTATTTTTAGTAGTTACTAAAAATAGTAAGTCTATTTATGGAAACTGGTCCTGGCCAAGCTCCTTTCAACAATGCTTTTCCAATTTGGGTGTTAGTTTTCCTAAGGTATGATTATTTTAATATTTTCATTCCCCTCTTGAATTTTTTGTATAAAGTTATTTAATAACTTAAGTTGAGGGTCGAAGGGGTCATCAACTTGTACCTCAACACCTAGTTGATTGAATTTAAGTTGTTTTAAAGCAACCAAATCTCTTTAGAATGCTAGATAAGGGGGATGCCCAAGGGAGGCTAAAGTCATGTTTAAAATGAATTTTTAATTAAAATCAAAGACAAAAAGAGCATTCTTTTTGGAGGGAAGTTGATTTTCAAAACTTTTGCTGCCCTAATATTTCATTGACCCTATATTATCTCATTTGGAGCCTCATTTGGATATGTTTAAGTTGGTTGCATAACATGATGTTGGATTTTCTCTAGAGGTCTATAGTTTGTTGTTGAGGATGAAAACCCTCTTCATTCAGAAGTTGGTTTCAGTGGTGAGAGACCCACCCTAGTCAGTTGGGTGTGATTCCACTCAAGGGTCACTTTGGTGCTTCACAAATATTCAGGTTTTCTAATTTTTGGCATTGAAAGATGAAGTTTTTTGAGTATTTTTGAGGAGTTTCCTTTTGGGTTTGGTGTGAATGAACTTTTTTTTGATAGGTCTAAATATGATGTTGGTTTCAAGGAGTTATTTTGAGGGTTTGAGTCCGATTGAAGTGATTTTTTGAGAATTTCATTACCAGGGTAGAATCCGATAAATCTTTCATAGTTTCATTTTGGTTGGAGTTAACAATCTGGGTATTAGTTCATTTGAAGCTCCTATTCAAGGCATCCTATCTCATATTCTTATTTGAATTTATTGAAAAAATAGTAAATTTCTAAGCCAAATCACCTAGCCTAGGAGGGTGCTTATTTGGGCCATTTTTGAGCAGTTTAGACCTGTCGATGTATAGGTTTGCAATCTACACTTTAAAGGGCTTTTGAGAGCTGTAGTTGAGGTGAGTTATAGGGGTATTGAAGCACCTTATTGTTGGAGTTGAGTGTTGCCAATCTGGAGGTTTTTATCAATCGTTTGAAGATTTATTCCAGCTCAGAAACTATTATTTTTAAGTTTGATATACAGTTGTATAAGTCTGATTTTAAAATATAAATCTAAGTTTATGATATGGGGTCCAATGAAATATATTTTTGAAGTATCTATTTTGAAAATCAGACATTATATTTTTTTTCATGCTTTATGTTATGTTTATATCATGTATGCAAACACAATGAATGACATTTGAAAATACAAACAAATAACAAACAAAAAAATTATGGGGAGTCATTACAATGGTATCAGAGCACTAATCATCATACCAACCAATGGGTAAAAAAATTCTATGAGCATTAGTGACAGAGAAAGAGGGTATCAGGAAAGAGCTAGGAAGAAGGAAGAATATTTTTGGGATTTTTTTCCTTCTAAAGAGGGACAACGATCAAAACCTCATTCAGTTGAGTCATCCAGTTCAAAAAATATGGGTGATAGAGGAGAAGAAGCTAAGAGACAAAATGAGTAGCCATATATGATGATGCTACTTCTCAATGCATTGGTTAGACAAAAATGAAGACTAGACCAACATGCTCAAGAAACTAATCAACAACTTGCATAGTTGATACAAATAATGGATCGTTTGGGAGAGGGTAATGATATAGGGAAACAAAGAGTAGTTAATCAAAAAAATGGGGAAGCTATAGCAAGGCCTCTTATGCCTGTTTTTCCACCTATAGTTGAGGCTCCACATAATCCAAAGCTTGCTTTGGTTGAACAACAGGAACAATTTAGACAAGATTGGTTAGATGTAGGGGCTAGTTTCCAACAAGATATATCACTTAGGGAGTACATTGATCTCAGGATGAGGCACACACCCACTAGGGGTAATAGGGAGCAGAATAATGATCTTTGTAAGAAGGTGGGGAAAATCTTCCAAATTTTGATGGGTCTGAGAGGATGGAAATGAGAGCTTGGGTTCAAAACTTGGACACTTAATTCACACTTAATCCCATGCCAGAGTTGGAGTCCATAAAATATGCCTCTATTCATTTAGATGGGATTGCTCATGAGTGGTGGTATAATGGGATGGCTACCATGGGACATGCATAGATTACCTCCTATGTTGAGTTCACAGAAAGATTAATAGAGAGGTTTGATAAAAATGACCCAGAAGTAAATTTTAAGGAGCTAGCACATCTGAAACATTGGGGAACAATAGATGCTTATGTTGTAGACTTTCAAAAATTATCTGTG